>OU893350.1:3670539-4270539 GCA_918026875.4 Diatraea saccharalis | reverse complement strand
AGACAGATGTACTGAAGAACTGAAGCTCCCGTGTTTTAAATAAACTACAATTTGTTACCATACGACCACTTACCTGCTGCACACAATTCACTTACATTATTAGGTATGGTTATTATTAATATATTATCTTTATTACAAACTGTTAATTCTAATAGATTTTTTTAACTAGAATTAGAACTTTGAACCGTATTTATTTTTGGTGGAACAAAATATGTGGGATAATCAGTATTACTATTTACTTTGACTTGTGCAAAACCAATATTTTGGCTCGACAGTGAATCTTCAGATACGATTTAGTAAACGAACGTAAAATCACTGCTAAATTCTGGTGCTGAATTTTGTATCACCTTTACCAACGTACAGACTTTACGTCGGTCGGTAGAAATTTTGTGTCTTTCTCTAAAGTGCTAATTCTGTGTTACAAGAGTTACTTATAATTTGAGTTTATGTGTCTGTGTGTGTGTGTGTATTATATATAATGTCTTTATTAAGTTTCCCTTTAACAAACAAATTCCTAAGGCTATTAGAAACAATATTTTTAAACTTATAGCATTATTCTGAAAAACGTTTTAATCATATATTACAACGTTTTTATATTTCGTTCTCATTACATGCACGAAATAAGAAACATAAATGAGAAAAAAGTACAGAATTATTGCCTACGTCCGACGGAAATCATATACACAATTCATGCTTCTTTCGCTTCACATAACTGATGTGTTGAAATTAATAATTTTCAATTAATTATTTAAAAAGGCTCTATGATACTATAAAAAATAAATATCTACACGGAATTTTAAAGCAAAAACACTCTAACCTTTCACTAGATAGAAAACGGCCGAAATGCTTCTCAATAAAAACAGACTCTTCAAACATTTGTGGATGTCCCACTTCGGAACAAAGGCTAGGGAATAACGGTTAGATAGATGTACCAAACTTGTCCTATTTTAGTGCACTCGAAGTCTCATATTCCAGTTCGAGATCTTAAAATATCAGCCGCAGGGAAATAAGTAAAAATATCGCAAAGATGCGACAGAAAGGAATGGATACACTCGGACTATGAAAGAAGTCTAAACATTTTTTCTTACATATGTTGGATTACATTTCGTATTGTTTATTTAAGTTTGATTTCAGATTTCTGCTGCAGTGCCCTTATATATAAATAATAAGAAATAATTTATAACATATATAATTATTAACACAAGTTTTTGATTATTCCGTTGAAATAGAAACTTTATACCTAAGTATTAAACAATTTATTGGCAAATAAGGAACAAAAACAATAGCGCACCTCTCATATTTAATTATTCCTTATGCCTTATAAATATATAGTTTAATAAACATGCGTTTTGTGCCTTTGCAAAGTAATGTAAATTATACGGCCAAATTGTAAGATTTGTAATTGTAGTTAAAAGCTCTCCTATGGATTTTAGAATACTTAATGTGCGACCTCTTTTAAGCTAATTTGTTTTGATCATGATGTGGTGAAAGGTGTTGGTGTACAATTATATGTCATCTGTTTAATTACGTAAATTCAATGTAAATTATACTCGGCTTCGTCCTTCGAGATTAGCAAGAAACATGTTAACACTTGTAGTATCGCGCAGTGATCGCCGTTCTTGCACTATATTGAGAGTACACTTGGTTGTGGATTCCTTTGCTTTTTTTTTTTTGTTTAGCTGTCAAACTGACATCCAGACTTACCGCGCATTTGCTGTCATTCGCGTTTTAGTGCTCCGCCGTCAGGTATACATTCTTTAAATTTATCAAAATGCCTAAACGAAAACACACAACACACAAAGCTTATGATGAATTAAAAAGAAAATTGAGAAAAATTGAAGAAGAATTACGAGGAAGAAATCGACGCATCAGACGTATTTCATCTTCATCAACATCATCGCAAGAGTCAAACACCAACGGTTAGTAAAAAACGATTTCTCATAAAATTATTGAGATTGGTATTGCGGGCAGCTTGAGGGGCTGTCTCGTGCCGTTGAGTATAAGTGTTGCGGATAGCTTTAGGGGCTATCTCTTCACTGAAACAATTCAATTACTTGTCATCATACAATAACAAGTTATTGTAATTGGTATTGCGGGAGGTCTGTGGAACGGTTTCGTAACTTTTGTTATAGTGTTGCGGGTAGCTTGAGGGGCTGCCTCTTCACTCTAAAAGTTTATTTCAAAATATAACAAGTAATTAATTGAAATTGGTATTGTGGACAATCTGTGGGGTTGTCTCGTGCCGTTTATTACAATTAATGGCAATTAATATTTATTTTTTGCCGCAAAGGCTTAATTAAGAGTTATTTAAACATAAAACATGTTTAGGACTACCTAATTGATTAATACTTAATGATTATTTAATCATTATTTGCATGATGCAATATCTTTAATCATAACATGTATTTCAGACTGTACATTGTTGAGTCCTGTACGTCATGAAACAGAAGCAGAAAAAATTACCACTCTACAAGTTGATATGCCAACATGCGAAATGCAACTAGGCATGTTGACACAAGAGCCAGGAGATGATTACAATGGTGTGCCTGAAGTGCCTGTTGATGAATCTGGTGAGTTAAACTCTGAGTTAATGCATATTCTGGGGATAGATCCCACAAAGATGGATAAATATGGAAAAGATATTCATAAAGATGTTGCTGTACGCTTTGAACATGTGGCAACAAGTGGTTTATCTAAAAATGATCGTAAGGAACTAACAGACAAATATTTGATACCTGGTAACTGCAAATTAATTGGTGCACCAACTCTGAACCCGGAAACAAAGGTTGCCTTGTCTGAGATGGTTATAAAACGTGATAAAGTTATTGAATACAAGCAATCCTTAATGGCATCTGCTCTCTCAAGTCTAGGGGAAGCTATCAACCTTGTGCTTTCAAGCAGAGAAAAGAATACTGACTTGTTTCGTCTACTTGTTGACACTGGGCGTATAATATGTGACTGTCAGCACAATGATTCTATAACTAGGCGTAATTTCATTATTTATTCAGTTAAAAAAGAAATGAAGGAAACATTACAAAATTCAAAAATTGATAATTTTTTATTTGGACAGCAATTAGCCGATACATTAAAAACTGCTAAAGCCATTCATAAGACTGGAGCAGACCTAAAAGCGGCTATGGCACCGAAGCCAACTACAAATAAAAATTATCCTTCAAAAAACTGGAAAATTCCAAATCAAGTTCGCAAACAACCAATATCTTCGAAACCAAAGGAGACAGCTTCTTCGAGGTCAATGAAGAATCAGCACATCAGCTCCTCGAAACAGTCGCAAAATCAGCGGAATATGCGCGGTCGGCGCTAACACCGGCAACTACATCGACGTCATCTTCACCGGTAAATTATGCTGGTAGATTAGCCCTATTTTATGATCAATGGCGCATTATTACTAGTAACCCGACAATACTGTCCTTCATTCAAGGTTACGAAATTCCTTTTTCTCGCCCTGTTTTTCAAACAAAAGCTCCTCTTGGTAGACACCTTTCTTCAGATGAGGAAGTCAAGTATAAAACTGCCATTAATGAATTACTTTCAAATGGTATTATTTCAAAATGTGAACCATGTGAAGGACAGTACCTATCTAGCATTTTTTTAGTGCCCAAGCCAAATGGCAAAATGCGATTCATCCTTAATTTAAAAAAATTAAATAGATTTGTTGATGTAGAACATTTCAAAATTGAAGACTTTAGAACAGCTATAAAGTTAATATCTAAGAATTCTTATATGGCTAAACTTGATATAAAAGATTCATATTATTTTATAAAAATACATCCAAACTCTAAAAAGTATCTTCGCTTTCAGTGGGGTAAAGATATTTACGAATTTAACGTATTGCCATTCGGTCTTAGTACGGCGCCCTTCGTATTTACGAAAATAATGAAACCTGTGGCTAAGCTTCTTCGTTCTGCTGGTTACTTATCCACTGTGTATTTAGACGACTGGTTTCTTGTAGCACATTCTTATGAGCTATGTTTAAAAAACATTGAACAAACTCAAAGTCTGCTCACATCCTTAGGCTTCCTATTAAACAAGGAAAAAAGTATTTTTACTCCTAAAAACCATTGTTTGTTTTTAGGCTATATTATAGACTCAAAGAATCTTCATGTCACTTTACCACCTGAAAAGATTTGTCGTATCAAAAAAGAAATAGATAAATTTCTTACAATAAATAGATGTAAAATAAGAAAATATGCAAGTTTTGTGGGTTTACTTGTCTCAGCTTGCCCAGCTATAGAGTATGGTTGGTTATATACCAAATTATTTGAACGTATAAAATTTCTTAATTTAAAATCTGATGTTAATTATGATAAATACATGAATATTCCCACAGCTATATTACCAGATTTAAAATGGTGGCAACAAGCAATATCATGTTCCGTTAATAAAATTAAATCTGACTCTTATGACATGGAGATTTTTTCGGATGCCTCAAATACGGGATGGGGAGTGGCTTGTGGCAATAAAAGAGCTAGCGGTCAGTGGAATGAACAAGAACGTAGTTTGCACATTAATTATTTGGAAATATTAGCAGCATATTTCGGAGTAAAAATTTTTGCCAAAGAATTATGCAATCGTCAAATATTATTGCGTATTGACAACACGACCGCTGTCTCTTATATTAACCGGATGGGGGGCATAAAGTATCCACATTTGACAGAAGTAACTAAAACATTATGGCAGTGGTGCGAAAAACGAAACATATTTATTTATGCCTCTTATATAAGTTCTATCGATAATAAAGAAGCTGATATTGAATCAAGACGAATACATCCAGATGTTGAATGGGAGTTATCTACTAGAGCTTTCAGACAAATTGTTAAAAATTTTGGAACACCTCAAATAGACTTATTCGCAAGTAGAGTAAATACAAAGTGCGATAAGTATGTCTCCTGGCACAGAGACCCAGAGGCTCACACTGTCAACGCTTTTACTATCGATTGGAATGGTTTTTACTTTTACGCGTTCCCGCCATTTTCAATAATTCTTAAAGTCTTACGAAAAATAGTTACAGATAATGCTACAGGCGTCATGGTAGTGCCCCTATGGCCTACACAACCCTGGTTTCCCATTTATAAAAGCTTAGTATCATCAAAAATATTATTATTCAGACCAGAAGATAGCCCAATTGTTTCGCCTCATTTCAGCAGTCGAGAGGTGTTCACCAAAGTTACCCTGGCTGCCGCGATCTTATCCGGACAGCGTTCTTGAAAAGAAATACTCCTACATCAGCTTTGGATATTATGATTGCGTCACTATCACCAAACTCAATAAAACAATATGATGTGTATATGAAGAAATGGTATAACTTTTGTCTTAAGGAAAATGTTAGTTTATATGACGCTTCCGTCAAAGATGTTCTTAGTTTTCTTACTTATTTATATAACGAAGGAGCTCAGTACGGCACCTTAAATTCTTGCCGGTCTGCTCTCTCTTTGATTTTAGGAGATCATATTGGAACTGATCAATATGTTAAGCGATTCTTCAAGGGCATATTTCGTTTACGTCCCGCGGTTCCTAAGTACGATACAACGTGGGACCCGGCTATAGTATTAAATTATTTAGAAAAACTTTACCCGCACGATAATATATCACTCGAAAAACTTTCACAGAAACTAATCACACTTTTGGCATTAATTACAGCACACAGAGTGCAAACTTTCTCAAAAATAAAAATTGAAAATATAACAGTCTCGTTTTCCCGTATTACTATTAAAATAACAGATATTTTAAAACACTCCCGAATCGGTACACCTTATCCTTTATTAGTCTTACCCTTTTATAATGAAAAACCAGAAATATGCCCTGGAAGAGCAATGCAAGATTACCTTAATCGAACCCAATCACTACGTGGTAACATAAATTCATTGTTTATAAGTTTTAGACGTGGTCATGGAGTTGTCTCCAGCCAGACGTTAAGCCGATGGATTCGCAGTACTTTGCAAGAGAGCAGAATACCCGCGGCGATATTTGGAGCGCACAGCGCTCGACATGCTGCTGTCTCACACGCTCATCGACTTGGTGTAAATTTAGATATCATTAGAAAAACGGCTGGCTGGAGTGCCTCCTCAAACGTTTTCTTTAAATTTTACAATAGGCCGTTGAATACATCTGATTTATCAAATGCGTCCTTTGCTAATGCAATAATAAATAACAATTGTATGGAAACATAAAAGTGTTTACTGATTGTTTAAAAAATTATATAATGTTGATTAATGGGAAGAGCTTTAATTAAACTTATTAAAAATATTACTGAAATAGGATTTTTCTTTATTTTTTCTTCTCAGCGACAAGAAACAAACATATTTCACGATCATCTCTAAAGGTCTACAAGTGTTAACATGTTTCTTGCTAATCTCGAAGGACGAAGCCGAGTATAATTGATGATTAAACGAACTTACCTGTAAGTGAAGTTCTATCATAATTATACGAAGGCTTCGTCCGAAGAGATTAGCAACCCACCCACGAATACCCACCCCAGACGTGAAATATGTATGTAAATTGAACTCTAAACTAAATGACAGCAAATGCGCGGTAAGTCTGGATGTCAGTTTGACAGCTAAACAAAAAAAAAAAAGCAAAGGAATCCACAACCAAGTGTACTCTCAATATAGTGCAAGAACGGCGATCACTGCGCGATACTACAAGTGTTAACATGTTTCTTGCTAATCTCTTCGGACGAAGCCTTCGTATAATTATGATAGAACTTCACTTACAGGTAAGTTCGTTTAATCATCAATTGTATCACTGTTTGTTTACCCTGAAAATAAATAAAAAAATCCTTTCTCCAAATTCTGTTGCATTCAAGTATCTACCACAATACCCGCTAGACTGACCCCAAGCTATTATAGCAAATTATCGAGGCACCGTTTAGCTACAAATGAAGATTTTATAAATCCACGCATTTATCTATTATTGTAGATCGATAAAGTGGATATAAATGGCTCCTACAGTCGTTCGGCTGGGACTGAAGTTTTCATGGACAATTTTAGGTTATATTTTGTTACTTACGTAAATTCAATTAATTAATCCGTTAGTCCCGGCTGCAGTTTGCGGTCACTAATACCTTCCAATTCGCATTAGGCCAGCGTGGAGGGTCAAGTCTCATCCTCCTTAACCATCAATGAGGAAGGCCTGAGCCCGTGCAGTTGCTTGTTACTTCTTAATAAAATCTACCACCAAAAAAACACTATAACCGTTTCTTTCTCATTCAATATGTGTTAATAAAAGTAAAGGCTTGGACTACATTAAAAGTATAATATGATTAAAATGGCATACGTTAAACATACATGGATCTAATTTACGTTAAAAGAGTAGCAGGAAAGTAATCTATCATTTAGCATAAGATAATATCATTAATCTCATTATGCTCTGTTCTACTATATCACATATACACATTAACTATATTATATTAAATTTACATAACTTAGAGTAGGATAGACGACGAAACAGACCCAATAATGTCTAATGCCTATTTCAAGAGTTTTTAATAAGTAATAAATTAAAGTAAGCTATAAAAGTTACTTATGTAATGAGGCAGGCAAAGCTGGTGTTTGCAATACCTGTAACAATAAATAAGTATGTGTTAAAATAGAGTAACTAACAGACAGTTTCTGAATTCAAAAAAGTACAATATTACAACTTGTTTCACAAGTCAAAAATTCTTAGTTTTATCAAACCGCTATCAACTGATCATTAAAAAAATCTAAAATCAAACCTTTTTAAGTGATTTTAACGTACAGTTTGAGACATAGTTTACTTTGAATTCTCAATTCAAAACCGGATGTTAATGGCGTAGTGGATAAGATTGTTAAGCACCTAACGCAGGAGTAGGTCACGGGACAGTTGACCAAAAAATTATTATTTTGAGCTACTCTGTGCTTCAGGAGGCACGTTAAGCCATTGGCCCCGACTGCATCTTGCAGTCGTTAATACCCTCAATCCACATTGGGCCAGCGTGGAGGGTCATGACTCATCCTCCTTAACCTTCAATAAGGAAGGCCTGAGCCCCTACAGTGGGGAAGGACTAATGATGATGATGTATTAAAGACGACGTAAATCTCACGAAAATGCCGGTATGTAGATATTTGGGAATGTCAAAAATTTACATCCTTTTAATGCCCTGTTACTGCATTGTACTACTGTTTGTACTGTTAATAAGGAAAATGGGCCATAACTCTCCATAGTGGCTCCATGGGTATGGACCATATCCTTTAGATCAACCATACTACGACCAGCCCTTGCAAATATTAAATCGAACACGCTATCCAATGCGCCATCGAGCACCCCAAATATTAATACAAGTCTGCTTGTACCATAGCTATCAAACACATAAAATAGCACAGTCCTGACGCCTAGAGATATTGCTCGGACCAATGGATATGCCTGATTTTTTTACCGATAAAATATTAGTCACCAATACCAAGACTGACTTTTGCAAAAGTTATAAGAGAGGTACGCAATTTCGCTTAATTTTTGTGAAGATTAGAGTTTCACGTCGTACTATAAACTAAGATGCTTCATCACAATATTTAATTCTTTCCATATACAGTATCGACTCACTAGATTCGTGCTCAACAACCTGATTATTAAGAGGTACAATAAATCCAACTACATTAATTAGTTTCTCCACAACAGCTACTTTCTTATAACAAACAATAGAGTAAGCCTATAAAACAAGTTCGGAATGCGCTTGTAACTCTTCACGGTTAGTGTTCCCAGCCTTCGACTAATAAGTCGGACAGGGCGTACTCTCAAAACCAATTCTTGACATATCGTTCAATTTTTTAACACAATACAAAAAAAAATGGAAAGTGAAGTAGAACAAAAGTCAAAACAGTCGATTTTGAGAGTAAAGTTAGAAGTTGTTTTGTGAAAACAAATTTTCGAGATTCGGTAACTTCATAATGCTGCTCAATCTATGTAATAATTTTTACATTAAAAATCATAAGTTTGAACATGATAGACAACGTAACAGACGACGATATATTGTATTTCGATTTTAAAGGTACAGAGCCAGATTTTTAGGTATTTGCCGGGCCAAAACTAATTTGGCGGATTAAATTTAGTCCAACTTATGTAAGTAAAGATTGAAGTGAAGTCTCACTTTTGATTTTGACTAATTCGTATAATTTCTAGTTTATTTTATTTCTGTACAGTTATCATGTTTTGATTTTTGTACAGTCTGTTTAAAAATGCTTCTTTGGTTTTTGCTTTGAATTCCTTTATCAAATTCAAGAAGATGAAATGGCATAAATATAAAAAAAAGAATTTCTGAACATTTATGAAAATACGCGCGAAGCGAAAAGTAACAAGGGCTTCAGAAATTCGTCAGTTCTGTTCAGATCTCAGTAGGTTAATGGTTAAAGCAGTCGCGCGGATTGCAAATGATTGTGAGTTCAAGTCCTATCTTGGAGTACCTCCTGCTGCTGGGAAAATTTTGAAGCTGGTGGAATTTTGAAGTATTTTTTTTTATAAATATTTATTAGTGAATCATTTTGAGTGCAAAATTGATCAAATATTATAAAAAGAATGTAATGTAATTAAGAGTACGCAAAAGGGATGACGAGTAATTTCTGTTTGTTTGTTTGTCAGGTAGCTTATTGGGGAATATTGAATACGTATTTTTCTTAATTTTTTTCGTAATCAATAAATTACGAGTATACATTGAGTTGAAATGTCGTATGACGTCACGCTTTAGTATATTTTGTACAAAACTGTGACGTAGCGAGCCCCACTCCTCAGCTTTAATACTTTTACTAAATGATCTAAACCATTTCTTGTTTAAATTGAAGCAAAAATATACGTACCTAATATTTTTCCATTATCTAACTGACGGACAAAATTAAAATCTTTTTTTGCCCGGTTCAGGTTGTCTGGTTTTTTCCGCAATGTCCGGCATAAATATCCGATCTTTCGGCCTCACGAGCTGGCTACCCTATCCACGGTGAAGGGCAGGGCCGAACAGGCGCAAACTTGTGGGACTACGAATGTTGTTGTTTGATTGAGGTGAGAACTTACAGACCGAAACATTCGGCTTTCGACAGGGGAACATAATAAGGTCTCGGGTTAACTAGAATCAGTAATAATGTAGGTACACAAACAATGTGGTTGTTTGCACAACTCTAGTAGGAAGAAGTGTAGATTATTTTTCTGTTTCTTCTTTATTGTGGTTACTGTACTTCAAAAGTTGTGTCGGATTTCACGCAACTTCTGTCGGAGATTGTAGAATAAATATTTAGATTGTATGATATGACACATGAAATCAATTATGACTTATTATGACTTAATATTTATTCACGGACATATCATGATTGCAAGAAGCTTCTCACTGATTGGTTCAAAGAAAAAGAATATAAAGAAATTGAATCTAAGCTATTAAAAATAACTTAATATTAAATAATAAAATAGGAAAACACACACACACACCCATACACACGCACACACACACGCACACACACACCGCGCGCGAATATAATTACAAATAAATATGCACTAGATGCACTAAAATTAAAAAGTTCACTTTTTCTCTTCTCTTTTTGTTTTTGTTTTTACTTTTATACATAAATATAAAATTGCTAAAATCTCATATATACAAACACAGTGCTATGTAAATGGAAGAGCGGGCTCTCCCAATACAAGCAAAGATTTGCTTAAAAGGAGTCTCCCAAACCTATATGTACATGATATTGTCTAGATGATGAAATAAACATTTTTCATTTTCATTTTTCACTTAAAGTGCTTCAGCTGCATTATTTCAAATCTCATCTCAGGTTTCCCTGGGAATTTTCATAATTTCATCCACGACCACAGAATATTAATAACTCATTTCTTTATTACGCATTAGAAAAAAATTAATTTTCTCTGGTCAATACATATGACAAAGAATCTAAAATATATGCAAAATATACATTTATTATCGGTTGCAGTAGTTACGCTAACGAAAACAAAACCTCTTACATAATAAAGCAATATCATAACTTTATTATACTTTTTAAGTTGCCAGACTAAAATATTGAAAGCAGTGAAAACGTAGAACCTAATGGCTTAAACCTTAAAGTATAAATTAGCATTACTAACTCGATTGTGTATATTAAGTCTACAGTATTGTTCAGTTTTCCTTGAAGCGCCGAAAGCACAATACAATAACAAAGCTGAATTCGTCACAGCTCGCCAACTAGAGTCGACAAACTGTTTAAACTCGCTAACTGGATTGGCGCTGTTAACCTTCTTACTCCGGCACCCTTTGAACGAATAGCGATTTTGTCTAGAGGAGGTTTTACACTTGTGCAATATGAACACGCAAAAATTGAACTGGCGGTTATCATTTTAAATTTAAAACTGTTGAAAATCGATGCTCCATCTGCATTAGGTGATTTCAGTGCTGCGAGCCTAGACCTTTTTCTCAAATGCTGCACGCAGGTACATTACGTTCTTTTTGTATCTTTTTGTTGATGTTAATATCAACTATGTGATGTAATTGTGTGTTACGATTGGAAATCAAACTTAAAATCCATCTATCTAAAATTAATACATGTCATTTTATACATTCAGATCTAAAACAAGTGGATGTTTAATGTTAACATTCCGTTATTCTTATTTAACACAATCGTTTCTAGATAAAATTTGCAATACAGTACACACACTAGACAGACGTTGAACTTACAAATATTATGTAACTGTTAGGAGGCGCATTGTGATGCCATAATATTTAAATTTGAAAATGGTTTTCATTTCCACAGACTAGTTCCAACACATTTCAGACTCAGAGAAATGTATTTTGCGCGGTGCTCGGTGTGAAATCATCATTACTCCTACTAACTTCAGAAGGTGCAAGCAGTAAACGCTACGCTAAACTCCACTACGGAAGGCAATTTGTTTGTTGCTACAATAGAGTAACTTTAACATAACTATTGTGTTGTAAAAACTTTGTAAGCAGTGTACTTTGATGTTCGAATCTAAGTTGCTGAACCAAATTGGTAATGATGTCGAAGTATCATTAGAAAAGAACTAAACATTCATGAGAGTAATTTATAGTTCCTAGTTTGCTTGAAAATGAAACAACTGAAGCTTTGTAAATCGTCTTTTTCGAAGCCAAGAATGTAGTATTTATTTAATTAATATGGACTGTTAACAGCGTATATATTACAACATACTTCAATTATTTTGGTTTACGTCAAATATATATACCATGTTCATATGTGGAGAGATAAGTAGTCAAGTAGTTGCATTCGATTTGGTTTCGAATATGATACAGTTTGTATTCAACACATAATAATTATATAGTTTTGGTAGTTTTAAAAACGATTCATATAGAACTTAAAGAAATACAAAAACTATTTCAGACATCTAATAACATTGCTGAAGAAACAATTACGATTATTACTAAACACTCATTCAAATATTTGAAATGGTATTTGTCCTCTACAAATACCGGCAGCTTAATTTAATAAAATATATTTAAGAAAACTAAAGGAACAATAATAACATTGAGTAGTCTCTACAACAATATTATATGACGCTGTTCTATTCACTGAATACATGAATAAGCATGAACTGTAACAAAATACATCGCCACTAGTTGCTGAATCTTGATCTAACACGTTGAAGCCCAATCTCAACTAGAAAGGCCCAATATAGTCCACCATGAGCTCTTAGCCTCATGAAAATGTATCAGAAAAATCAAGTAACCGTATCCACGTCTTGTGTTTAGATGTATGGTACAAAAACTGAGAAGATTCACTGTGAATCAAAAACTTTGATAAGAACTTCAGAATTTGGCCACCACTTTTAGTATCGTTATGTGATTTGTCGATGGTTGTTTTTGGTTTTTTATATATATAGTTCATTATAAAATAAGATTTCACCTTAGAATTAGTAATAATAAATTGATAACTAGCATATACTTTTTACGAATGATTTCAAAAGTCTTATGAATTCTTAGGCCTGTGTCGTAAGCTATTTAAGATCAAAGGTTACTAAAGTCCTATTTGGTTTTTGGTTTACCACTTCAATTATGTTAACGTGTATATATCCATACATTATTATTTAATGTTCATTATAATTTAACTTAGGAAGTATTTTTTAAAAGTGTCAACCAAAGAGTAAAGTGGTGTCAGGTAATTGCAAAGAGTAAAATATAGTAATTGTCAAGATTAACAGTCAATGGAAGCCATTGGGTCCTCTTGTATTCTTCGGTAATTCTTCCTGGATTTATCTGTACTTAACTTATTAGGGAATTTATTTCTCTCTACCATGCTCGCATTATGTTTAGTATGTGCATCCCAATTACGAGCATTATTTTTCTTTCCATGGCCACCCAACTATTATTTGTGCAGAATAACTGGAATAGACTTAAATAATACTATTCAAAAATACAATTTGTATAAAAGTTTCAAAACATCTCAATGTAAATGAGACAAACGTAAGCTGTGTAAACAAGAAATAACATGAACATTTAGAAGACCAATAATCTTGTTAGTTGTACCACACAACGTCAGCATAAATATTCAGTGTGGGGCGAAGATCTCTTATTAATGAAAAAGGGTCACGAGGTATTTTAATTCAACTACGTGTTAAGGATTTCGTTGGGATACTTGCCCGTGTTCTGAGCGTGAGTTTCATATTGGAGAAGACGGAGTTGCCCGCTTTACATCTCTTTGTGGAAGGTAATTTATTACATCCTTTTTTTAGAACCTTATTTTTGGGAAGTTCAAAAAGTTTATACTTCTATTGAAATAAACAAACTTTTATTAACATAGAGATGAAACTGGGTGATAAAAAAAGAAATTCTATCAACTCCGTCGGTCAGATAATAGAAAAATATTAGATAGGAACATATCATTTTCGTTTCAGTTTAAACAAAAAATGGCTTAGATAAAAGGCGTTAAAGTTGAGGAGTGAGGGTTCGCTACGTCACAGTTTTGTAGAAAATGTACTAAACCGTGACGTCATGCGATATTTCAACTCAATGTATCGCCGTAATTTATTGAATTCGCAAAATAAAAAAAAAAACACGTTCTTAATATTCTTCAACAATCTACCTAATAAAAACAAACAAAAATTAGTCATTTTCTCTGTTGTATTTATAAAAAAATATATAAGTTGCTTGTAACTTTTTTCAAATAATTTATCTTGGCTCTTGAATGAGCCGTTTTCGGACATAAGTTTCGTCTTGATCTCTCCATCCATGCTTCTGGCTAATCTACGTCGGTCGCCACTACCGCTCCCTTACGGTGTAATTAAATAAAAAACGAAAAACCTCAAACTTCACTAATGAGCGCAGCGCTTATTGAACATATAGGTTAAATCAAACAAAACCTATTTAAAGGTTTTAGTATTAATAGTTTCAATTACCGGTTCACTTTGCCTGATCTTTTATCACCCTGCCCATCTCCATTTCTGGCGACATTATGGTAGTCACAAGTCTCTAAATTCGTCTCATTCGATTACGGTATAAATTCAATTATATCCTAAATTCTTGATATAATACATTTTAATGTACAACAAAGTTATCAAACTATTACAGCTATAGTGTCTTGATGAGACAGAAAACCAGCGCGTATAATCTCACGATCAAGATAAGATTAAGTGCTAAATATAAAGAAAGAGTTAAACAAAACAGAGACATCAGATACCGGATTAATGAGTGTTTATTAACCACAACTTCTATATACTCAGTGAGGCAAAGCCAAACAGTCTAACACGGTATTAGCTGAAAACAGAAACGGGCTGTAATCCCCGATGATTGTTCTGGAAACAATAAGCATTATCTTAAGCCTTCCGATCCTCTTACTGCACCACTGAATACTAAATATATTTAATAGGCATACAGATACAGGTTTGTTCGTGAGGATGATAAACGCAAATAACAATTACAATGTGGTCCATTTTGTGCAAGTGAAGAAGAATTTGATAAATTAATGTGCGCATGCAGCAGTGAAGTGAATTTAGCAACTAAATGAAGAAAGAGATGTAGATGCACATAAACACATGCCGAGTGAATCTAAAGATCTGATATACGGTCACTTAGGCGCCTACCACACGTGCATGCTTGACCACAGTTTTACTTGCGCAAGCTGGCTTTGGGGATTGCGCATGCTACAATTTTACCAACTACACGCACAGTGTTCAGTGTACAAGCCGGCATGCGTAAGTAAAACTGTGGTCAAGCATGCACGTGTGGTAGGCGCATTACATACAGATACAGGCTTTTTTGTGAGGAGGAACTTAATAAAATTAATTATTATATCATAAACGCAAATAGCAATTACAATGTTGTCCATTTTGTGAAAGTGAAGAAGTATTTGATAAGTTAATGTGTGCATGCAGCAGTGAATCGAATTTAGCAACTAAAATAATAGATGAAGATGCACATAAAAAATATGACGAATAAATCTAATGACCTGATATACGGTCAGTTACACAAAATTTCATTAAAGATGTCTTTAAAGACGCGTTTATACTCTAATGAATGTCATCTTTGAATCGGTAAGGTCGCTTTAAACTAAGGACAATTTTAACGGACTTTTGTGTAACTGACTGTTAACCTCGCGGACAGAAGATTTAAAAGAGAGTTGAACCTATAAAAAATTTTATAAAAAGGTTATTAATGATACGAGGGTCAAACTGAAAGTTCTTAGAACTGGCCACTTATAAACAATATAATAAAAAAATAATTCTAAAATTTGAAAATATAACTCTTTGCCAATAGTATATATTTCATTCATTTGTCATTTGTTTTACGATTTGGCGGCAAATTGAAAATTGTCTGTGTCACGTCATCATGAATTTAACACGAGAAAATTTTCGTGCAATGATTTTTTATGACTTTCGATGTCATTTAAGTCAACAAGAAAGTTATGATAGACTACGATTGGCCTTTCACGATGAAGCCCCATCTCGTGCGACTGTTTACAACTGGTTTAATGAGTTTAAACGTGGTCGCACTAATCTCACTGATGATTTACGTGAGGGACGGCCTTCTACGGCGACGACTGAAGATAACATCTGTGTTGTGCGGCGTATGATAGAGACTGACAAAAGAGTGACCTATCAACAGATTCGGACAAGCTTAGGCATCGGTATGAGTCAAGTGCACAAAATCCTCCACGAACATTTAGCGGTCAGGAAGCTTTGCGCCCGGTGGATACCTCATAATTTGACTGAGGCTCAAAAACTCCATCGTGTGGATTGGTGTCGTAAAATGATTGAAAGATTTAACGGAGGTGACTCAAATGCTGTGTTCGACATACTAACAGGTGACGAAAGCTGGATTTACTGTTATGATCCTAAAACCAAAAGACAATCTGCTCAGTGGGTGTTTCCTTTCGAGGAGTTGCCAACTAAAGTGAAGAGAGATCGAAGTGCGGGAAAAAAAATGGTGGCCTCGTTCTTTGGAAGGATAGGTCATTTTGCAACAATTGTGATAGAGGATCAAAAAACAGTTTCTGCAGAATGGTACACTACCAATTGTTTGCCACTTGTCTTGGAAAAAGTTCGAGAGAAACGACCTCGCAGTAGGATCCTCCTTCACCACGACAACGCCTCGTCGCACACCGCCAAGCGAACGATCGACTATTTGGCGACATCAAACGTTGAATTACTGGGTCACCCGCCGTATAGCCCCGACCTCGCGCCTTGTGATTTTTATTTATTTCCAAAAATTAAAGAAAAACTTAAAGGAAAGCGGTTTATGAATGCTGAAGAAGCGGTGGCTGCGTATCGCGATGCCATTGAAGAGACCCCTAAGGACGAGTGGGCAAAGTGCTTTTCCCAGTGGTTCCATCGCATGCAGCGGTGTATTGACGTGAATGGACAATATTTTGAAAAGATATAATAAAACTAATAACTGGCAAATGTAATCAGTTTTTGATTTTCTAAGAACTTTCAGTTTGACCCTCGTAGTTATGTAAACTATCATTAATAATCCTTGCAATAAAAAAAACTGAGACATACCTATTCGCAGACATTCAATGTAATAGAGAAAGACGATAACATTAAAAATCGTAATTTTTTTCTTTTCTTTGTTTAAAATCAAGCTCAAAACAGTTTGAAGCAAGATTAATAAGCTGCTTACTCCTCTGTTTTTATTATAGTTTGAATGATCTCTCTGTGTGAGGGTAAGATAAAATCTATTTTTCAAAGAGCAAATTATAAAGCAGCGTATTTTATTGTTTATTTGCACTGAATCGGTTCAGAAACATCTGGGCCGATTTTTAAAATTCCTTCACCCAGGGGAAGGTATATCATACGAGGGTGATATATGATATAATTTAGAAAACAGCCAGTCGGACAGTATGTATTTCATAAACGAAAAAAATCTCGTGTCACACACTCATTTATTCTAATAGATCGATGAGTACCGTAATGATAATAAATTCCTAGTTCTATCTCCGTAGTGCCTACAGAAATAAATTGTGTATTCACACGTGGGGAAAACATTAATATGTTATCTATCTATATTTTTTAAGGCCAATTAAATATATTATATTCGAAATCTATTCACGAGTTCTTTTCATTATATACAAAAACTTATATGAACTTCTTTTTCATTTATCACCAAATAAAAGTACACAGAAAACTAAAATACATCTAATTAAGGATTACATAAATAAATTATATACTAGCTGTTTCCCGCAACTTCGTCCGCATAAATTATGACCTATGTCAGCGTATGAAATAGCTTCCCGTGGGTGAAAGAATTTCGAAGTTCGGTAATTCGGAGTAATTTCGGAACCCATTCAATGAAACCAAACAAGCAAATCTTTCTTGTTTATCATATAAGTGTAAGAACAAAACGTTGGAACAACAGCGTCATCTAAAACTACTACTAACTTTTCTAACTGTTAACTACGAGTACGGACATTATTATTTTCGTGTAACAAAAAATCCAATTCCTTTTAATTGTAAAATTAACCTAAATCGTATCGTGTGACAACACATTCTGTCCCGAGAATCATTTAGCAGATAAACAGAACATCATTATAGACCAATGTACTACGAGTTTATGTGTGTATGTACTAACAAATGTTGTAATGGAATAACATGAATAAGGAAAGAAGTACGGGATTCGGGGAAAATAACTATATTTTTATATAAAAGATCAGAAAATATTTCCGGTATGAAACTTATTTTTAGCCTTAAACTAAACTTATGAGTGATTTTTATATCTATAGTAGATTTTGCCCGCGACTTCTGACTAATCTAGTTTTAAGTCCAGAAATAAAAAAAAATCATAAAATCTTTCATTTCCTAATTTACCCCTTTAGGGGTCGAATTTCGTAAAATCCCGTCTCAGTGAGCGCCTAAGTCTGAAAAAGTACCCGCATGCAAAATTTGTACCTCCCAGCACTTGTAGTAACGAAGTTTCATACAAACTTTCATCCCCTAATTTAGTAGAATTTTTAAAAATCCTCTCTTAGTGCTCCTCTACACACCCTAAGGAATCTTCATTCCAAATTTCAACTTTCTACGCTCAGTAGTTTCGGCTGTACGTTGTTTATCACTCAGTCAGTAACCCAAGATTTTTATATATATAGATTACTAGCTTACGTCAGCAGCTTTGTCCGCGTGGTCCCTAGGGAGATGTTTTGGTGGTATAAAAAGTATCCTATTATCTAAGTCAGCTAATACCTTATCTTTATACCAAATTTCATGAAAATCCGTTTAGTAGTTTCGATATGATTGACGGCAAACATGTAAAAAATCCAAGCAAAGAACCATTCACATTTTTAATATTAGTAGCATAGGTTAGGGTAAAAGGGAAAATACTGCAGTGCTATTCTATTAAAATACAAAGACAGTAAAAAAAAATGCGATTCTGTTTTCGAAGAAAAAACCCGTGCAGCTAACATCTTACTATATAACACATCTTACATAATAATTTACAATAAAAAATATATTTAATAAATATTATAAAAAATTCCATCAATTTCTTTCGACTGTATAGGTGGATTGTCTGAATATTGATGAAAATACACTCACTGGTGGCGAAATACAAGTACTTGAAAAATTCGTTGCTGTTAAGTGACTTTCGCAATGGTTGGTCACGGGATGGGTGACCAAACGTTAATACCTTCCAATCCACATTGGACCAGCATAGAGCTCCATGGCCTATCCTTGAGGAAAGCATGAATCTATACAGTGGAGATGTAAAAGTTCTGATGATGATTATTTATCAGTATAGCATCATAAACGCAAAATTGATGAAATATAATATTTAGAATTGTAGTCAGCAACTACGACATATAGCATAAATTACGCACCCCACAGGAGCTTAGAGTCAACGGCATAGAAATAATTTCCAAGTCTTAAGACTCTTAAGCTTGGAGCACTTCATAGCATCCCCAAGTACGTATCAACACTGCCCTAGTAATTACTTGGGCTAAACGTTAAGACCCGAATTCCGTGTTAAACGTCCCACTGGGATATTCTACTATTGTACATTATCACCCATTATCTTTGACCCCTGCAGTACCACTGTAACATACTAAAACGTCACTAATCTCAGCACTAGTAAAATAGTGGGGAAGCTCACAGTAACCTGGTTCTCAGAATAGACATTACTCACAAAATCTTGGGACAAACGTCTAAAGGTCTTACACAAATAATGTTATAGAGCGTTAGGACGAGGTAGGAGCATTGTTCCACCGGCAAACTCAAATCTTATTACAGTGTATTAGAGTTGGTAATGACTTGCAAATTCAATGAACGGCATTAACTAAATCAAACTGAAAGTTGTGCTGAATTTCAGTATTGTTTGTGAGAACTTTAATTGTTTGTATTCGGTCATTACGGGAAGACAGTCGGTTATAATTTTTGAGTGGCAGACGTTTCTACTGATCAATTATTACGACACCAATTATGAATAATTAATGTTGGTAAATTAAATTCCATGTTGTCTTGAAATGAAATATTTAGGAAGGGCCAAAACACCTCGTTGGCGATGATTAGTAGTTCCTGCAAGTTATTGATGCATAGTCATCAATTATTAATTAAAAGATCAATACTTTTATCGATAAAAAAAGAAAACACAACCTCTGTCAACTTCTATTTTCTATTGATAGTTTCTTTCGTTAGTAAAGATAAAGAACAAAATAAATGCAAAATAACTAACAGAGTAGTTCTCACTCCGATTTGAAGGTGTTTTCTATCTGAAGCCCTGGTTCAGGAAAATAACTTTTCTATATTGTCACGGGTTGTGGTACTCCATAATACGGAGGCTTTATTTTTACATCTAGGAATATGAGCAATGTATGTGATGTCTAACATATATTTTCAACAAATTCAAAAAAAATAGATAAAAGATTTATTGAACTGAACCAAAAAATACACAGAAGATGGATTAAAAGGTTAATAGTCATATATTTTACATGACCTGATCAACAAACAAAAATATATACTTATAATTAAATTGCTGGTTTTTAGCCGCAATCAAAAGCGATCAATCAATCAAGAATCAATTCTAAGAGCAAATTTAAAACAATATTCGTCATCTGAAGAACCATTTCAAAGTCATTTGAATATCTCCAAGTTTCTAGCGAGAGTTTGAAGAGCTTCAAGCTCGAAGAGGTTTGAAAGAAAAAGGTCATCTCCAGTCCAGCGTAACTTCGGTAGCCACACAGAGCGCTTAGAAAATGTCCACCTTAAACTTTCTTAGAAATTCCATGGAGTATTGAAATAGACTTTATTGAAGTCGCCGCTGCGCTGCGGTCTAGGCAACTTTAACAAGCGTTCGTAAGAGTTCGACTTGTGCAACGGAAACTAAGATTTTCAACTATTCAACATTGGAAATGTTTTGAATTTTTTTTAATATTGCAACTATTAATGAGTTTCTAACTGAGCTATTTTATGCTCAATTCTACATCGTTTCTTTGTTTTGAGCATCAAAAAACCACATTTTTATTTGACTTATAACAGCATTTCGGTCGATTAGAAAAATTTGCAAAACATATCGGCTTCTAAGAGCGATAATCACTTTCAGACAAACCAAATCTTTGACTAATCAATAAAGAAGAAGATCTTCATTATTAATTCAATCTGAAAACGCCATTGGTTAATGAATGAACACTTTATTGTAAGTACAAACATTAATTTCAAATTCACACGGCTGCATGTTAGGTTACCACATTATGTATTTTTCCTCCATCGATTTCAAACTTTGCTCTCAATAGGTACATTAAAGTTTATAATCAAGTGAAAAAATTTCACAACTTTATATAGTCTGATATGTGCTGTTGACTCGGCGTACAATCGTTGATTTCATCATCATCATAATCGGAATGAGAACGGGCACGCTGGTTCAATGCGAATTGGAGGATATTAACAACTGTAGATTCAGCTAGAACCAACGGCTTGACGTGCCTTTCGAATCAGCTCGAGATATTCCGATTTTTTTGGTCACCCATCCCTTGACTGACCTTTAGTCGAAAGTTGCTTAACAACTTCGATCGCGGCGCTGAACCGTTATAATAAAAAAATACCAAAACGTAGATAGTTAACTAATTCGTTATTGTCATACCTTAATGACCCTATATAATATTTCCTTTCCAGCTTCCCTATATCTCCCATAATCTCCAAAGGACAATTTATTCCAAAATTAACTTGCCTTACTCAAGATTTTCCCAGTAAATTTCATCGAGCACAATAATCCGCCGAATGCACTGTCAGCAATAAGAACGAAAGCCAATTTAAGTTGACCCCAGCTATCGCCTCCAAGTTAGGAAAGCTGAACCGCTACTCGAAACCCCATTTAACTATTGGGGGCCAACTGAAAATAGACAAGTTTGTCACAGAATTCCGATTTCCAACTATTAATATAGATTTCCAATGGCCTCAGGCAGTTGGCCGGTATTTGAGAATTGTTGGCCGAATGCGTATCAGATTCGGGAGCGTATATTTAAATTTTAATTAAAACTCTTAATGTAGGTAGAAATAAGGTACATTAAAAACAATAACTTAATGATGATACAGATTTTTTCTGATGACATTTTACTGTTCGATAGCTTATAACGTCCTTAAGTTAATATAATTATTTATATCTTGCTCTAATTACGCTTATGAATTTTAATTTCTTAGAAAACCTAATTTACTTCCGTTTTGAATAGTGTCCTTTCAGCGATGGAATAAAAAACGGTGAATTTATTTAATTTTATCTAATATTACATTATTTATATTATTTGGTTATCTCAGTATAAGATATAATAGATTCTAGGAAAAATGAAATTTAAAAGTAAATCAATACATACCCACTCATTTCAGAAGTATTCGCATTTCCTCATTGAATTAAAAGGAAACATGAAAATTTATAGCTTTCTTCAAGTACCTACTTCATACTAACGAGAGCATAACGAAGTGGATCCCAGATAACTTATAAAAAGAAAATTAAAAGAACAGACATATATATAGTATTAAGTATAATAAATTTGTTATTCCTGGATTGCTTCGAGGGGCCACGTTATTTTTATCACAATCGATTCAAGAAAACTTAACCAGTTTGTCTATATTAAAAAGAATTAGTTGTTTCTTATCAGATTTTATAAAAATGTTCAAATCGGTCCAGTGTTCGATAACAATTATAGCTAACGATACATTTTCAAACGTTTGTATTTATATCTTAATGAAAACACTGAAACATATTTAAATGGAATATCAATTACAACTCATATCAAATAACAATTAACGAACGCTAATTTGAAAATTTACATCATCCGTTATTATTCCTTAGTTAATTAAAACGTTAACGAGCCTTATTTAAGTAAAGACAAGACGTACTCCAATGAAATTATAAATACAAACTCGATTTTAATTATAACTAAGCAAACATTTATATTGACGCGTAGCTTCGTGTACTTAAAATGTGTTTGTGTTCGAATTACCTTAGTGTTTCAAACGAAAGTCTTCGGCAAAAGGGAAAGTCTTTGGTTGTTTAGAATAGGTCTCATAAGAAGGTCACACAAAAACAATGAAGATAGAGCAATTCTTGGTGTTACTCTGCGTGATGGAATCAGAAATAAGAAAATAGAAGAACCTAACTGACATTGCTCAACTAAAATGACAATGCTATACAC
Organism: Diatraea saccharalis; assembly: GCA_918026875.4. NCBI lineage: Eukaryota > Metazoa > Arthropoda > Insecta > Lepidoptera > Crambidae > Diatraea > Diatraea saccharalis. The sequence goes on along the minus strand of OU893350.1, from coordinate 4,247,455 downwards.
TTAGCGAATAAAAGTTATGGAATAACCACCAAGCACTGGACTACGCTCAGTGGACCTATTCATTTGATTGACAATCTAATATAGGACGCAGGAAGTAGCTGGTTACGGGCAGTGCAGGACCATCGTCGTGTGGATCTATGGAGACGTACTAGCAGTGGACATAGTATGGCTAAAGATTAAGAAGCCATACAACTTTTCTTGTTGGAGTTTTGTAAAGAAGAACTCTACAAGACTCCCATATTTAAGATCCCATTAGATCGTGGCGAATTGGTGCTCTCAAGAACACAAGGTTGCCATGGAAGATTAGCTTCGGACTGTCTACATCCGACACATGCTGAATGGCTGCCTTTTCAGCGTTATATATTAATATTGCATATCCTTTTTGTCTTTCTTGTATGGTCACTGAATAAATAAGTTTCTTACTTTCTTTCTTATTTGTATCTGGTGGTAGTTTACGGGGGTAAATACACGAACGATAAATTAAATAAGTCAAATGTATTTTTTTTTATAATTTAATAAATGTAAACGTTTCCGTAAAATATAAAATGTTTGTATTGCAGTGTGCCTAATGGTATTGTTTCAAAGATAGCTATACTCTTAATTTAAAAAGACAATCGGCACTATAGTCTTAAGTGTCCGTTCCTTTAGAGTTCTAAACACCATGCAAGCAAATATAAACGGGCTTAAACCGTTTTAAGTTTTTAATTTCATTTAATGAGTAGTAACGTGAACATATAAGAAATCACTATTCAGAAGCATTTTATTTAGAACACGTTACATCTTAGTAAACTTGCGATATATATTTTTATTTGATATAAATCATCCACATAAAAGGTGGTTTTAATGATTTGAATGATTTGTTTAGTGACAATACACGACATGCAGATTTTATAAAGATAAATATGTTACAATTAGGTATATTGCAAGCAAAATTTGACCTACTTCCCGATTTTCAATTGAGATGAACTTTTGAATATACATAGATGATAATGGAAAGTTATACACTAGATATATTATATATTGGATAGAGCTGATCTAGAAAGCACAATGGATTGGAATGTGACAATGGGATTTGGCTCACTTGATTTGTCAATACAAGATCTCTGATCCAACAGTCGTTTTAAAAAAGATAATATTAATTTAGAATACTAAAAACAAATGAAAAAGATCAAAAGAAATGCGATAAAACTATTTAAAAAAATTGTAGGCCCCTTCCTTACACTGATACCAATTTTATCAAAGACATATGAAAAAATTATACATAACATATTAACATCGTATTTTAATAAATATAATGTGCTAAAAAATAATCAAGATGGGTTCAAAAAAATAAGTCTACTACACTTGCGGTTTTTGACTTAAATAACGTAATATTAATGTACAACGTATTAACAAAAGCAAATAAAGAACTTTTATAGAGCTCTTTTCTTTGATATGTCAATTGGATAAAAACGTATTTACAAAATAGAATGCCATCTGTTGAAATAACTCAATTAGATTCAAACGGCATATCTCAAAAGTATCAATCAGAATTAAAAGAAAAAAAACATTGCAGTCCCACAAGGCAGTATTCTTGGACCTCTTTTATTTTTGGTGTAAATTAACGACCTTCCAAATATAACTACATATAGAAGTATTGTATTTGATGATGATATATCAGTGGTAGTGGTACGACTAATAATAATATGAAAATTTCTTATCACGAAAACGACATAAATAATACAATAATGACCACATTAAAATGGCTTAAATTCTATAATTTGACAATAAATATAGATTACTATTACTTTACAATGTTACAATAAATATAGACAAGACATATTTTATGAATTTCAATGTTATAATTTCTAATAACTTGATTAAATTAAATACAAAAAATGGATGCTTGAAGAAGCTGATATCTTTATATTCTTATAACTATTGACAAGAAAATAGATTGGAAACAACACGATACCCTGATTATTACAAAAAGCTCATGAAGTGTATCCCAGGAACACTAAAAATCAAAATAGGCTAGTTTTTGACATAGTCCTAAAAAGCGCGCGATTTAAAAATAATTGCTACTATATGTGTCAAACAATATATGGTAAGATTCCGGAATCTATAAAGAATACACATCTTACTATATTTAAGAAAGAGTTATATAACTGTCTTGCTGAGCGTTTCTTTTATTCTGTGTATGAATTCTTAGACTATGGAAGTTAGCTTTGGATGGATTGATCAGTGTTTATAGTAGCTTCTTTTACTACATTTGCATGCTATTGTTAATGGATGAATAGGCGATAATTGAATTACTTTTTTTACATCTCTTTTATATACACTATGCAAACGCAAATAATAATAATAATTATTATTAAAAATATATCTCAATGAAAACTACGAACTTTAATTCTACTCATGATGGTAAAATTTCTACGTATGCTTACATTTTATATTAATTTGGAATACTAAAAATAAATGAAATCAGTAAAAATATCTCTCAATGAAAACTACGAACTTTAAATCTACTCATGATGGTTTAGTTTCTACGTATGTTTACACTATGGGCGTATGTTTCAAGACGTCGGTCGTCGAGAGCTCTGAACGGCCATAACAGTAAACTGTCCCGGCGCGCGAGATTTAAGAAGATATGTATTGCCTCCGCTGAGTGTGAGCACTCACTCACTTATTTATCTACGCCATGTTTAAAGTGTTTGCACACCTGTATCTCTGGTGTTACTGACAGATAAAATTGAAATATGTTAGTCTTAAGGCTCATTTACTAGGGACAGTAAAAGGGCAAGTAACTGGCGTCAGTATTAGCGTCAAAAATGGGTCAGTCATGAGCCGGGATCACTTTTTTCAGCACAATGTTATTGTACTAATATACTTTGGCATATTTTTTTGGTATAATAATATTTTGCTATAATTATCTTTGGCATACATTTTATGTTGGGATAACTATCTTTTTTTATTTATATAGGCTATTATTTTGTCATAATGGCATATTAATTTGTATTGTATTTCCGATATTCTTGTTTCCTGTTCCTATGAAATTGAAGTTTTTTTTTGTTAAGAGGAAATATGCTCATTGTAAAATTGACCCAAAAAATCTATTTGAGTCATCTATGGGACTTTTTTTATCAAGCCAAGTCGATCATATATTTATTTTTAGTAAAATGATTTTTATTAAGCAAATATTAGCACAGTCTTAGAATGAAATTTTGTAACAAAGTGGTAATATCGTAGCACATCGCCTTAAGAGAATTTCTTCATCGTCCTAGTATAATTTAGCGTTGGAGAATGTTTTTGGCTAATAAATAACTCAATTAAGTTCCTTATTCATGTGTAATATCAACGGCTGTTTGTTTCTTTTGATGAATAAATAAATAAAACATACCACGAAAAAACCGATCAATCGGTTATATTAGTTTAAGAACTGTGACCAATATCAAAAGTCAAGGCGAGCTAGCTAGCAGCGGCTGGCAAGACCTATACACAACTTATTGTGCTTTTACGAATTTTTGCCTAAACTTTATGATGAGTAAAATAATGCTTACAATTATACATAAAATATTATGCGTTAATATAAATAGAACCAACGAAACTATGCCATATTACATTACGCCTTAGTAGTCTTGTCATGAGTGAGAAATCATGGTAACGTCTTTACAGTTCAACTTACACTAGATCAGCACTGACCATATCGATTTCTGAATCATTTACTGACCCCTTGTAAATTTAGGTTTATGCCATATGACCTTCATAACAGCACAGAATATTATGTGTTGCCAGTGTGCCAGCTATAAATAGTTTGAAAGCGTTAGCGGTCTTCGTATCAAAACTATTTTCATGATCATAAAAAAATATATCCAAGCCTCAATCGGGGCGACTCTCATTAAACGGTCTGAACATTGATACATACGCTACCTTATAGTGAAAGGAACAATCGTTTGGGAACGTCTCTAGGTCTCAAGTAGCTCAATTGGTTTACATTCAAAATTGACTTTCATCATAATTTCCTAAGCGAATATCGCTCGTATTTCAATCTCCATAATAAAGTATTCTAACTATCTACCTGGGGATCAGAGCCATGTTTGTGATCGTGAATTCATATTTATTTATGAGCTTGGCTTTTATTCAATATTTTGTATTCAATCCATTTATATAGATGAATCTGTAAACGATTAAATTTTACCATTTATGAATAATATAATAACATGTTGTTATACAGAATACATATAAATATATTTTAAACATAAAGGTATTTAACTTTATTCAATTATGTTATGAGCGTAATGTCTGATCTTTTATATCCAAGATATTACCATCATAAGTCAAAGCTTTAATTTACTTAGAATGGGTAGGCATAAAAGATCTAATAAGTATTATATTATTAATGGCATTCAGTTAACAAGCAAAATTACGTTTATAAATAAATACAGTTTACAGAAAGTCACGCTTTCCTATCAGTCTAATTTCTCTTATCAATGTTCTCTTATCGTAGTGGCAATTGGGTATAAAATAGTTTCTCCGAAAACAAAATTTTGTCTATTTCAAAACGCTAATATTACCTAATAGAAATCTGACTTTCAATAATTAATGATGCAACGAACGTAGGATTTGAAATAGCTTATAATGCATAAATGAAAACTTCATGAACATGATACTAACAAAATTATAAGAGCTATTCGAAATTTTCACATCATTCATGCACAAGGCAGGCAATCTGATGTGCTAAATGTAAACTGTTTCATAAATTTTTACAGAATATAAACGTAAAATACAAAATTCCTATACAACAGTTTGTAAGTAAGCGAAATTATTCATACTGCTAGTTTTCTGACCATAAGATTTATCGTCAGTCGACATTAAACAAACTGCCATACAAACATATCACTAAATACATAGCAATAAGGTTGATAGAAGATTGTCAACTGGTCGAGCGTACCTTTGCCTGACCCCCCACCCTACCAAAACCATAGAGAATAACATAACAATACTCACAAAATCAGATAAAGAGGGAATGACTTAGAAAAGTTGCGGCTATTGAAATAGCGGAGATGTTATATCGCGAAATATATAAATACGAAGCTAACAAATTATGCAGTACAAAAATATCAAGAAATCGGTCAGGGTTATCGAATTCGCAAACCATATTTATAAATCAAGGAAACATCGAACAGTGTTCTTACAAAAATTACATGATAATCAAGTAAACTTAACAGTGGCACTGAAAGACAAATACCTCGGTATATCGACATAGTTGTGGTGAATTATCAATCGCAGATGAATTTAAGACCACATAAAACAATTGTATTTCACCATCAGTCGCTGTTCCTTTCCTTTGTTGATATAGTTTCCTTTAGCTAAAGACAAATCTCTGTCATGCAAGTAGACTTTTTTTTTATGGTATAGGGGGCAGACGAGCAGACGGATCACCTGATGGTAAGTGATTACCGTCGCCCATGGACACCTGCAACACTAGCGGGGCTATAAGCGCGCTGCCGGCCTTTGAGGGACGAATATGATCATAAGGAGGCAAGGGTTGAGGGGTAGAGGGAAGGGAATAGGGAGGGGTTGGGCCTCCGGTACCCTCACTCACACGACGAAACACAACGCAAGCGTTGCTTCACGTCGGTTTTCTGTGAGGCCGTGGTATCACTCCGGTCGAGCCGGCCCATTTATGCCGAAGCGTGGCTCTCCCACGACGAAAATTACTGCGAGACTGCTACTTTGACAGTAATGTCGATTTGTACATGCATATTTTATACATTTGTGATGGTGCAATAACGCATATTCATTTATTTATTAGTGAAAAAAGGTTAAATTTACTCAAATGTATGATAAAAGAAAGTAATGAGAAATAATGAAGGTTGGTTAATAATGAAAATAGTTTGATTTTTTAGAGAAAAAATCGTTACTTTTTTCAGAAAATTAGCTTAATATTGTGTAGGTACATAACAAATATAAGAATAATAAAAATAGTAGGACAGCTTACTAACTCCGCGTATTTACTGCGTAATATAAATCGCTGCGTGTCGAACCACATCCTGAAGGCATTACGGCGCCGTTGGTAAGAAAATCTTTATTAATAGAGGTAGACAGTACGCAAGTGCAAGGATTTCCGAAGATGGAATGCCAGGGAGAAATCCTCTCTTCCCCATTACATAACAAACAATATAAAAATAATATACCTATAGAGATATTTATGTTACATGAAAAGTCTAACTACCAGCCTTTGCCTTTGATTTGCACAATCATGTCTTTTGTATCTTAACTTGACGTCAGTTTTCAGTGCGCTGATTCTTTAAGAAACAAAATGGCCAGAAATCCGGTCAAGTACGAATCAGATTTGCGCACGGAGGGTTCCGAGACATTACCTTTAATTCACTTCTGTTGTATGAACCCTTAAGTATTTATTATATTCTGTTTTTGATATTTGTTGTTATATTTGTAACAGAAATATTTTATCCGTGAAAATTTGAACTGTATCACGGCTATGAGTGCCTGGCAACAGACAGACGCACAGCGGAATCTTAGTAAAATTCCCGTTTTTACCTTTTTTAAAATTTAATTAGGAACCAAACAAATGTACTTACAATATACGTTTGATCAATTTGTACAACCAGCACTGTTATCCTCAAAATAACTGTAAAGCCTACGTAATTTATAAAAAAAAGATAATTACGTTAATAAACTTTGTTTCCAGTATACAGTATAGTAGTAACAGAATATAGGTATTCAATTTAATAATACTACTAAGCCTACCAGTGTCGATGAAATCATGACACCTAGAAAGAAGTAAGATTTTTTTTTTAAATTATTTTATTAAAATAAAAATTTAAGTAGACTAACAATATAAAATATATTTACTCATTTATATGACTTAGTGAGATGTGTCAATATCACAAAAATGTTCATTATATTGTATAACGACATAATTTTATAAAATTGTGTACGTTAACCTGCGTTAGTTTTAATATTTTTCAAATAAAAAAGTTTATGGAGACGTTTATAACGTATTCATACTGATCTGCCAGGTATACGGTAGAAGAAATTATCGGTTAAATTATAACTATATAACGTCATTGTACTCAGTATTATTCTACGTTGCTCCAAACTATATAATGAGTACTAAACGTTAAAACAGACTCGCTAGTTTCTTGCTTTCTTTCTTTTCTCATCAGAAGAAGATCTACCGCTATAGATTTACTATTTTATATGATCACTCGCCAAACAAACCTCAATATCTACACGATTACAATCTTATTCGTAATGTAGTTATTTAAAATTGCAATAAGTGATTTCACAATAATAAATTTCATTTTGAAAAACAGGGATTAAAACTAAAATTACTAGAGTAAATTAAATAATTCGATGTTCGATACCTGGCTGGAATTTTAAATCAATTCCATGTACTGTATTCCGATTTAGAAAAATAAATGAACAGTTGAAAATACTCTTTTAATAAAAAACTACGCTTCATACTATATTTTTCAAAGTGAATGTTGTCATTCTGAATCTAAAGAGCAAAAGCTTATCGTGTGGGAGTTGGGGGGGTGACAAAAACCAGATGGGCTAAGAGCAGTGTTCGGGATTAAGCCGTGAAAAATTCACCAGGGGGTCCACAAAAAGTGGGGCCTCGTAAAACTATTTTCAACCGTCAAGTTTTACTTGTGATGTACGGCATGAGAAAAGTACATTCTTCAGAAACAAATCGTAATCAGAACTGGATTCTTGATTTACATTATTGCTTGTTAAAAATTAAACTGCCTTAAAAAGAGACCTAACAAAATAGGTCAGTTGTCGGCTACCCGGCACACGACAAATTTCAATAGATAATTAACCTTAACCTAATGAATGTTAGGTTCGAAATTGATTTTGAAAATAATGCCTTCTGTAGTAACTCGATTTGCTGCTTCGCAACAATACAATTCATTAAATATTCTTATCTTAGTTGTTATTAAAGAAAAAAGCTATTATTGTGTTCAAGAAATCAAAAGCCAAAAATGAAAGATCTTTAAATTATAATAAACAATTTTAATTATCGATTAGTAACTCCATTTTAAACATTTAAATTCATCATAAAATAAATATTCATAAAAACTTAATCTTATAAGTCACACTCTGTATCTTTCTTCACAAAATGAAGTAAACTATGTGGATTTCCGTAGCCGAGTGGTGTCGCCAACTCTAAGGCTCCGGGCTCGATTCCCGTTCGAGTCATTGTAGAAAAAATATTTTACTATATTGCATCGGGTCTGGATGTTGTGATACCTTCGTTGTCTCAAACAATCCACAATACGGTGACTTTAGCTACTCATCTTGGAATCTGAGCAATATATGTGATGTTGTTAAATATTATTTTTATATTACTGTTTAGTTTACTGCAGCAAGCATTTACGTACCGGCTACATGTATATTAATGAATAATCTATTTTGAACCGAAAAATCCCCCCTATCTACGATCTAGAGGGCAGAATTTGCTGATTCTAAATAAGCATTCAGTCCGATTACATCAAGATCAATAATCTTCAAGTACAATTCGTAAGATTCAGGGGGAATGACACTTGGTAGTATGACTCGACCACACAACTAATCAAATTCGAAAGCAATGCTCTTAACTATTCAATTAAACTAGTTGACCAATCACGCGCTGTTATTATTAGCATGTGGTAATTAAAGAAGAGATTCAAATGTCACCATCAATCTTGAGATCATATCAAGGATATTACGTAGAACGTTTCTAGTATATTACAGTCTAAGACAGGGATGTGCAACCTGCGGTTCGCGAGTGGCTCATTCAACTTACGAGGAAGGTTGCGGCTCTCAAGTTTTAAGCAAAAATAATATTCAAAACTTCTTAAATCGTAATATTGAGAGTTATGGGTGACCTACAAAGAAAACCTTTTTATATAATACTATTGAAATATATTGTCTATGATTGAGAGACTGATATTTATAGGCGTTTATTGTTGATAAAATCTCAAAAAGTATATGAATAATACTAGAATTTTTTTTTTATAATGGCTCTTTAAAAACCGCAACATTTTATGAATTTAGTTTTTGACTCTTCAATAGGTTGCTGACCCCTGGTCTAGGCGGAACGATATTAAAATATTGACAAAGTATTCCGACTCACACTCGTGCGTGTAAGTTGTCTATAAATTTGCTAGAAAAACCGTGGGCCGCAAGGTAATATCGTAACTATAAGCGTTTAAACGTGAATTATTTTAGGCTATGGGTTCTAGCGAAGAAAATTCTACTGCGCTACTATATATAATCTATACTATAATAAAAACGTAACCGATCGATGTCTGTACATTGAAGATATATGAAAAAAAATGTTATGAGGGACATTTATAAGAGTAATAGAACACAAAACAATGATTTTTAAATTTTTTGTCTGTTTGTCGGTTTGTCTGTTTGTCTGTGCGTTTGTGCACGATAATCTCAGAAACGGCTAAACCGATTTAAATGCAGTTTTCACTATTATATTGCGGCATTCTTCCGTTAACATTTAGTGTAAGATTTATTTCAATCGGTTCACAAATAAAAAAGTTATGTCAATTTGAAGTGACGAGGTCGCATAAACTGCTATGAAATATTTACTATTTTATTAAATTTTCGTCTTTGATATATTGATCATCATCATTAACTCTTTGACAGCCAAACAGCAGGGCCTCAGGCCTTTGTTTAATAATTTTTGGTCACCCATCCCGTGAACAACTCTTGCGAAAATTGCTTAGCAATAACGATCGTGCGCAGCGGCGCATATCCGTAGCGCCAGTGAGCTATGAATTAATATTGTCTATAAAATGATAATTTGTATGATGACAAATAAAAAAATAAGATTCCAAAATTTAAAACAACTCCGAAGTAAGTTGACCTCATTTATATATGGCCAATCATTTTAAATAGGGTTCAGCTTATAATGGACATGTGGTATAGGGTAAGGATGCCGAATATGAGATACCATTTTTATTTTTGGATATAAAACATAAATTATTGCACTAATCATTATGAAAATTGCAATATTTGATAGGGTATTTAATGCAGTTTATTTATGACAGACCGTTTAGTTCTGAGTATAATAGATTTTTTATTATATCAATAAATATTAAGAAGTTCAAAAATTACGTCTCAGGCAAATGGTCTCCTATTATGAGATACTGAGGGTTGCTAATATGAGACAGTATCTCATATTAGGTTCTTTAGGGTTTGAGTATAGATTTGGATAAAAAGGAAAGAAATTAATTTGAATTAAACTTTTTATTGGCTATATTCTCTAATAAAAACATCATACTCCTAAATAAATAGGTCTGAGTACGACTTAATATATGTATGTAACGTACATAGTTATAATTTATATTAAACTTATCATAATCAGTGATTTTCAAATGGCACTTATTAAACAGTATCAAAAACAAAAGTATTATGCTAAATCTTAGATATGATTTATGTCAGACTCATCATAATCACAGAGATTTTCAAATCATACTTATTAAACCATATTAGTAATCAACAAAAGTCAAAACTTTTATTCTAAATCTTAGATATTTAAACACAAACACAAAAATCGATCTGTGGTTACTTCTCCACGATCCATGGTCTCAGGATTTCCTTTTGATCGGCCCCATCTAGTAAAAAGGATTTTTCAAATAGTCATATTTTTATATATCCTAATACGAGATATCTCATTTTAGGAGCACTCGCATGTCTCATATTAGGAAAACATCTACATTCAACAAAATGGCTGCACATTATTTCTCAGTAAAGAAAATGTAATAAAACTGCATATGTATCATAAAATTCATGATATAATTGATAGAATGACGGTAAATTAAAATCATTCAGTGTAATTAATACAGCTGTAGTATACCTTGTAAATATTTGATGAGAAAAATTTGGTTTTGGGGTTTCGTGAAAACCCACGTGTACACAACCTAACTTCGCCTTGGACTGGGAAGCACTAACACACGTTTTGATCTTTTGCCACGTGGCTTCTAGCGACAGTAGCACCAAATGGCTGCGGCGATTAGTTTCGCCAAAACCTAACTATCTCATATTTGGCGACTATCTCATATTCGACATCCTTACCCTACGAACACGCGAATAGGAGAACAAGCCGATAGAGCCTTCTGATGATACATTTAAGCCTCGAGTTTTTTTGTTGTTTACAGTGAACGCATATTTTTATCAGATTAGGTTCACGTCGTCGTCGGGGCCAGCGGAGGTGGTTGGCAGCCGCTCCCGCATTGCACGGTTTCGTCTGTCTGGGAGAGGCACTCGGTTTACCCCAGTCTCTCCAATTTTCCATCTGCAAGGGGACCAATATTTGAGTGTCCTGGTGACTCGGCCATAGCTTGCCGGTTTTCATTTCCCATTAGAGGGTGAAAAGTACGGGTTTTGGTGGCTAGGCAGCTCACTGTTGGGTTCACGGAGGAGAATTCTACTCACCCCTGTTGCTTGCCAGGTAACAGAGACAATGTCAGAAGTTTTTCCACGACGTTAAAAAACTTAGATTCACGTCAACTGAAGTTAAGAACGTAAAGTCAACTCGAGTTATATATATATTTTTAGACAAAGAAAGAGATCAGACAGAAAGCGCTCGGTTTCGGGAGACACCTGAAAAACGCGGAGCGTATTTAACGGCCCATCGCGAGGCTCATGCACTATAAAGTTGAATCTGAAGTATTTACATACATGCAGTATGGTATGAGTATGAAACTTCTTTTGATAGGGAAATGCGCTTGGTCTTTTAAAGACCTCGCAGTTTGCACAATAGAGATCGAGAAAGTAGTTTCGATTATCGCCAACCCGTGTTGACTTCATACTCCACAGGCGTACCGCAGATAAGTTTTCACAGGGTAAAATGAACTGGCTATTTTCCCACGACTTTGCCGCAAAATTATAGTCTATGACATGCGCGTCTGATGTAGCTTCCCGTAGGTCGGAATCGCTCCGCAACTATCGGTCCAGTAGTATTGGAGCAAATTCGATGCAAACAAACAAAGAACCAAATCTTTCCTCTTTATAATATTAGTATAGCTTAGGTATAAGGGGTCCGATGGCGTAATGGGTTAGCGCTTTCGGTTTAAATTGCAGTTAAATAAGTAACTCAATACTGCACAACAAGGACATACATGAATACTTATTTTACATAAATAAGTACAAACGACAAACTCATCGCTAGCCAGCGATTTCTTCCAGCCAACCTAGCATTACATGGAAAATAGAACAATAAATAGCCGATTGTGCATATAACTATAATTTAAAAAGATCAAAAACAAAATAAGGACCGTTTAAAGGTACGAATAAAATGCTCAGACACAAGCGACAACGAGAGCGCGAGAAACGAGAAAAATATAGAAAAATAACATTCGTAAGGACCGTTTACAGGATGAGTGACCAAAACATTATTATCTTGAGCACTGTGCACAACACTGGCATAATGCACTGGCATAATTCTACCAAAATACCTCCCACGCAGACGAAGTCGCGAGCACAGCTAGTAGGTATAATAAATTATGATATTTTTTGTAGATTTTTTAAGTTGTTTCATCTAATGAGTTGTGCGCGTAAAAATATAAGAAATCGGTATATTTAACACGTATTTTTTTCGCGTAATCAATAAATAAAGCAACGATAAAAAAAGCATATTGAGTTGAAATGTCGCGTCACGTCATACCATTGTACATTTCCTACATAGTTGTAACGTGGCGAGCAAAATTTTTTGCCTAATCTAAGCTATTTCTTGTTAAATTTAAGTAAAAAATTATAGTTTCATATATTTTTCTATTATATCACTAACGGAATAAATAGACCTTTTTTACCCAGGTATCTATTCTTATTTGCCATTTTTTCAAAATAATATTGTATTAATGATACTTAAATGTGGTAAAAATAGAACGGACTTCAAACTCAGAAAAAAGTGAATAATTATACTTAACTCAAAAGCGACTTATTCAAGAAAATGCTTTTAAAGCCGGGCGGAGGTTTTCTGTATGTTATTAATTAAATGATAGGCTCCCGACTTTATAAGCATTTTTTTTTAATAAGTCGCTTTTGAGATATGTATTATTTTTCACTTTTTTTTAAGTTTGAAACCAGTTCTATTTTTTGAAAAGTTTTTTTAATGCTTTTTAGTGATATTGATATTTTTGTATAATAGGTAATACTAAAAATACTTTTCTGGAAAACCGCATCTAAATCGGTTCAGCTAAACGCGAGATAATCGCGCACAAACATACATACATACAAGTCAAGCTGAGAACCTCCTTTTTACGAAGTCGGTTAAAAATCCAGATATTTGACTATCTACAGCAAAAGATAGCTGAATATATTGTACTGAAGTGTACTTTTAGTGCTTATATATATGTTGGAAACGAGACCCTTTAGAAGATTTTGTCTAATATAAATTGTTTCTATTGATGTCAGCATTTCATTTAAGTAGATAATAGGTAGGTAGATATGAAAAAAAAGGCAAATGGCGTTTCAATAGGAGAACCCATTTCCGTATTGAAGTATCATTAATAAGACATACTAGTCGAATTCTTATATTTGATCCGTTTTGCATACACAATACTGTACTGATTTTTATTTTAAGGACCCTATTTATAATTAGACTGGGATTTTTGCTTGAAATGGTCAATTTCGGTTTTCTTGATCTCGATATCAAATATGTGTTACTAATTTTCACTTATTGAATAATGCAGGAAACCTACTGACATTGTTCGTACCGGGTTTGCTTTTTCTTGATTTGTGCTTACTTTAATTAATTAAACCCAAAATTGTAGAGAATTTAATAAAATGCGCGATGGCACATTTCTGAGCTTCTGGATTGAGCTTACTGGTCTAAACAAATGAAATGAAAAATGTCACATAGTTCGTAGCAAGTTTTGAAATATTGATGATTAAATATTTAAAAATTACCATTAACCAAAAAACTTGAACATAGCTATAAATTAACTGTGACTTTCTGTTATCGACGATGAATTGGATTATTACATCATTGTTTAAGTACAAATTTACTATCTTATTTCAATAAAAAACAGTATATGTAACTGCAAAATTACTACGAAATTTGTATGGCCGCGTAGCATGTTAATATTTGTAAAAGGACTCTTAAAATTCACCGGTCTCAGGTGTCTGAGATGGATTTAAGTATTTTTCTATAATAAAAATATCAATATAGTGGATGAGGATGCAAAATTTACTAAACAAAGCAAATATAATTTCTTAGTAGCAAGCTTTAGTGCTTCTCTCAAACGATCAACCGTTACTTATCCACAAGACATCAGTTTTCCATTACTCACATTGTGTACTATACATGCAACTTTGTAAAGTTGCTTCTTTGTACAAATAGCAGCACATCAGGGTGATACCCTTATGTACACAAAATAGCATATTAGACTAATCGATTTTGACCTGAAAATTAAAAAAGAGATTCAATTTGAGAGATGCTTAAAAACTATTTTCGATATTTTATACCCCATCATGTTAAGTTCTACCAATACATACCGTTGCAGAGAAATTCATAATATAACGTTTCTCTCATATCACTTAATTATCAATTCCAGAAAATATAATTATAAATATATGTGTAAGTATTTAGATTTATATAGAAGACAGATATGTCTTCACACTACATTTCCTTGCGAGATAATCAGAGAGAACTATTAAATGAAGAAACAATAGGTAGAATCAAACCTACTAGATACTGTATAATACTCGTATTATAGTAAAAAATCAAGTCATATTCAAAGCACATTTAAAAAATTCATGTTCATAAAATATTAATAAGCAAAACTTCTACAAAGAACTGGTTAAATATTTTATAGCCAGACTGAAAAGACGTAGACAAGAAACTCGAAGTCTCGGCACTTAAATTAATAAATAATGTTTGAAAGAAATATGCTTGGAATTGAAGTATTTGTAGAGTTCTTTATTTTACTTCGAAGGTTTGATTAACGAAAACTCTTTTCAAATAAAGAATAATGATATTTAAGTTTTTAATAATGAATGACCCTAAAGGAGAATGCTCAAAAAACCCAGGCCCGACGCAAACGAAATGTTAGTCATATTAAAGATTTAAATGAGTAAATCAAAATAGATGGCTAAATGTATAATTAGATAACTTCCACTACATTGACAAGATTAACATTAAAATAATGAAAGGTAAAGGAAAACGAAACTAATTTGAATATTTTATCGATTTTCAAGGCTACAAATACATCATCCAAAAATGATACAGGGTAATGATGCCCCTATGCAGTATTTACTTATTCATTTATACTTTTAATATAAATGACGTTTCCTTGTCCTTTGTTCGAATCAAGTTAGTCACAATCTGCTATTTAATCTTAAGTTTCTCCATACAATGTTAGGTGAAGAAATCGCTGGCTTGCTACAAGGCCACTTTTTGTACGTACTAGTGTAATAGAATAGAAAAATATAAAACGGTTTGACCGATACCGGTTAAATTTTATAAAACACTTATTCTCAAACCTACTGAATATACATCATTAAGTTGGTTTGAAAATAAGTTTTTTTATAATAATAACAATAATAAGGTTTATTTGCATTAGAAACAACACAATTTAAAAATGCATTTAACTGCAACATAAAAAGCAAAATAGAAACTAAACCAATAACAAAGCCCAAAAAATAATGCAAACTTAACATCAACTGTGTTGCAGCAATGCAAAATTGCCAAAGCTCAGCATTTGATTTGCCCACATCGTGAACAAATTACTATTATTCTGCCCTAACCCAATTAGGAGGTGAAGGATTTTATCTGTTTTTATTCCCCGAAGTGGTAAATAAATGTATATTGCAAAACAACGATTGCCGGGTCAACTAGTTATACTACAAGAATCTCCATTTAGCCACCATATGGATACTCTACTTAATCTCTACATTAGTCGCATATCACTTCGTTTCAATTGAATATGAACATTCTTTAAACCATTCAAGACATCAATATAATTGAATACTTATTCTCCATTAAATATGGCTTAACTTTGTTTGTGTATTCTTACCAAGCAAAATTTCTTCTAAAGTACCTATAAACAAATACAATCTATTGATTCCGTTTCAGTTCTCTCCCCCAACGCAGGTTTCGCCAACAGGTAAGTAAACAGAGGAAAAAACTCGACCTATTTGCGGGGAACCATTAAAAATCTGAGTCCCTTCCTATCAAAGTTGACTGAAGACATCATCTACCAATCAAACTTGTTCAGACCTATAGATACAGTAAGCACTTCGAATATGAACTTTACTGGATGTGTCATAATATATGTTAATTCATTTATCAATATTTTTTTCATAATTCCGCTTCCTTCGTAGTGGAATTAACCTGAACAAATTTATAACGTCTATACATTGTTAATTTTTAAGTACATATAAAAAATAATAACTTCTCTGTAGCTTATACTTAACAAATATGTGCAGTGAAAAATTTGAAAAAAAATATTTACCAATTTATTGATGATGGTGTGTATCCCAAAATTTGACTTAATTTATTCAAAGTTTGTATAGCGAATTATGAATTAACGTTATCTTCTGTTTTGTTTCATGGAAAAAATGTAAGTCGCGTAGGCGCGCGGCTTGATGTCTAATTTATGTGTTATCAGAGACATATACACCTTTTTAAAAGTTTAAAAGTACATAAAAATTTACCGTGCACGCAGTTTTTGATAATCTGATGCAGAATAGAAGATGGGAGTCAGGCCTAGTTCTGCAAATAGCTACTAGAGACGTCGGTACCCGTACCTCATACACCTTGGAATACATATATTTCTTGCAAATACATTTATTTACTCATCTAAGAGGATCTCGGTGGCGTAGTGGATAAGCGCCGCGACCCGCGATCGTAGTCGTTAAGCAACTTTCGCAAGGGTCGGTTACGGGATGGGTGACCAAAAAAATTATTATCTCGAGCTACTCCGTGCTTCAGAAGGCACGTTAAGCCGTTGGTCCCGGCTGCATTTGCAGTCGTTAATACCCTCCAATCCACATTGGGCCAGCGTGGAGGGTCATGGCCCATCCTCCTTAACCATCCATAAGGAAGGCCTGAGCCCCTGCAGTGAGGACATAAAAGGGCTGGTGATGATGACTCATCTAAATATTCTTTTTTATTATTATCTAAACAATTATTTTGATTTATTTTTTATTAGACAGAAATTCAGAAAACTAAACAAACGAAACGATAGATTTATAATACAATTACCTTGTAAGCGCATAAGCATATTGATAATAATATATAAGAATGTCATCGTCATCTACTGGCAGTATGGAACGGAAGTGTGGAAACTTTCAATTCGATTATCATCCGTGAATCAGAGGCATTCTTAGATCCTACCTCCGTTGCATCATAAAAGAATAAGAGTTTCGTTTCGTATTATCATTTCCAAAATAGACGAAAAATTTCATTTCCGTAGTAACAAAATAGTTGTCAGTTGTCATGTTAATTCGTAGGAATAGTATATAAAAAAAAATAAAATAAAAATGTTCTTTATTAACATTATTTCCATCATTTACAACCTTGAAATTATCCCAGTAAGTAATATAAAATACTTGTATTGGGACCATTTCGCTCCAGCTTTGTAGCAAGTACATATTTTAATGTTAACAAGAACCAAAATGAATGAGTGAATGAGTTCGTGGGTGAGGTATTGTGTTGTGAATGTGTGTATTGTGTGTTGTGAGTGTATGTATTGTGTTATGTGTCAATATACTTTTTAAATATTCGGACTCTTCTAGAGTCTCTATATCGTTAATATCGAACGATCGAGTTTTATAGCGTCCTACTTCATTATGCTAATAGGGTTCGGTTTCGTCTCAATTCATACGCCAATGATTTGGAGTCGCTCGCTCGCTTTCACCATTGATTCGAAATAAGTACATTCCATTTTCGATTTAATTATTAATAAGACCATCCCTGAATTTTGAAGTAATCGGGGTTGGAATATCACCAGATAAGGGAAAGAGGCATACCTAACATATTAAAATATTTTTTGTTACATATATTTAAAAAGTTCGGTTCTTTTCTGTTTTATATTTTATTTATTGCTAAGAAAAATAAAATACATTGTTCAATGACAATACAAAAATGCACAATACTTTCAGAGGTGATAATTTACGTCGCCCAATATAATATCAACCATAACGACGCTTGAGTGCTTTTTAAAAGAACTTCAGCATAAAATATTATATATGTATATACTTCTTCGGTATTAAGTTATGGATCAATAACTGCATCCATAACTCTCAGGCCAGCATAAACGTTGGCAAGCAGCTCACTGGCTATAAAACGCTGCGACTGAGAAGTGTCGTTAACTGCAGATAAGGTATTGTCTGGATAAAATCTGTGAGAATACTCATTCATTAAAAAAATGATAAAAGGAACCTAAAGATGATTTTATAACACCTATTCAACGACACCCCACTTGACATAGCTCGACGTTTTTTTTTTTTCATTTTGACAATATGGCGTCTGGTTGTCGCTGTGGTGAATTTTGATTACTGTCATGTCTTTAGTGACACTCGCGAGGTTAAGACGAATCGATTGACGTAAGAATCATCAAAATCGGCGTACGCGTTTGGTCTCTAGAACGCCACATAGAAACAAATATAAATACATAGACTGATAATAAACACATTGCCCTCCTTTACGTCGCGCAGTCGGGTAAAAAGGGAGACACCTATTGGACAATACAAGGAGAGTCTATGCAAGGATTACCAAAAGTGCTAGAAGTAAATTGCTAATGCGCTGGAACTTTGTCTAATTAACACCCGCGTTACGTCATATCAAAGTATAGATAGCACAGAATTTAAGAGATAAATTTATATGGAAATATTGAGGTATATGGAAATAAAAAAATAACATTTACTTTGAAATAAACAAACGGGAAGGACATTTTTTTTTAAACAAAACCAAAAGTAATCATGAAATGAGTCATTAAATATATTTTTTACTAGCTTTTGCCCACGACTTCGTCCGCATGGTAAAGTTACTTTGAGCAGCATTTCTAACGAATATTTATTTATTCGTTCCATTAGGTACCGAAACATTAAAACTTATACATTTACATTCGCCATCATCCCTTATTTTATCCCCAGGGGGGTTGAATTTATCAAATTACTATTTAAGCGGACATCTTCATCATAGAAGCTACAATCTTTAATTTCAGTTCAATCAGTCGAAAATGTAAGAAGATTTATACAAACTTTCATCCCCTATTTTATCTTTCTTAGGGGATGCCTACGTCATAGTAGCTTTTTGCATGCAGTCTCAGCCCGATCGGTTTAAAATTGACAAAGTTTCATACAACCTTTCATCCCCTATTTTATCCCATTGGGGGTAGAATTGATCAAAATCCTCTCTAAGCTTACATAACTACGTCATAACATCTACCTGCATGACAAATTTCAGCCCGATCCGTCCAGTGGTTTGGGCTGTGCGTTGATAGATCACTATGTCAGTCAGGTGACTGACTGACATAGTGAGTTATATATATTTAGATTAGTGAAATTATATGATTATATTTTAGTCAATCATAACAATTAAAAACAAAACTTTACAAAAATAATTGAAACCAGCAAAAACTTAACAGCAATGATGTGTGATCTCAACACAACCCAACTCAACAAGTGTACTCGTCAACCAGTGTTTATTTGTTAACGGTACTGATTTTTGAATGCAATTACGTCACCAATATGGCGACCAGGCGCGTTAGCAATTTGCGGGGATCATATATCAGTTTCTGAGGTTCAGGTTTATGTTTCAACGGACACAAAGGATAACGTGGTACATTCATTGTTAGGATTTGAAGTCCTACTTAATTAATTGAAATCCTAACTCAGTTAAGCTAGGATTTTACTTCTGTTACCGTAATCTTTTAATTTGAATTAGTTCTAGTAAAGTTAATCTGGTTTGTGTAACATAATTGGTAATATTGTATGATTTTTTTATGTTCGAGAAACAGAGTTAATTAGCAGTTTAGATTCTGAAGCAATGTAATCGAGATAAATGTGAAAGTAGGTATGTTTCTATATAAACTTGAATATGTTTCACTAAAGTCAGATATTATGGACGTAGACAATTATCCAAAACTTGATAAATATAAAAAAAAAAATACAAAAATTGCGCCATTCAAGATTTCAGAGATAGTACCATTTCAATCTGATCCCATAAAAATAAATTTCTTCTATTGATACATTCATAAAATTCTTATCGGACTTCACTTACACAACGTACTTTTATTATACTTCCACATCATAATAAAACAATACTTAAATTTTCATGTTTTAAGTACATTAAGGTTACTAATAAAAATACATTTAATAGTCGAGAAAAACATTTGCAAAGAAATATTTTTACTCGCAGACTATCATATTTAAGTGATGTAGTTTCGCAAACATCACCACATCTATGAGTCAGCCGACTGGCGCCACATTTGTCAAATACACCGAAGTGCCAAGACATAAGTCTTGTCTCACCACGACAAAAACATTAAAAAGTATCGTGTCTCACTTAATTCGAACTAATAGCAGTAGAGTATAATATATTAAACAAAATCTATTTAGTCACTCGTGAAGATTCGTCTACAACTAAGTTATGTCAAGTTATCATAACTATATCGTACCTAAAGTTTAAGTAATCGAAGAGAATTATTACTGCTTGATCTTTTTCTTATTTTAAAATTATAAATGAACTAGCCTAACAAACAAACACCACTTTTACCTTAAAATATTACAACATTATTTAGAGCTTTTTCTTGTACAAATTTTGTAATTGAAATTAGTTTGAGTTTATGTCATATTTCATTGCTTACTTACGTGTAATCTGTTGAATTAACCATGATCTTACCTGTAACAGAAAAAAAAAACTTATGAGTTTCTAATAATAAACAGCAAGGTAACACTACAAACAATCCAAAGACAAACGGTCAGAACAACAAAACCGATTGATGTTCTTTCAAAAACGCAAATAAATGCGCAGAAGCTTCTCCGATATATGTACAAACTACAGGCAACTACACTTATTACGCTTTCAGTTTATAGCTTTGCAAAATGGAAGTACATTTCAATTATCAAACATACTAAGATAACGTATTTTGGTTGACATAAATACTTTTAGTACAAGGATACTCACATAACAAAGCCTCTCTTATCAATTGGATCAAGAACCAGTATATACCATCAGTAAAATTGTAGGTTCGATATAACATTATTTATGCTTCAAGTACCGAATAATTGCAAGCCTATTAGAATGCAATATGCAGCATGATTCAGCAAAAACAATTCTCAAAGATCAATGTAGTGTATATCTTGGCATTCATTGGCTTTTTGGTGACAGAAGTTTACCTGATAATTTTTTGAAACATTTCTGCTCGCTCATGTACCAAAAGATTTCCCATAGTCATAATAACAAATAATGCAAGACCATTCAAGCTTTCAGTAAGCCTATTCGATTAAAAAATAATTTGATTTTAAATATACCCTAACCATGATCAGAGCATTAAAGGACAAAATAATTTCACATAAAAAGCTAAATTTCATACTGAACATTTAATTTTACATCACACAATAATAATGTGTTGATGTAACTCGACTATAGTATACTAGTGCATGTGGGAACAGGATCCATAAAGTGGATTAAATTTAGATTGTCAATTCGTTTTTACGATGGGGTGCAAGCTCGCATAGCTCAAATGAAAATTGTTTTTATACATAAATTTAGATAAAAGCCTACGAATGTTGTCAATGAATATTTAAGGGAAAAATAAGAATAATGTTATCAATGTTTTCTTTATTCACAGGAAAGGCATTTCTTTGGAATAGGATAGATGATTTTTGCCGATACTCAAGATGATATATGAATTAATGATTTGTGATTTAAAATAGAATTGAAAGTTAAAATAATAGAATAAAATAAAAAAATATTGGATTATACATATATATTTTTATATGGAACATTGAAATACCTTCCTAAACTATTCTCAATATGAGAATAATTTAGGAAGGTATTTAGGAAGGTGGTAAATTTTAAATTGTCAATAAATCGGGAAAATTTTAGTTATCATATTTATTGATTAAATATCATACAACATCTTATACATTGCTCAGATTCCAAGATGAGTAGCTAAAGCCCCCGTATAATGGAGTGTCTGAGACAAGGAATGTAGCACAACACCTAGACTAGATACAATATAAAAGAGTCCATTGACACTGATACAACTGGGCGACGAACCGACCTCAGAGATGGCGACAACATGAAATCAGCTTGCGAATCACTCTGCTAAGTAGGTCGCCAAACTATTTTACATTTGGTTACTTTTATCAAATACAATATGGAGACACGTAGTTTTACCACGTCAATTATCAAGAGACAACATAATGTGACAACTTTCCCAAAGATATTTGCACAGAACCGTAAATAGAGAAAAAGATTCCCAAAACAAAATAACATTTGTGCTTAATACAAATTCGATGGTTTTGTGCAGAAATACCAAAGTGCACCGCAGTGTGAATTGAACAGATGTAAAGTTTGTATTCAGTACATAACTTTTCGACGTAGTTAAAAACAAAAACCTTGGAGCGTTTCGTGTTTTCAAACAACTCATTAAACTACTTTCGTCACTAATAGGTCCACTAGTGTAATTATGATAAATGTTGCTCTGAGGGCATATTTAACCAGGAATGTTAAAATAAACAAATAACCAATGTCGTTTCATCACCCTCTAGGGCCTTGTTGATTAGCATGTGGCATGCGCTCACAAAACTAACAGAATACAATAACACATGTAACCTTACATTACACCTGAGCGCCTATTATATTTGTCGTCGAACGAAAATGCGGAAAATTTCGAAGAGATCTTAAAGCTTTTGTTAAAATCAATACCGTGAAGATTATGCATCAGAGACAGTGGCAGGTCCCACCTCTGTTGCATCATAAATTATCGAAAAATGCGTTTTATTGGGGTCGTATTAGCATTTTGAAATTGACGAATTTTCGGAGAAATAGAATAGGCCTTCAGGTAACTTATTATAATTCGTTTGAGTAATAGTTACACTACTATAACCTTCTAGAATATACTAATACATTTTGTAATAAAACTTATGAAGTGTTAATTTTCTGAAACGATTATGTTTATGCTAAATATTTTTTTTTGGGTCCAATTCAAATTAATTAATGATCTTCATATATATTGAAGACTTTGGATCCTTTGAAAGGCAGCAAAACGTTCAACTAAATAAATTTTAATTAAAACGAATCGAAAACGGATCCAAACCGAACAAAACTACAGTTTTTAATGGTTTTTCTATTCTACTAAGTGACATACGATACAATTCCAGCTAAAATAGAACTGATATTTTAATATTTAAACTGAAATAGAACTGGAATTGTACCGTATGTCATTTTGTAGAATAGGAAAACCATTAAAAACTGTGGTATCGTTCGGTTTCGGTCCGTTTTCGATTCGATTTAAACAAAATTTATTTAGTGGAATTGGCCCCCAGGTCGTCAATCGAGATTCGGATGACTTTAAACACTATTAAGGTTTTGTTATCAAGGTGATTATTTGATATTGAACAAACAAGTGTCAAACGCATGTTAATATAGGTAGTGTTTTCTATTAATTTAAAACTTATTAGCACTCTGCACTTTTTCTCCACTTTGACTGTGCTAAGTATCCGTAAAGTTTTTGTTTCATATATCTATATATATATAAAAATGAATCGCAAAATGTGTTGGTAAGCGCATAACTCAACAACGCCTCGACCAATTTGGCCAAATCTTTTTTTAAAATGTTCGTTGAAGTTCAAGGATGGTTTTTACGGCGAGAAAAATTAGAATTATTGCTGGAAAAACCCTAAAAATAGCCCTTTTCTTCTTCCCATACAAATGATTTGTAACTAAAACGTAGTCAATTTGAGCTTTATTGCTATGGTATAAAGTTCATATTAAATTACAAGCACTCACTGTTGTCTAAGCAATGTAGGTGTGTTCCTAACGTCAAAGATCATATCTATCAAAACAATGTGCGTGTGTGCGTTGGAGCACAGA
Organism: Diatraea saccharalis; assembly: GCA_918026875.4. Taxonomy (NCBI): domain Eukaryota; kingdom Metazoa; phylum Arthropoda; class Insecta; order Lepidoptera; family Crambidae; genus Diatraea; species Diatraea saccharalis. The sequence continues at coordinate 4,223,397 of OU893350.1, read as the reverse complement.
ATACATAGTTGGAGGAGTTTAATGTCGCGTTCCGAAACTCGCGTTTCTTTTGTATTAGTTTCGGCACGCAGATTTTTTTTAAATACGTAGGCAAAAAAACTGCCACATTACAAATCTTTTTGACAGGACGAAGTCTGTCGGGTCAGCTAGTTAATTAATATAATTATGTATACAGATTTCTAAGATTTTCGGTCGATATTACGGTACCTTAATTTGAACATTCACGTCAATGACGTCACGCTATGACACCACCTTTATGTAAATTAAGGCTTGATTAATATGGCCACGACATCAATTTGTAAGTGGCCCCGCCAAGTTCGGTGGTTCTCGCGTTTCTGTAACGGTCGGCCGGGGAGTTTACACGGCGCACTCACGACACGCCGAATGGAGTTGTTCAGCTTTTGGGCTATTTAGGGGCTGCGCACATTCACTCATAAGTCATCATGTTGAAAGAAGACAAATCAGCGGTAAAACTAATAGGAGACACACATGTGACATGTGGAATTGTGTGACAGACGGAAATGTGGAATTACTCGTTTTATGTATAATTTTGAGTGCAATAAAGAGTATATGTAAAAAGGATGGTAAAGTTACTTATGAGTATATAAGGGCAATTTTGAAAGGAAAAGAGAAACTGAAAGGACTGTTTGTTTTGATATAAATATATTAAGAGCTTGGTACTAGCAAGATGATGATTATATATAAACGTAAAGGAAATCAACGGTGATGGTGATAGATAGGAATCGTAGATCTCGAATTAATCGTAACTGCAGTAGACAGAAGAATCTCTCTTTAATTCGGCATGTCAAAGCAAGATATTTTTGATCGAGAATCAGCCACAAAATTAATTAATTAGCCGTAAAATATTAATTTAGATCTTCGTTAACACAAAAATGAAACTGCAGTATGCTTAACTGCATATACCATAGTTGCTGTTAGTGTCCGCTGGAATAATTTGTTAGTGAACGCAGACCCTTGCAAAGCGACGGTGCGGTGCGGTAATTAAGATATTAGAATTTATGATAAAGGCTGTTGGGGAAAAATTTTTTAGTTCCATTTGTGGTGAAATTTATTGGGCCTACTTCCGATTCATCTTCTGTTAAGTGTATGTTTTTTTGTTGTGTACAGTTTGGAATTTATTTTGTTAAACTTGATTCTTCGAAAAGGTCAACGGCTAAGAGGTCATTGTAATGGTTGAGAAACTTGAACAATCTCGGTCTTCAGATAGATTATCAAAAATCTATTATCTCGATTTTAGGATGGCAAGTTAAATCGACAATCCAATTTCCGCACTCAACAATATCTACTGTGTTCGCTTAGTGATATATATTTATTTCCGATGACTCTATATATTTTGAACCGTAAAGCTGTAACTCTCTTTCTCCACTATCGCAAATTCCACAACTTTCGAAACGCTAATATATCCCCAAAGAAACCCATTTACAATAATTTACGATACAACAGAGGTAGGACCTGACACTGCCTCTGATGGACAAAATTATAATATTCATAGACATGATTTTCACAAAATTATAAGAATAATTTTGAAATTTACCAAATTATTGATAAATAGATAGATAAATCATTATTGTTTATTGTTTGTGGATAAACATATTTTGTTCTGTCTGTTTTTACGCACATTATCCATAAATGAAACAACTTTTAAACGGTTTCATCGCGTTTACATTTTCTTTAACTGAGTTTTGGACTCTTTACAGGTTCCGTGACACAATCAATGCCTTAGTTCCGTGTAGGGTCCGAAATGTCAGTAAAAGAAAATAAAAACGCGTTGATACCGTATAAAAGTGGTTTATTTATGAATATATATTAGTCACTATAATATATATTACTGCTACCCAAAACTTCACAAGAAAAGGTTAAATCCTCAAAAACAGTATTATTACGAGGTTTTCGAACAGATATTGTGTATAGAAAAATTATTTAAATTGAAAATAATATTTTCAATGCTCCATCGTTACAAAGTATGACCTTCCCCTGTATCCTTCTTTAAAAAATACAAGCAAGAACAACGCCTGGGGCGGCTAGTTAAACGATGTTTACTTTCAATAAGGACGCTGTTTGTGTGGCCGCTAGGGACTTAAGACCGATAGTCAAAGTTAAAGTAGTAGACGCCGCTATTAAGGAATTGCCATTTCGATAAGAATTTAAAAGATGTTACCTCTCCTATACATAGTAGAACTAGACGATGTTAAACAAGAAGATTATGGAATATGCAAGTACTAAGATACACTTAGACTTAGCACACTGCTAAGACATTAGTAAATTATCGCATAACATATTATCAATCTATACTTATATTGTAAAAAGGTTTGATTATTTATTCGTATAGAGGTACATTGAGTAGGCTCCGAAAATGTTTAACCGATTTTTAAAATTCTTTCACTTACGGGAAGCTACATACGCGAGTGACATACAATTTATGCGGACGGCGTCACGGTACCAAAGTACAGTTTTGCACAAAATTGAGAAATTACCTCATTAATAATATCTCATGATTCTCTTAAGACGAGGCTCAAGATCCGGCAGTCAACCTATTTATACGGTTATGCTGGACTAATTCTAAACAAAATTATATTTTATACAAAGGAGAATACTGAACAAATAAAACAATAATATAAATACAATATAAAAAACTTTTGTTTCCTCATTTTTATTATAAAAATCAGAGCACAATTAGAAGGGTCATAGATGGTAATTAAAATCACTAGGATACTGTTAATATTTCAATTGGTAACCTAAACTCGATAGTGATAATGGCTGGGTAAAAATAAAGAAATTGTATTAAGTCCGTCAGTCAGATAATAGAAAAACATGAGATATGTATTTTTTTCTTACACACACAAACATTAACATATACACACATGAACTCACATACATTATGAATAAACTTGATCACTAAGAAAAAGAAATAAATGTTTTGGAGGAATCGCAACTCCCAAAATTCAGGTTGACCCTAGTTTGGGAGATGTGGATCATATTACTATATTATATTATTTCCTTGTAATTTATTAAAATAGTCACCATTGTTTGTAATTTTAAATGTGATAAGACGTTATTATTATTATGTTCGTGTTATGAATTATATAACATGCTATTGAGGAAACAATGCGGGTAACTCCTAGGTTAGGCTCATCACTCTGATATATTTATTTTGATACATCTACATATTTAATACTTTGATTTTTATTTGGTTGACTACATAGTCAGTTCAAAAGCGGAATATTTTCCTTCAAATACTTTTCATAATCTTTCCCATTTCACCCTTTCAACATTTAGATATTGCACCACCACCATTTGGCAACAGAGTGAAATAAATTAAATTGACTTGGTAAAAATCTTTGAGCGCCACAACTGTTACCGCTCCAAGATGAGAGAGACGAGGGGAGGGGGAGTAATTAAGCTTTTCCCATAGAGCTGGGGAATTATTAAGCGATCATTCGTATACGACTTACGCAATCTTAGTACCGTATTGAGTTGCGCCCTAAACGATCCGTCAAGTAACACACTGAACTTACAATACATAAAACATACAGCACCTCAACTCAGGCGTGTTCCTAAAATATATACCTGCAGCTGAACAGAGCGATAGGGTTGGTACCTATAAAAATTAAAATTATTACTTAATAAATAATTAAACATTATATTATTTTTTAAATCGTCGGGAAGTATGACATGGAGGTTTAAACTCAAACAGCCAGCGCGTTGAGTAACACAGAGTGACATTGCGTTGTTACACTAGTATGCTTCTGCGGTCGCATAAACGTTTCAATGTGTGCGTGCACCAATTTGTCCGTTTATATCGAGTCGAGTTACTGTACCTTATATATATTGTGCTAAACTTCTGGAGTTATTAGCTTCTGTTAAGTTTAAATAGACGTCGAAGGGTTTGGTTATAGGCCCCGAAGGAGTTGGACTCTGTTACTACTTGAACGCACTTGATATATTACTCTTGGCTAATAACGAACCGTTTAAGAGTTTTGTACAGTTCGTTTATGAGGAAAATTTCGAACTTACCAAAAGCTTCTTGGTAGGTATTTATTTTGTTACGACGTAATCACTCACGAAGTTATGCTTCCTCTTGTGCAATATATTCATCATTAATAATAAAGAATATCAACTTATCAAATTGTTTCATCCTTTGCACGCTTTCGGTTATATGTGCATAAAATTAACTGAGGTTCATGAGGATGAACTTGAGGATGAAGATAAATAAACGAGGGTTTATTAATCTTTATGCAAAACAATGCATTTAAACAATCTTTTATCAAAGTATGATTCAACTGACTTATGCATACTAACAATATATTAAAACTCATATTTCCTTTGTGATCTTTTTTATTTCCACTTATTGAGACTTCATCAGCATATTTGTCATCTACATCTGCGTTTTTCACTAATTAGTAGCTACATATTATTAAATTCCCCAAAGTAATATTACGTAAAGTCCTGTTGAACCTCATTTGAACGAAAATATACAGAATACAGAATCGGTCTTCACGAGTTCAGATTCACAATCATGGATGCCAATATAACAAAGCACTAAAAATTCCCTTAAAACCAACCTTCACAGAATCTGGGCAAACTGTTACTGCCAAGATATCAAAGCAAAAGTTTTATTATGCATAATACTCGTTTTCGATAGTATTCCCAACTAAACCAACGACTCGGGAAACTCATCTCGTGCCATATTTATGTCCCCTATAAATCCCGACGTGGCAGAACTGCAGACGAATACGCACATTAATCTTAGAAACACTAAAACTCATTTTGCATTGCAACACGACGTGTGAATAACGTCGCAAGTTATAAAATTTTCAATTAAAGAGTAAGGTTGGCACCGTATTGTTGAAGTTAAATAATTCGTCTCAGCTGCTGTATAGGAGCGCGTTGATATAGTAACAAGCATGTTGCATGCCTCATTTATTTTTAGAATCAAACTTTTAAATGACTGTTCAGAAGAGTAGGCAAATTGATTTACTTTGAGTCTCGAATGTATTACTGCGTATTCTAAATACACAATTAAGAATATTAACAAGCACTTAACAACGTAACATCAGAAAACTGCCATAAAGGCGTAAATCTAGACGCGAATACTTACTAACAAGAACTTGCAAGAAACTCGAAGAAGACACACGAGAGTTGTCAGTTCCTGCACGGTACATTATAAAAACACATGACCATGGTACTGCGTCGTTACCATTATCAATTCATTAGAAATTTACAATATTTGCTAATGTTATCACGTTCATGATGATAAAACACATGAAAGTGATACTACCCGCTACAAAAAATAATTGCAAAGTGCAGTCTGTGCTCTTTCTCTCGTGGATTACTGCACCTTGAAATCGATATGCGAACTTCTTAACCACTTACTTCAAAGAAACTGCTATGAGCGACAAATTAGTGATAATGGATCTTATTTGATGGTAAAGCAAAATTCACTATGTCAGCCATCGGATGGTTCAACACAATATATTATTAAATACAAATCGTCTCGCCGCGATTTCGATCGCTTAAATTGTGTGTATGTAAAATTTCCCGTAGTTGGAAGAAATGTTAAAAATTGAAGTAAACAAAGAAACAATTAAATAAATTTAACAATATAGAACTTATAATTTTATTTACACTTAACCTTACATGACCTTGATATAAATTACAATTCATAGTGATACCAAAGGATCAAAATTTTAAATCCAATCTAGAATGCAATCCTTCAGCGAGTTTTCACTACATTTCCATAACAAAAGCGGTCGCGGCACCCAGAATGCTTTTAAGAATGCTCCCAGATATGATTCTCTTATTTCACTTTCAGTGTATGTATATATCAATTAATATCAGTTTTGATTTTAGAATTTCTAAAATTATTTGCCCGGGTCGCGAATAGTTTGGGCGCTTAATACTGTCAAATGTATTGAGTTAATTTCTTTAAGACAGTATACTTCTCATGTATACTTCTAAAATTATCGTTTCACAGTTTTAGTTAGCATACTCCGTTACGGCTTCACCGATTTTGATTAAAATTTTTATATAAATTTAATAGGCTTGAGAAAAGGGTGATCCATCCCCAATTTAAAAAGGCAAAACAACGTTTGACGGATCAGCTATTCACTCACTCGGCACGAAATCTTAAAAACTACGCTTTTTGGTATGTTAGTGGTAACTTATACGGGATTTTGACGTTTTAACCTCTGAGGGGTTGTTTTGGTGTTAATAGTTTGTGAAAATTCATTACTACCGATATCTAAACGCATGCAGTCGCGGGCAACAGTTAGTATTAATATAGAATTGTGAATGCAAACTTTATCAAAATAATAATATTGTTTTGCAGTTCGATTGGAAAATATATCAGAATATCTATGCTGTCAGCAAAAACGCCATATGAGCTTTCTTCACAAAAAGAGACACAGAAAGCTTAGAAGGATGCGCGATTGAATCTTTATTGCACTTTCAAACACGCTACTCGGCGGCACCTCGATATTGAAGAGTTGCATTCCGATTGAATTTACTTTTCAAGTCTCGATTTGAAAAGACTGATTTGTTATCAAAGAGTTAGTTTCGTAAGAAAAAAGAATGAAGAAATATTAAGCAAATCCAAAGAGATCGGTGTAAAAATTAGGATATGGTTAAAATAACAAATAATAAGAGTTATAAATTGTTGTTTGACGACCTGCGTAGCCGAGTAATTCACAGCCCATCTCAAAAGGGACTCACGAACGGGTCAATGTAGAAAATGAACTTAAATTCGTCTCTGGATTAGATGTTTTAGTCTAAAGAGATTTAGCTTCTCAATGTGATATTTTCTCTACTTATTTTGTATTCTTACTTATCCTTCTTTGCATTAAAATAAACAAAGATACATCAAATTCAGAAGAATTAATGTAAGTATTGACGAACCTGATTAAAGCAGAAGAAATCAAATTCCTTTTGATGCGGGAACTTAAAGTTCTAAATCATCAAATAATGAAACACCTGATCTCCCTCAGCCTAATCAGAATCTTAAATAACTATTTTATAATTTATAAATATTCAATCGTTTAATAATGTCTATACAAAATAAAACATATATCTCAGTAATCAACAGCCGCATTATCTAATAACGAAATTATTAATTTGATACTTTTCATCATATGGTTGGGTAAAACGTGGAATAATAAGAGACCTTGTTCTGATTGTATAAGGTGTCTTAATAGCGTTTCCCGGGAAGAAATCAGTGAGATAGAGACTGACGTAAATGCAATTTGTCGGGATCTTACGGCTACGCTGCGCCACAACACGTAGGGTTGCTACTACTTTTTTGTAATCAGAAAATATACAATCTCCTACTGAATATTAAATATATCTACTGTTGTGCTGATGTTTCAATTAATATTTTAATGCACAATAATTAATTGATCCACACATTCCGCAATTAAATGAAATAATTGTGTGGCGCCACATAAACATTTTTTTTTTTGTTGTTCGAGGGGAAATACACCTTAAGCTTTTTGTTAAGACAAAGGTCAAAGCCCGCTATGGGATATAATATGTGGAGGGGGATGTCAGGGATCCAGAATGGAGTCCGTCGGACCAAGGAAGCTATAAAAACTAGCGACCGTGTATGAAAAGAATACTGAATATCAAGGATAAAGAGACCGACAGACGATACGCAAAGACCGTGATCGTGACGCGAAGAATTATTACGAGATTAATTTTCCGTAAATTAAGAATTGTTTAAATACGTTTATTATTTTTTATCATTTTATTGATGATGAACAATTAGATAAATATTTATTTATCTTTTACGATAACAATATATGATCTTCAAACTAGTATATAGTAAACGTAATCCTTAATCCACATTACGTTTTGCCTATTTTTAACTAATATATTAGTTTATAAATTTGACAGCCCTAATGATACCATAGACGTCTATGCAAAATCTACATTATTTAAGTAAATTATCGAGAAGTTCAGGTATTTAGAAGAGATATATAAAAAGGAGGGAGAAATATATTCTCATTTAATGAATCCATTTTTTATTTCAATCACATTAGAGGAAATAAATCATTTGAAATAGCTCTATCTGAATCTGGCTATCGTATAAGGATAACGGGCCATTATCCACAACACAGGCCCAGGGCGGAGTAATGGGACCAGAACGGCTTAAAGAGCCACTCGGAGCACGGAGGAACTCGAGAAAATAAATTTTGGTCACACATCTGGCCAGAATTATGAATGTTACCTCCGCATCGCAGCTTAACACGCTAACCACTGACTGTGCCAACACTATTTCAATTTATTCCTTTCTGATTAGATTCCATTCAGCCTTCCCAAGTGATTTGAAATAGCTCTATCTGAATCTGGCTACCGTATAAGGATAACGGGCCATTATCCACAACGCAGGCCCAGGGCGGAGTAATCGGACCAGAACGGCTTAAAGAGCCACTCGGAGCACGGAGGAACTCGAGAAAATTAATTTTGGTCACACATCTGGCCAGAATTATGAATGTTACCTCCGCATCGCTGCTTAACACGCTAACCACTGTGCCAACACTTTTTCAATTTCTTCCTTTCCGAGTAGATTCCATCCAGCCTTCCCAAGTGGGGCATTAATAGGCTGATATTTGTGTTTGCTGACAGTACTAATCGTATGAATTAACATGAACCTAGCCTCTTTTTCATTCTATTCCTCCGAAAACGAAATTTCGTCTGTTTTCAAAATATGATTCCAAAGAAAAGCTTTTTTGATTTAGGATCTGTCGCTGCCTCTGACTCATAGATAATCTCCACAGATATAATTTTAACAAAATTATAAGAACAATTCGAAATTGTCAGAATTCTTATTCGAGGACAAGTAGATCTGGCCCTCAGGTGCTTATTCGTACAAATTAAGGTAATGTTCGAATTTAAGTAACATTCGGAAATCAGATCAAAATATAAATCATTCCAAAAAATTAATAGCTATAGTTATAACTCTTGTAAGACCTATATAATATAATTATGTAAGACCTACTTAACTGTTTAGAAGAGATTTACTTGATTTTTTACAAATGGTTGTATGGTTCCACAATGTGTTAAATTACCTCAATGGATTTTGAACTTCTATGTCTTACATAATTAAAAATAATGATCAGTTATATTCAAGAATTTGATCAAGCTTTCGTATCTCGCAACAAAAACTAAATTCCCGGTAAACGACCGGTTGAAAGTCACACTAAAATACGCCCCGTATCCTCCACCGAGTAAATCCGCAAAATATATCTGGAACGGTGCAGCACAGTCAACTAATGGCCGATAAAACAAATTGCAAGCATTATACATCATGGCAGTCAAGACTTACAACCTCACTGGAAGTGGCACTAGCTATTAAGGTCCCTATAAAGCCGGACAGAGAAAAATCACTTGTTACTACCATCTGTGCAATGCGAAATTAAATTTTCGCTGATCTAACCCTAGAATACAGTATTATATGTTGCTTAAATAAAATAGATGTGTCATATGCCGTTAATATTAAGATTTATTTATTTGTTCACGAAAATAGTGTCTAAATTATTTCTAACCTAATTATCTGAACTTAAAAACAAAAGTTGTAAGTTAAATAAAAATCCTGTACAAACACTTCAAGCTTGGTTTTCGTTTTGTGTCTATAGATACGTGATCATCGTTACATATATTCTATATAACAATAATCCCCCTTTTCGCTTCGTCCTAATCGTGTAAATAGAATATTGGCCTGTATCAAAAGATATTTTTCTATAATAAAATCAGCCTGGAACTCAACGTCGGAACAGACAGCATAGAGGTATGAAACGAAACCTTTATTTCTTTTTGAAATTGATTTTACTTGACGAATTCACTGCTGACTTTATTATAGAATAACACTGCTATATTCGAACTTTAATAATCCCACTTCCATATTCCCTACATCATTGATCATCAAGTCAGTCTGGCACCCGATCCAGCCATCTTTTTTCCGCTGCTGCGATACATCAACGTTGTGCCTAATGATTCGAGTTTCACTTGATTTAGAGGTACACCTGTACCCAAATAGCAAATGGGGTGCATCTGAACCCTCCTTGGTGCAAGTTGCACGTCTGAATCTATTTTATTGTAGATTTTTCTTTTTTGCCCTCTACTAATCAATTTTAAATCAAGTGAAATGAGATCGAATATTTGATTGTTATTAAAATATTAGACGTATGTATCTAATCTTTATATTTTTTTTTATTTCAGAACGTTTATTTTGTCATCTTAAGACGATTGGCCAAAAGTTTCAATATAAGGTAACGTTTGTAACCAACTTTCTAAAAAGGTATGTCTACATTTAATAAAGACATCATAAACTGTATTTAACCAACTTGTTTAACATTCGACTTTCACTTTGCTGCTTTATCGATTACCTATAAGAACACATTAAGTCAAGTTTTTACTTAAATATATCTTTTAAATTTACAACTCGTTCTTCGGTTAAAATAATGAGGAACAAACTGCCGAATCTGTCGACTGTCAGGAGATGGGTTCATTACATTACGAGTGCATGTGCTTCAATGCATCCATCAAAGTCTGTTGGGGGAGCATTGCAAGCCATTTTACCGCAATTTGCAGTTGTCTCTAGTATAGTCGGTGCAAGTGAAGAGCGGTTGAGTTCGTTTATTTGTCATCTTTTTTATTTATATTGGTTAAATTAAGAGAGATAACTCGGATTTTTGGATTACCTACAATATAATGCTTCTCGGAAGATTATCCGAGGGTAGGTCATTAACTGAAGTAAAAGACTCTGCTGAATAATACATACCTCTTTCTTCTATAACTTAGTTTCATGATAAATCACTTTTGAAACTATTGTTTAACTCTTGTAAATCTACACTATTTTTGCAATTAATTATATTTTTTATGAATTCTTGGTGTACCACTAAAAAGACAGTTGATTGAGCTTTACTCTTACTTTGTTAAAGCAGCCAAATCATATACAATCACGAGCCGCATTGCAGGGATATAAACATTAAAATTCAACACGTTTCCAGTCAGAGTTGCATTACACCTGCTCCACTCATTAATCTTTATCAAGTGGTAACTCATTCGTCATTCGCTTGTGGCTCATGCTTTGTATCTAGGGAGCGGGAGTCCCTAAGGAACTGTACCGCAACTCAGTAGACTGCGCTCCGGTGATTTGTCTCTTTTCCCTTACTAGCGATTAAGGAATGGTCCTGCAGGCAGGTAATAGAGGAAGACGCGGTTTCTCGTTACATTAGAGGGGACATTAGAAACAGCCGAGGCGCTGACAAAGTCGATATTCAGTTGTTTTTTATTTATTTCCAAATTGTAAGATTTACACGGTTTGTGGCACTAACGTCCATTAAAAGTATCATTAGTTTAATACGAAATTTAGGATACTACTTTTTAAATTTAGAACATCCGTTAGAACTCAATGTCAACATTTAAAGATACACCTTGATGCACGAATGCATCTGGGTGCAGGTGGTCTAAGTTAATAAATAGAACGGATTAGTTGTGATTTCTCAAACATTGCTCGCATTTTAGTTACCTTCTAAACTTTTAAAAATCGAAAATATAGTAAAAAATCAATGCAAGAATAACCTCTCAGACAAGAAATACATCTATACTAATATTATAAAGCTGAAGAGTTTGTTTGTTTGTTTGAACGCGCTAATCTCAGGAACTACTGGTTCGAATTAAAAAAATATTTTTGTGTTGAATAGACTATTTATCGAGGAAGGCTTTAGGCTATATAACATCACGCTGCAACTATTAGGAGCGAAGAAATAATGGAAAACGCGGACGAAGTTGCTAGCGGCCGCTAGTATATAATATAAGCTGTATTTGTTATTATTATGTGTATCAATTCAATTAGTTTTAACTATATAGTCTCAAAAATCGGTAAGACGATGTTTTACATTATAATATAGTGTTATTTATCTATACTCATATTATATATTTGATTGTTTTTGTTTGTTGGCTTGCATTGCTCCAAAACTACTGGAACGATTTTAAAAATTCTTTCACCTACAGGTATCTACATCACATCATACACAGTTGACATGGGCTATGATTTATATGTGCCAAGTCACGGGCCAACAGCTAGTGATTGACAAACATATAAACCAATTAACACAAAATAAATACAGGTACATTGAAAAGCAACAAGTTGGACGCCAATAATTGATAACGACAGACATTCATCAGATAATAGGTACCTACCTATTGGTAGCTACATCAGAAAGGATACCTATCCTTTCTGACTCCTCATCATCATCATCATCAGCGCTTTTACGTCCCCACTGCAGGTGCTCAGGCCTTAATTATGGATGGCTAAGGAGGATGGGCCATGACCCTCCATGCTGCACTGGGGGGCAGCGGGGACCAACAGCACGGAGTAGCTCGAGATAATATTTTTTTGGTCACCCATCCCGTAACCGACCCTTGCGAAAGTTGCTTAACGACAACGATCGCGGGTCAAAGCGCTTATCCACTACGCCACAGACCTACTCAATTCTTACTAGGGTATATGTTACTTTCCTATAATAATTAATAACATATGTAGTTTTTGACAGGTTGTTTAACTTCACATTATAAAGCAATAACGAGGTACAATAATCCGTAGAGTCCCTAAGCATTGTACGTTCCCGCGTGCGCATTATCAAAACACGCCTCAAGCCTTTATCAGCATCGATAAATCCAAGTCAGTCGCAAATTGCATCAGCCATCAATCTAAACGGCGTTATGTAGTTACGCACCCCACAGGGGTCGCCATTTCAGGGTACGGCGCCATTTTGTGGTTGATAATTAACAAACCATTCTAGATATATTGAAAAGGCTTTTGAAAAATATTGCATAAAAACGGATGTTTCGTTAATGTGTTCGATTTGCGGAAAGTAAGCAATTAACCATCAGGTTATTGTGATATTTATTTATATAAAAATTATACCGGCTGATACAGAAATCGTAACTTTCTAAATAGTATTTCAGTTTTCCACGAAACAAGGGCTCATGGTACTTGGGAATGGGATCAGGGTTCATTTATGTTATATGAAGGCCTAAGGCCTTAAGCCCTATGGTTATAGTTGATTGAAATAGGGAGAATGGGCTAACTACCACCGCGAGACTGAGTGCGACCCGGTAGGGCACGTTAAACACTTCGAAAGAAGCATGGAGCTTGTAAATTTTTGGTCACTCATCTTATGATCGACCATTGCGAAAGTTGCTTAATTTCAGCATCACAGAGTGAGCGCGCTATCAACTGCACCATCAACTTCCACGTATCAAAAAAATCTCATTGATTTCCTTATGTCATATCTTAGATTAAAATAACATCTCCCAGTAGACATCAAAGATTCGCTCACTTAGGTCCTCTGGCGACCATCTGTTTGATAGATCAATCAATCTTTCAGCATCTTACAACTATTTCATTTAATGATAGCTGTATTCCCTCGAATTCGTCTGCGTATTAATATGTTACCCGCGTATGACGTAACTTCCTGTAGGTGGAAGAATTTTAAAAATCGGTGTAGTAAGCAACTCTGCTAATGTTACATTATTATGGGAAGTCATTAGCGCTTCAACTATAATAACCCTTAATAACACAGTTCTTGTAACTAGATCACAAAATAATAAATATATATGTCACCATCGATCTAAGGAAGTGTCGAGTAGCTCGGTGGCGTAGTGGATAAGCGCCGCGGCCCGCGATCGTAGTCGTTAAGCAACTTTCGCAAGGGTCGGTCACAGGATGGGTGACCAAAAAATCATTATCTCGAGCTACTCCGTGCTTCGGAAGGCACGTTAAGCCGTTGGTCCCGGCTGCATTTGCAGTCGTCAATACCTTCCAATCCGCATTGGGCCAGCGTGGAGGGTCATGGCCCATCCTCCTTAACCATCCATAAGGAAGGCCTGAGCCCCTGCAGTGGGGACGTAAAAGGGCTGGTGGTGGATCTAAGGAATACATTGCTCTATTAATATTGGACTTTAGATAGATAGCACAATTGCAAAATTAAAGTCGTTGAAATTCCATTGAAATGGGATTGTTATGTAAAAATTAGTAGTTCGAGGAATCAATTAGCTTGATACTTTCGGAGTCTTTTCAATGCTAACAAACATACATATCCTATAATATTTATATAGATATTCATCAATACATGACTGTTTTATAAATCCTACAATAATAGTATAGGTTTGAGTTAGTTTTAATTTAAACACTTATAAAAAATCAATAATTCCCATACTGGCGACAAATTCCTTAAATTGCCGAATCACTCTAGTAGCCTTAAATCAAATTATTTGATTCATTGATAGTCTGTTTGTATGAAACGGAGGAGACAGTTACTTACACTTTTATGTAAATAAACTATTATTAACCGTATTTATAATATACGAGGGTCAAACTGAAAGTTCTTAGAACTGGCCACTTATAAACAATATAATAAAAAAATAATTCTAAAATTTGAAAATATAACTCTTTGCCAATATTACTGAGTATATATTTCATTCATTTGTCATTTGTTTTACGATTTGGCGGCAAATTGAAAATTGTCTGTGTCACGTCATCATGAATTTAACACGAGAAAATTTTCGTGCAATGATTTTTTATGACTTTCGATGTCATTTAAGTCAACAAGAAAGTTATGATAGACTACGATTGGCCTTTCACGATGAAGCCCCATCTCGTGCGACTGTTTACAACTGGTTTAATGAGTTTAAACGTGGTCGCACTAATCTCACTGATGATTTACGTGAGGGACGGCCTTCTACGGCGACGACTGAAGATAACATCTGAGTTGTGCGGCGTATGATAGAGACTGACAAAAGAGTGACCTATCAACAGATTTGGACAAGCTTAGGCATCGGTATGAGTCAAGTGCACAAAATCCTCCACGAACATTTAGCGGTCAGGAAGCTTTGCGCCCGGTGGATACCTCATAATTTGACTGAGGCTCAAAAACTCCATCGTGTGGATTGGTGTCGTAAAATGATTGAAAGATTTAACGGAGGTGACTCAAATGCTGTGTTCGACATACTAACAGGTGACGAAAGCTGGATTTACTGTTATGATCCTAAAACCAAAAGACAATCTGCTCAGTGGGTGTTTCCTTTCGAGGAGTTGCCAACTAAAGTGAAGAGAGATCGAAGTGCGGGAAAAAAAATGGTGGCCTCGTTCTTTGGAAGGATAGGTCATTTTGCAACAATTGTGTTAGAGGATCAAAAAACAGTTTCTGCAGAATGGTACACTACCAATTGTTTGCCACTTGTCTTGGAAAAAGTTCGAGAGAAACGACCTCGCAGTAGGATCCTCCTTCACCACGACAACGCCTCGTCGCACACCGCCAAGCGAACGATCGACTATTTGGCGACATCAAACGTTGAATTACTGGGTCACCCGCCGTATAGCCCCGACCTCGCGCCTTGTGATTTTTATTTATTTCCAAAAATTAAAGAAAAACTTAAAGGAAAGCGGTTTATGAATGCTGAAGAAGCGGTGGCTGCGTATCGCGATGCCATTGAAGAGACCCCTAAGGACGAGTGGGCAAAGTGCTTTTCCCAGTGGTTCCATCGCATGCAGCGGTGTATTGACGTGAATGGACAATATTTTGAAAAGATATAATAAAACTAATAACTGGCTAATGTAATCAGTTTTTGATTTTCTAAGAACTTTCAGTTTGACCCTCGTATTAATAAAATATTCTTATTAAAATATTATGATGGTAATTCAAAATCGCTACTCGCTATCATAGCGACCTCACAAAACATCCCCCAAGCTAAAGATACTGGGTGTTTATGCGGTTATTTCTCTTCGTTACACAGCTATTTGTCATGAATACTTTAGGTGTATTGTTTTTAGATTGAATGCAACTCGCGTTTAGGGAGCGGAAAAGTGAGTTGCATCAATTGAATTAAACGAGTAAATCAGTTTCGTATTATAATCTAACCTATATAGGTTGATTGTTGTTTCTTTAGGGGACTATGATTCTATAGATTTAGAATAAAGGCAGTTTGCTTAGATGAAGATAATATAATTTTCTATTCTGCAGTACTATACCTATTGTATACATAGTAAATAATTTTAATTTTATTTATTACTGCGTATATAATTTAGGTTATTGTACAATTAGTTTTATACAATTTCTGCACTGTATTGTATAATAAAGGGTTAATATAAAAATAAATAAATTTTCTATTTTATCTTATACACATATATAAAACGATAGTTTAACGTATATAACACGATAAAGTTTACTTTAGTTAGGTAACTGCGATTAAATATTTCTGAAGTCTTTTCCTTATTACATCGTTCATTTTTACCCTGTCAATCAGCTAAGAAATTCAAGTCTTAATTTAAATTAACTGTTATCAGCTAGGATTAACTGATCTCTATAGGTAAATTTTGATAATGTTAGCGTAATTATGGAAAGTTAATAGCGCTTCAACTACAAACCTTTATGACACAGTTCTTGTTACTACATTACAAAATAAAAAATATATGTGTCACGATTTATGTGTGATCAAAGGTAGACGATAGCAAAATGCAAATTGACATGCGAGACTCTATTGACATGCAATCAAAAACTAACAGAATTGAGGCCATCAACAAGCCGGTTTTTTTCAGTGTTTCTTAAAAAAGGTTTTAGTTTCTTGGATAAACAATTTTCTAATCTATTTAACGCCACATTTGATGTTCTCGTTGTATATTTTATTCGCTGTGTGTTTACTTAAAATGCAACGGCGGTTAAACGTTTAATGGCACAAACTGCTCTAATGCACTCCACCTTTATTGAGATTGAAATGTTTGAGAAGCGCACTTAAACTGCTTTTTACTGCCTGTGTAAACTTCCTTAGGATAAACAGCACTACTTCAATCAATTGTTTATTGATATATAAACTATCTTATTGCTGAAGGTGGCGAGGAATTGGTGTGGTGTGTAAATAAAACTAGTGATATCATCACAAATCTTCCATTTCCCAGAAAGCAAAGGTGCTGATCAAAACAAGTGTCAAATAACTAATCAGAAAAACAAAATAATGTCAATATTTAAAAAAATGAAATGGACATCAAATAAATATAAAAAATAGTAGAAAAACATAGACAAAATATAAAAATAGATCGGTCTTTAACAAACTAGTTGAGATGTTTTTGATATCATTAACGGTATCTTCTTTGCAAAAGGTCATCATCATTAGCCCTTTTAGATCCCCATTGAGCTAAGACTAAGGCCTTCCTTATGGATGGTCAAACAGGATCGATTATGAACCTTCACGCTGGCCCAATGCGGATTGGAGGTTATTATCGACTGCAATGCAGCCTACCAGGACGAACGGCTAAACGTACCTTCCGAAGCACGGAGTAGCTCGAGATAATAATTTTTTGGTGACCCGTCCCGCGACCGATTCTTGCGAAAGTTGCTTAACAATAGCGGCACTTATCCACTACGCCACCGAGCTACTGGATATTTTTACTAGCCTTTACAAAAAGTATTAAATGTAAATATACTCGTTCGATTTTCTAAAGAGTTTTTATTTATTTAGAATTAAAAAAAACTCCTAGATGTTTACGTTAAAAAATAACATATTATCAGAATAGAACCTGTCTTATTATGAAATAACATTAATACCTCCATAAAATTGCAATTAAAAAAATAAACGTCTTATGCTAGGCCAGTAATGGGAAAGGTGAACGAAAAAATTTTATCTCAAACAACTCCGTCTTTCGGAAAACAAGTTGTATCTTTAGGTCCGCCTGCATTTGTGGGGTTGGGTCCGGAGTTGGGTCCCCCCCCCAGTATTATGCAGCGAGTTTTACGCGGTATGCCAATTATGCTTTGACTGAAAAGTTCTGATTTTTAACTTTATCCATAACTAGCTGTGCCAGCGACTTGCCCGCGTGGAAAGTAGCCTAAGTTACCCCTTATTGCATAAGTTATCTGCCAGTGATAGACCCTACAAAAACGTCCAGTCATTTCAGAGTTTAGCCTGAACAAACAGACAGATAATTAATGTAAAAAAAAACATATTCTCGTTATATACCGTGTACACATAGAAATGTATTCAGTGAAAAGCGGATATTTTAATATAACAAACAGACACCCCAAATTTTATTGATTTGTATAGTGTATAGATTAATGCTTGTACTCCCCCAGTGGTGACATTAATCGACTGATAATAAGCATTAAAAAATCATAAACTCACATTTAAAACACAAAAAGAATTTAAGAGTGAAGAAAGCCTTTCCTTATCAGGATTTTAACTTTCGCCTCACTTTTCCTTCTACTAAGCGTAATGAAAGTAACAGTTAAGTCAATCCTTACTAACCAACGACCACACATCCGCGTCTTCCTCCACCCCCTTATTTACGGCGGTTACACACACGAGAGGGTGCTAAATGTTATAAAGAAAGTTACACAGTAAACATGTAGACAGAACAACTTTATTAATTGTTGAATTTCACTACACAGACAAACATAAAAATATTGTTAATTGAATCAGTTGAAACACAACCGAATTAATTGAGGCTCGTAATTATCAAAACTCTTGATCCAATGAATCTTTCTTGATTTCAATAAATCTATGGAACCTAAAAACTCTTACGAATAAAAAAATATAAAATCAGTTTACATTAAATGTCGGACGGTTTACATTAAAGGATCTCCAATTGGATTTATGATTCGTTATTATTCTGTGAAAAACTACATAAAGACGTAACATTATAATATTAACTGTATGCTAATTAAATATTAATGAATACATACAATTGTCATTTTTTGTGACCTGATATAATGTTGTTTTGTTTAATGTATAAATGATTGACATTTATTATAAATTTATGACAAAATTTAATCTAATTTTAAATTTTATGTAATATTTGCACGCCGAACTAGGTATTGGCTTGGCCATAACCTTTGCAATATTTATATTGATTTCTTATAATTTCACGCGCATTTTTTTTTGGTTTTCATTTCATTTACATTTGCATATGTTTATAACCAAAAATTTTACAAACAAATGAATTTGAAGTCGTAAACATGATTGGTAAATTTGCGGTAGTTTTAATATATTTAATACATTGACCATTGACTTAAAATCTACAAATTATGTTAAAAAACATCAACAGTACTCATCCTGTTAATATTTTATTGACATTATAAGTCCCTCCGCCAAGAGTAAGAACGCAATGAATTCAAAAACGGCCTCACGAATTTTTATTAAATTTAAAAGACGTAGTAATTCACAGGTAAGGATAAATGGCACAATAAAGATTTCTTATAAAGCAAAGAGATCTCAAGAAAATTCTACTATTAAACAAAAAAATGCCCCTAAAAATACAAACACTTTGTCAAACGTATCCCTTGAGATATTACTTTTACCCCAAGTTACATGCACTTAGATGCATCTTGGCCGATAAATATTTCGGATATACCGGACTAATAGGGACCATCCGTCACGCGCCCGTGCAAATCGTCTGGAACTCTCTGGAACATTTTAGGGGTCTATTCTAGATGTATGATTAAAGTTGTACCACACGCTGTACTTACACATACCCTCATAGTAATAAGCTAAAGGAATATAATTTAAAATAATTCACAGCTCTTTCTATACAACCTGAATATAAAAAAAATTACGATATTTAGAGTCAGCACTTACCTAACAGAAGATTCGTCACGCATCATCGGTCGCCGAATGCAGAACAGACAAATATATAATTCAACCTTAGATACTAGACGGATAACCCGTCGTCTACTAACGATATTTCCGTGAACATAAACACAGTACAGATTGAAGGTAGCAAACCAATTATAACAAGACAATCAACATCTTATGGCTGGTTTATACGAAATTAAGTAGATAAGTACATTCTTAACTTCATTTTAAGTGATTAAGTACGTGTAACACACGTGTAGTAGCAACTTAATATTTAATTCTAATTCAACTCAAAAGTAATTAACTAAATTTGAACTTGCTTTTTATTATTTATAGTTAAAAATCTACTTACTACTTATCTACTTAATCACCTGTCTAAGCGGACATGGAACCGGTAAAGGATCCGAAACGTCAAAAATGTAATCAAATATACACGCGTTATATATTTATATTTAAAAAATAACAAACAAACCTACATCTATTCTCACAAAGTATTATTAGTACGATGTTTTTTGTCCATCCATGATGTGATGGTTTTTTTTTATTTATTTTGAGTTACCAACATTTAATACATCATACCATAATAACTAGATTTAGCTCACAAGAAGGAATGTATCAAACAATTACAGGTAAATACCACATGCAATATTATTATTTTTTATTTTTTACGAAGCATATGACATTTTGGATGCATCAAAGAATTAAAAATAAAATGTGTGTATGTTCTAGAGGCAAGATACCATCCCATCCAATGTAAATGTAAATGACCTAGTATCTTTTGATTTGATATTTACGTAAGCCATGTGTTCCCGCTCAAGAAGTGGATTCATCTAGTTTTGGTACGTAAGCAATCTTGTATCAAACCATACTTTTCACAGTCACAAAATTCACAGTCGACACAAGTTCGAAACTCACAAACACTAAGAATAGACCCCTAGATAGTTCAGATGCGCAGCTCGTGATTTATAACTAAATAATATGGAGTAGACGGCTTGATAGATATATGACAACACAGATAACATTCCTTCTTTTATAAGGTTGTGAAACAAAATATATTGTAAAAAGAACACGACAAAAGACGATTTCATATATTTTACTACGAGTTAACTCTTGAAACAAGTTAATAAAATAAATAAAATTCTTGCGTTCCATATTGACATTACTGTGCAAGTGCTACCTAATAATTAATGAGATAAAAGAGGAGTTTTCAAATGTTAATCAATCATATACCAAGCTCATGCTTTCGACGCAAAAAAAATGTATTTACAATAAGTAAAGAAAATTATAATTCAAATTTCCATTGCAATTCTAAACTCAGCGTGAGATTCAACCAAGCCCTCATGAATTATACCGTGAAATCATTTAAAAGTCTGCTTAAAATAAAAAGCTATACACAATTTTGTTGTCATTAGAGTTGAAACAGGAGATTTTCCAATAAAACATGAGTCTTTTTGTAATCTGCACGAGTCTGCACATATCGTGCCATGTTATTAAGAAGATAATCCTTTCTTTATTGAATTCCCCCTTGTCCCGGTGGTATGCGAGTTTCCTTTTAGAAATTCCAAGTTATTTCAATGCGGTGCATGTCTGCATTCTCTTCAGTTATAGCATTTTATTTTACTCACTGTGTCTTGCAGTTTCATACGTTGTAACTTTATATAAAAATCGCTTATTACGAGTATCTTCTAACAATTAAACCTGCTAAATGTAAAAAGAAGATTTCAAATCCAGCTAATTAAAGCGTTCTAAATCCAGTAACTAACGCGTTCAAGCACGTCCCTGTGCATTACTATTATTTGAGGGATGTTTTGTCAATCCATCTCTTCTATCGAAACTATCTTCTATTATATCTGTTAATGAAATGATAATATTTACCACTTATTCCTTATCAGCTCTTAACGTGACCCGGACTTTCCTTGTGGATGGTTAAGGAGGATGGTACATGACCCTCCATGCTGGCCCAATGCAGACTGGAAGGTATTAACGACTGCAAATGCAGCCGGGACCCAACGACTTACGTGCCTTCCGAAGCAAGGAGTCGAAATAATACTTTTCGGTGACCCGGTGACCCACCCTTGCGAAAGTTACATAACATCAACGATCGCGGGCCGCGGCGCTTATCTCCTACACCACCGAGCTACTTTTTTATAATAAGATTATTAAAAATACTTTTGAATCGAATCGTTCAGTTTTTGCCAACAGTTCGGGACATCTTCTTTTCAAGGCCATGCCTTATTCCCCCAGATATAGGAAACTAGCAGTTTCTATGTATTTTTTTCCTATATATATATATATCTTAAAAATATTCAGTAATAAATAATATATTTAATATAATTATACAAGAACTCAACCGATCGTCGAATCTTTACAAAACGTCTTGTGTAAATTTTTCCGTTAATTGCTAAAAATCCTTTCGATAGCTTTTGGTTTTATCAAAACAGACCCGAAATTTTACTACAATATGGGAGCTTACACATTCCATTTCATAAAATTTACATATATTCTCAAGAATTTAAACAAAATTATTCATCATTAATCCTCCCCCTTCACGTGCGGGGGGCACGTCGTATTCAAAATGTCAGTGACACCTAATACATCTGCATGCCGTCACGCATTCCCCGCATTGTCCCAATACGTACATACATAAAATCGTTTTAATCGTAGTGTGTGCTCTTGCATAAATGAGCTAGGAAACAAACTGTCGGCGCGTGTGCGAGGACTTTTATGTGTGATTATTACCCTAACTCTAGGGTTCTCAAACTTTTAAGATAATGAATTGACAATTATGATGGAACCCTGTGCGTAATTATAACAAATCAAAATTTATGTAAAAATTTGATAGCAGACTAATAGTTTTTATTGGAATTATATTAAAATTAATACAATTCTGCCCAGATAAATTCTGCACAAAGGTAGATTAAAATTGTCATGAGTTTGCCGATACAAATTTTCAAATTCAGAGCACTAATTAGAGCTTAAAGTCGTCATTTAATTTTAATGGACGTTTGTGTAAATGTGTGCATATCTTTTAATTGAAGCTTGTGCGCCTAAAGGGTCTCGTAAAAAAGCTATGGAAATCGAAACAGCGGTTTGTAAATATTTTGTTTATAATCAAAATATTTGGAAACTTTCTACCAATTCACAAAAATATTCTGACGACATATTTATATCGCAAAAGAAAACAAAACATCGCATATTTTTACTTTCCTGTGATTTTAATAATGAAATATCAACTTATCATGAATCACTAAAAACAACAAAATGTAATTTTTTCACAAAAACAAATCTAACCCACTTTCATAACGTGAAACATAATACTTCGTGAAAAATAATATTTATCTCAAAAGCGGTGTGGTTAATTGCCAAAAACTTACACAAAACATTCACCCGACTTCAATGGAATTTTTATATCATTCTTTTTCACAGTTTTGAACCTCTGTAGTCTTTTTTTTGTTTGTTTTCAAAATAAATTATTTCGCTGAACCATGCGTTTAGAAATCGCTGCACTAACTAATACATTGCAGGATGCTCGACTAGTTCTTTATCAAGTCATAATGAAACTTGGTTTTGTAGCATTACACAAATGGAAATATAATTCAAGCTTACATTACCGGACTTGAATGAAAAAGTTGGAGATGTTTAGGATGAATAAGTACAGGGGCTTTTGTTTGAGTCTAGCTATTACCGGAATAAAGTAAAACTCTCAATTTAAACCTGTTTTATATTACTGTTCATTTATATTGTAAATTAAGTATTTTATTATTATATTTTAAAGTTATGTATGTAATAAGTTAAAAAGTATTGTTGTTAAGCAACTTCACATGGGTCGGTCACGAGATAGGTGACTAAATACTATTATATTCGTCTGCATCCTCGAGATTAGCATATAACAACACGTAGTACCACCCAGTGGATCGCCAAACACGCACTATATTGGGAATATTTTCATATTTAATTAAAATTATTTTTTCCTTTCTTTCGGGTAGTCACAACCTCGCCCCGCGCCATATCTGCTTTTGAATCATTCGCGTTTTGGTGCACCGCCGGCACGTACGTACCTCGTCCACTAAAAATAAACTTTCAGGTCTACATCAATTTTATCGACACAATGTCTAAACGTAAGACTAAATACGACTATGAGTATTTACCTAAAAAGTTACGCAAATTAGAAAAGAAAACTTATTATAAACTATGATAATTAATTTCAAATATAATCCAAGGCGCAGGCATCCAACTTTTGTCATACCGACATATAGAAATAACATATCTTATTATAATCCCATCGCTCGTATGTGTAGAAATTATAATGAGATCCTCCCAGTTAATCAGGCATTAGACATATATAATACCAATCTCTTTAAATTCAAAAAATGTATTAGGGAAGTTGTGGTAGACCTAAATGTCGCATCTTTTTAATCATCCAGATTGATTTATACTCATTCTTTCTGTTTTCTTTCATATTAGTAAAAAATAATAATAATAGTTTCTTTTTTTCTTTATCATAACCTTTAGGATATTAATTTAGTACTCACAGTTGTTACTTATTTTTCATATATATTTTGATTAATGTCTGTTGTGTTACCTAATTAATAAATAAATAAATAAATAACGCTAGTATGCTCGCGTCGATTATAATCTATGCCACCGTATGGTTTAGATTCCGACAAGTGGAAGAATTTTTAAAATGGCTCCAGTAATTTCGGAGCATATCACTGAAAACAATCAATAAATCTTTCCTCTTTATAATATTAGTGTTGACGACACCATCCTTTTTTATAAATTTAAAATTTTTATGATTTGTTTTTTTTTATTTATTTTGTTATTCTTATTACTCTATTATTGTCATTGTCGTTTCTCATACTTTTGCTGTGATTTGTGATTTAATCTTATACGATGTTATTAATAAACAAGGTTTACCGTCAATTTCCGTCGTAAATTTACGCTTAAATTGCAATTTAAGTATTGGTCCAAATTCATATTACACAAAGAATAAGCAAACCTACTACCTTCTAGAACTAAATATTACTCCCGTAGAACCTCGTACTAGGTTAACCTTTGCTAAGTCTGTGTTTAATAATGTGAATTTTGCCTAATACCAAGTGACACTGATAAAATTTATCATATATCCACTACTTTTTTATTATACAGTCCTCATTTCCATTAGCTATCAATTAGTATAGATTATTTCTAATTAAACACGAACACAAATATGATTTACGCAATCCAGGTATAGCTAGTGCGTAGATCAAAGTAATTGATGTAATAGAGTAAGTCTTCTTTGGAAATAAAATTATTATTATACATAATTTCCCCTTTTTTTAGCTCGAACTCCCTGGTTTTTATTATACCTGGTTTTGCCAAGTGAACGTAACTTAATCTATTATAATTTTACATGTTAGTGTTATTTGTTTCTGTTGAGGGAGTTAAAAATCTACAAACTATGGAACAGGTATCTAATATAACGGTTTTTTTTGGAATTAAATGTCTAGGGTATTTGAAGATCTAGAGTCTTGAGTGATGTGGGTAATTTTTTTACGAATCACGCCTGTCGATGAAATTATTATAGAGACTATTTTGACGATGTCTTGATGCAAACGGTACATATTTTTGTATTTTTTCTGTATACTTCTGTTCAATAATTATATATATAATTCTGTGTGTTTGGTATAGATATAACTACAATATATGTTTATTATTATTATATTTTCACCTTTTCAATTGACATTATAAAAGTGAGTACATATGTTTTCCTAAAAACAAAAGAACAAATCACTAGGAACCAAAGAGGTTATTTGATATAATATATATGGAACTTTTTAGTAACTTGTAGTGATTGAATTCTGGTATTGCAATTACTATACACATACGAGTAATAAATATATGAATAATTAAACACAGTAAAATAAGCTCAATAATTTCACTTATGATTAACATAAGGGATTTGTTGTAAGTATTAAGAGGGTGCATACACGTTATTATCTATTCGATTTCATCCATAGGGAAAGCAAGTGCCCCGTGGGGATATTAATAGGCCGTGGGGATAATGATGATGTACAGTAACGAAATCGTGACATTGTTGCTACAAACTGAACCTGTCAAAATCAATTATCTTGTTGTATAATTAAGGAAGCAATTTCACTAGGTTAAACAATGAGTCGGCACGAAAAAAAAGGAATTCTAAAGGAAAGTTAATTAAGAAGCGGTTAGCCAGAAACTTTTATAAGCCAACCTTACTTTGATGGAAATGACAAAAACAGCAGACTATTTGGAAACGCATTTATTGGAACGCGATATTTCTTTTCCTGTTGTAATTTGCTAAGAAATATCACCATTTTACCTAAAAAATGTTAGGCGATAATTTGATAAAAACTTTTATTTTAGATGTTTGGATCACTATAGAGCTCCGTGAATACTAGATTAAAATATATATAATATATGTATATATATGTCGCAGCCAAATGGTACAATCAGCCGACCAATTGGGTGACTAGCCCTTAAATTGGATGGCGCCAATCAATTGGTCGGCTTATTATACGACTTGTCTGCGACATATATACATTTACATAAAATAACGATTTTCTATTTCATTAAATTTTAAGAACGGATTGACCAATACGAATAGAAAGGAAAATATGAACAAATGCAAGGACATTTTTATTTTCTCCAACAAATTATCATACTAATATTACAAAGGGGAAAATCTGTGAGAACGTTTGATACTGTTTCACAAAAAAACTACTGTAAGGATTTTGAAAACAAAAAATTGTTCTAAGGATAATTCTTAGCCTGAATAAGAATTATCCTTAGAACTTGTTACATAAACGCTACTTTAAAATCCCACCAAACGGTATCCTAAAGACCACACGGGTAAAGCCGTTGACAGGAAACTAGTATATAAATATGTCACAACATTACATACAAACACTGATTAAGTAGCTTAATTATTTCGATGGGAAATCGGAAACAACTATAATCATCACACCCAGTCCCGGGACGAAGTAGAAATAATAATTTTCAATATACTCTCTCAGTAAAAACGAAAAGTCACGGTTTTCTGTCTCGAGAACTTAAAACTGTTGATTATGTATATATGTATTTCTCTATTATCAGAATTATGATAATATTATACAGCAATAAAATGCATATATAAAATGTAGAACATAAGACCCGGTTTTAGCTACTGCCCCCATTTTGTTATAAATAATGCATAGACAATATTTAACTATTCCGTGAAAAGTTCTTAAAATGTTACATTAGGACAAAATTTATAACGTTAATAGCTGTAAAGTTCACTTCCTCGCAACTCTTTAAAATAGCTAAAACCAGGTCATAATCTCAAAATAGCTAAAACCAGGTCACAATCTCAAAATAGCCAAAAACAAGTCTTCTGTACTATTGTATTAATAAAATCATATTCTAAAAGGCATGCTTAACACACTCGTGTAGACCTTTCAACGATTCCGCTTCTTCCCTCCGCCAGATACTATTCTAATTCCGATCTCGCTTCTTCAAATAAGCGTATTTTGCATATTTATCCAAAAACAGGTGGTGTTCATTCCCTCTGAAATCGTGGCGCTCATTACATTCTTATACAGGCTGGAAATATCTTTGCATAACCTGATCGAGGCGAATAGTTTACGCGGTGTACGTTCTGTGGAATTCAATTTTGGAGCTAAACGTTCGACGCTCGTCTGATCGGAAGGGTGAAAACTCGATTGGGGATTGCAACCGGTTTTAGCGCAAGACCGCTTATTTAAAAATGTTTAAATACCTACACTATACTTTATAAGTATAGTGTAGGTAAGGTTTTAAAGATTTCATTATTTTTTTGCCTTTACTCCCTTACCACTGGTCATATATTAAAAGTTCTTTCTGCTACGAAAAACTGCAGCAAATGCAGGTGACATAGGCTATAATATGCAGGCGAAGACACGGGAAAATTGCTAGTAGGTAACAAATATGATCATCATAAAAGACAAGTATTTATAGAAAAAAAAATGTATCATCGTAATGGTATTGTCATGTTACTCGAAGATTTATAACGGCTTGTTTGAGTATTTTTAAATAATTAAAATAACATTTCGACCTTCACTAAACTTTTTAGATTAATGAAATCTAATTTAAAAAAAAAAGGAAAATTAGTATATTCAAATTCTTCATCATATAATGAAACGAATTCTAAATTCACGTTGTCTTAGAAAATTTCATTATTTTCACCCATTAAATTAACGAAAGGCATTTCATTGTTCTGCACCCAAATGAACTGTGCAGCTAAGACGGCCTCATTCCCTTCACTCCACGACGAATTAAGATGTTCAGTCAAATATGTTCATGCCAAACATTCTAAATTGCACCTTAGGACAACGCAATATGTCGCACTTTAACAAATCACGTACAACACTTGATTCTTAGTGACGTCAGGTTGACGTGATTAAGACTATATACGGGAAGGTAGGTGGTGTCTAATGAAAACGTAACCTTAAAATTTTCCTGTGTCAATGCAAATTCGAGATTATTAAAATTCAAACATTCAAATTAACATCTGAGATAAACATTAAGTGACACAAATATGCCTAATTTTGTCGTCAACACAAAGAAAATTTGATTTCAACATTTCATGTTGCTTGATACATTTAATTTTTAAATTAGGTGCACACAATTTAATTTCCAATCTCGATTGATCATCCCTCGTGTGAATGACAGCTACAATTGTTTATTGTACATGTCATATAAAGCCGCAAGTTGTGCTTTTGAAATAGTGCTATAATAATGTTTTAATACTAGAAGCAAACTTAACTGAATCATTTTTCCCTTTCATTTTTATAATACAATTATTGTACTTCATTTGGTTTGAAAGTGAAATCTCCTGAAGGATCTTTAAGAAATTCAAGAATTTACCACGAAGAGTCCGCGATTAATATTTTTCTCTGAAACGACTTACCTTCTAGATCCACTCATCGCCATTGCTCACAAGCCATCAAGAAGTAAATAAATTCTTTAGCAAGACTAGCTAACGCAAGAAAAATGAACTGAACAAGAAAATGCAATTTCTAATCGGGGGGTGACAATAACAAAAAAGGGTAAAGGAAATGCTGCAAAAGTCCTTTTGAAATCACTACCTATTTAGTCCCGTTTACCAATATTATTGTAAAGGGTCAGTCATTTTGTATATATTTGTCAATTATGACGATCCGCGAACGACGATACGCGACGCACCTACAGTCAGATATACACTAATAAATGACAAAGCGATCACTGCCCAAGTAGATTTTCAAAATAGACAGAGCATTATTAATTTGCTAGTTAAGTCTATGGACAAAAGTTTTATTTTTATGGAATATGTTTTTTGGGAAACAAAGAGGGTGATAAGACCTATACTAAACCAAATCCTGAGTCCACGCCCGCAACTGTCAAACACAATATTACGTAAAGTCAAACTCGAGAAGCCGAAACATTCCAGAACAACGTCTAATTGGAACACGCCGGAATTCCATTTAGATTTGTCGGGAAGCGTCAAACGTCAAATATAAAAGTAGATTTGTATGTGACAAAATATATGACTGAGACGCAGAAAAAAAATGTAGGAACATAATTCTATGAAATCCCGATTGGGTTAGGTATCCTGAAATATATTTTATCGGAGTCTAACTCTGAATAAATGAATCAGCGGATAGGATTGAAGATAATTGCATTTTAGGAACACTTGAGACTTTCTTTCGTATTGTTCGCACGTAAGGTTATAATAAAATAAATCAAATTACTAATAAACTCGATTTTCTAAGAATGTACATTTATTGGTATTTGGTGAAATATTTTATATATCGACACCGAAAGCAAACACGTAGTAAGCAGAAAAACCAAAATGGATATTTAAAGTAGAAAATCTTCATATTTAAAAAAATAAAATTATTTCCATGAACCTTTATACGAAGTATTTATCTAAAAAAGTAAAGGTTTTCTGCTCTGAAAAACAATTTTGGTTTTGCGGATTACTACGTGTTCGCTTTCCAGCGTCAATATGTACCGTACACCAAATATTTACATACTAAAAATTGATTCAGATATAGATCCACCACAGCCCTATCACAGCAAAAAGTTTGAATAAAAACTTTTAAAATAGTAGGTTTCATTTCATTGGACCTCTATGCTGTGACAGCGCTGTACTTCACGTTGAGTTCAGTGCCAATTTTATTAGAAATAGCCCTGCAGTACCGCAGCTTCACAATTCCATTTCGTACTCATTGAAAACATCATTCAACAATTTTATAATATTACAAAAATCATCATTGGAGTGATATTATTCTTGAACTTTGTTTTATACAGCAATAATATTTGACGGAATAAAAACCTCCTTATTAAGTAATATATCGACGCTAGAAAGCAAACGCGTTGCAACCCGCAAAATCGGTATCGTCCAGCTTATTTCGATAAAGAAACGTGTTGTTTCTGCTATTGTCCCCTCGATTTTTTATTCCTTTTGCTCTCCATAAAACTTCTTCGGGTTTCATTAAAATTTTCGAGAAAGTAAGAGTTTTGCTCTTAGCAATTCATTTTTATTTGTATATAAGATTTTCTTGGTTGGTTAGTATGAAAGAAAAATGCTATCTTGCATATTTTCTTTGTATATAATATGAAGGTAACATCGTTAAACACCTAGCTTCAGTGACGGGTTGTAATATGGTTCTAGAATTTATGAAAATTAGATTACCTTCACAGCTTACCTTAAGCGAACTGCTGTTATTTGACGTAAAATACAGATCGTCTTAAGATAAAACGTGTGAGTTTACTTACGGCGAGTTTAATATACTACTTTATTATAAAATCAATGTTCTTAAACAAATTTTGGCTCATTAAATATTTACTTAACGTGAAAACATTCAAAATCAAAATCAAAATTGATTTATTCAGTTTAGGCTTTTACAGAGCACTTGTCAAAGTCGAAAACTACGCCATCGGTTCGCAAAACTACGGCGGGAGACCTTGTACTGAGAAGAACCGGCAAGAAACTCAGCAAGGGCTGTTTTTTCTCCCTGTTTTAAACCACACAGAGAAGTCTTATTAAAAATTTTTAAGAAGAACACCAACTCTTTACCTTTACTCATCAGTATAGTTTATGTGTATCTGTGCTCTCGTGAACATTACTTACGATTGTGAAGTTAAGGTTCGTACCTATTATATATCATAAATAAATATAAACTACTTATACTAATATTCAAGATACATAAGCTAACGGGATTATTTTGTCCACTAGAAATCTCATAGAGTAGTTTTTGTTCTTCTTCTTTTATATAGTCTGATAATGCAATCTATAATTGAAAATCCAAAATGACTAATCCTAAAACAAGAGGGCCGTTGCCAATACATATTTACCTACCTGTAAATCTTGCAATGTAAATTGAAACGTACGCCTCGGTCATAATTCGATGACCGCAAGTAAATGCCTGTTTTTATTGGTTTTAGTGCCTTAACTAAATAAGCTAAAATTGTTAAAATATTTAGTATATATTGTCTTTAAAATTGTTAAAAAGGCTATTTCTTTTCTCTCAAAAGTTTAATACTAAAAAGAATAAACATTAGCAAAAACGCTTATCTATTTAGCAGTTCTCTCAAATACCTGCCAGTCAGTATATACCTATACTATACTTCCTGTACAAGAAATAGGAATGGCTTTATGCTCGCCTCAACACAAAAGCTCCGAGCAGTTGGACAAACACCAAGCTCTACAACAACGCAACTTGCTCTGAATAAGTTGGGTATTCATTTTAAATACCTCCAGCGACAGGGTATTTCGAATCTAGCAGTTCATTGTTTAATTCAACAAAGTAAACAAGCTAACAGATCTTAAACATTTTAACTTTAATGAGAAATTAGAAAAGGTAAATATTAAACAAATGAAAGCAATAAAGCAAGCAATACTTGTGGAAGCCTTCTGGGAGAAATCAATTGTTTTGAGATTTGAGAACATGTCACTTAAATTTAACTGTGGCCTGAATCCAAATATAATAAACTACAAAGTTAACTGAATGAGAATATAATGATATATCAACGAAGTCCTTCGATCATATTAGATTAAAACTCTTTTAACAATAAAAAACAAGTCTCATTTTCCAATTATACGTCTATCTATTTCTAAAGACAAAGTTAACGTACCAACTCTCTCTATAAGTTATGATACTAAACTATCAAACGCAATAAGCCCTGAAGTCAGACAGGAGAATCTCGTAGTTCCCGCCGTGTTGCCCAGGGCATATCTGTGACTAGCTGAGACGACACCAACGTCGCTTTGTTTTGATTAGATTACGAGAACTTAGGACCAAAGTAAAAGCATTATATCCATATTTTTGAGGAAACAATAATTGTAGAACGTAAATCTAGTTAGAATTAGGGTGATAAAAAGGAAAAATTTTAAAAATACCAGTTGCATGTCTCATGTTACATTGAAAGATATTTCAGAATTTTATTCTTAGTTATAAAAGATACAAAATATCAAGAGACTCTTAAGCTTCGTGGCTATTAGGAACAGAAATAGTCTATAAGTCATGACAATGGCAAAGAAATTCAACAGACCGTAAGTTACGACAATGATATTTATTTTTATAGCACACACTTTCAGTGCTCTGAAATAACATTACGTATTTCGTTATATAGAAATTATATCTTTTCTATCAATAATTTTATGCAACAACAAATAGAACATAATAAGAAATAAAAATTATGTAACAATAGCATCATAAATATAACTCATAGTAGAAAACAAAGAATTGAAGGCATGAATGCTTCTGATTCAGTTTAAATAATAAAACCGTAGACATGGTCGCTGGCGATACTAAATAATATTACTAAAAATATACATTCATTAACTATCCGCTCACAATTTTGCACATGATATTGAACTACTAATGCACGAACTCGAGCTGCCAAAGTAGAATATATGGATTTAGCTAACGTAACTGTATTCTTCAGTTACACAAACCTTAAGATTGGTTTGTCTATTAAATTTATCTATAATGTCAACCCTGTCTGGAAGACAGTCTAGAAAAGGGGTGTTACATAACCAAAGTGCCAAATCTCTAAGTGCCATATCTAAATTTTACTCTAAATAATAACTCGAAAATATTTCATTTTGTTTATATAAGTATACTCATAGACAATGAAAACATATTCACTGAAAAGAATTATATAACCGATAGAAAATAACCACTTTGAAATACTAGAAATTACAACACAGATATCAAAACGTTGAATATTCTAATAGTGAAAATGCATAACACTTCCACAAACATTTCGAGCAGAGAATAAATTTTAAGGGGTGCTGATATGAAAATAATACCACGTCTTGGATGTTTAAAAGAATTTTAGAGTCCCCCACTAGGCTATGCAATCGCTGGACTCCCCGCGTAAAGTACATTCGTGTTGGAATTTTTAATTCAATTATGATAGCGATCTTGTTTAATGACCGTCCTCTTATAGCCTGGGACGTTTTTTTATATCGCCCTCCCTCCCCCATTCCGATTTCTTTTTCTTATTCACGAAATGAAAGGCGATGGCATGGTTTGAATGGGTCAAATGTCTTGGAAAGATTGATAAATTTTCATAATTGGCTTCGTGGAGGCTGTTAAAAGTTGCTCCTCTCCTATCTGACAAAGGAAGGACGATAATTATTTTCGTCGTTAAAGCTAATTTAAGGGAAAAGCCTCTGTCTAGTTGGAGAGTACTATTTACGGCAGTTAATGTTCTTAAGGAAATTGAAAGCAACTCTGAAAGTGAAGAATTTTCGTTCGTAATACCCAACACTCGTAGAAACAGAGCAGACATATGTTACGACTAAGCAGTATTATCTCATTTAATACTGATTGCTGTTGATACTAATAACTTTTTCCCACAAAATGAAACGAAATAGATAAATCCTCAAAGAGAGAGACACGGTTAAAGAGTTTTGTTAATTTAGTTCATAAATGAAATTACTTATCTATAAATTTATCAACTCACAATAATTCAAATAAGGTTAATTTAAAGGTTATCTGGCTATTTATTGGCATACAATACGTGTGGTGAATGTGTGCTAAATAAGGTTATTTTAAAAATCTATAATATTTCTCGGTAATTAAAAGTTTATTTGAAGTTTGAAGAATCAACTTTCTTTTTTGAAGCATGCTGGAAATATTGTCATAAATATTAAAAAAGTGTCAAAAGATAACATAATGTTTATAAGAGATTAATGGAATATTTCTTTTACCAAACTATATCTGGACATTGAACTGGAAATTGAAACCTCAGAAACCAAGTATGCCAGTAAAATAATGTTTTAAAAAGTTAAACTCGCTTTTACAAGGTGGACAGAAATCCTATGACGATAAATTTGTCGAGGGCTCTCCCGTTCTCGAAACTTTCATGTTAATTCAATCAGAGGAGACCTGGCTTATGTTTGATGAAGGGAAACTCCATGGGCTGTGTTTTTTTAATTCTGGGCTCTTCGCAGAGGGAGACAAATATTCTATAATTGATAATGTTTTAAACGGCAACTACGAATTTCAGCGTACAATTTCTTGATAGCTTAAAAAAACAACACTAGACAGAACAACTCTTTTGCGATTGCTGCTAATTTTTTAATTTACATATTTTAACAGTGTCATTTTTTTGTTAAGGTTCTATACTAAGACTGCTACCTCCTTAGAAACAATTTAATAATAAACATATCAAATACTTATCTAAGTTCAGGTACTGTGGTTTTGCTCCACAGTAGACAGGATCCTAGGACTATTATTTTCTTTTCATCGAAATTTCTGAAATACTTTAACTACACAATATTTACGTCATTGTTAGTAACGTTAATAAGTATTTGATAATGGAAAACAATTTATTTATCAGATTTTAAACATTTCATGTGATTCACAAAACGCAAGGTAGCTAAACACCACTTTGAAGTTATCAGAGTAATATCTTTATCCATAAACATAACTAAGAAACATAAGTCGGGCAACATAAAACAATTTGCATACAACACAGCTCACGTCATCGCTGATTTATAACCGAAGTCGCATAAAGAATAAAACTTTCATTTAACAGTAATTAGTATTCACAGGCTGCACGCGCCACGGGAATATTAAGGCATGCCGTGTTAGAATTTCGTGCGAGCCTACTACAATGACACAAGGACGTAGAGAACAGGCAACTATCAATCTGAAATTGATTATATCTTACTTGAGAAACAGTACGAATAATCATTTTTAATCTTAAGGAAATGCAAGAAAATTATTATTAGAAATAGGTACTGTTCTGCAAAATGTGCAAAGGCAAAGTGTGTCTAAAGTTATTATAAGAAATCGGTATCATTGCCCTAGCTTGATTTGTCCGAAAATGTGTTACACAAACGTTATGTGTTAGACACATAATATTTATAAAAGCAATTAATAGTATGAAAATATTGTCTGTTCAATCAAGGAATACTTTTTTCTTATATCCATCGGCACGAAATTAAACATTTCTGTTTTTTTATAACAATTTTAATAATAATCAACATTAAACAATTTATACAGACAAGTACATCCGATTCGAAGAATAAAAATGATTCCAAAATCATATGCAACGATGTCGACCGTTTTAAAAATCTGTAAACACCCACATAACATATGAATTTCACGGTCGGTTTCTGGATTCAGAAAAGTACAAAATATTAACTAATTAGTTTTAATTACTTAAACTTTATACGTTTCACAAGGCAAGAAGTCTTAGTTTTATTAAATTGCTATCAACGGATCATTAAAAAAACTAAAATCAGAAACGAAAACCTGTTTAAATGACGTTTAAGTTTTCACTTTAAATTTTCAATAAAAGAATAAAGCTATGACAAAATTGACAACGTAACTTCCACTTAGAATACTTTCAGAATCGTTATATCTGGATGACATATACACGTTTGATGTTTTTATTGAATGTTATGATCCAAATGTCCATCCATAAATAAATATCACTGCTGACCTGAGTATGAGTAGCCCGCCCACACGCCAGTTGAAGCAAATTTTGCGGTCTACCGAGTTCAATTGTCGTTTATGCTATTTTGGATTTGAATTTCTAAAGTCTAGATATAGAGGTCGTCCACGAACTAAACGAGGAAGGCCTCATAATGCTTTAAAAATCGACAGATGTCTTGATGAAATTCTATACTGCAAAATCAGGTCCCACTTAAAAACCACTTGCTCACAAAAACTGACAAACTAGTTATAAAATGAGGTAGGTGCTATTTGATAGAACGCTTAATCAAAATCCAATTCCAAACGGGTAAACTAATTAATTTCTTCCCACAACAGAACCTACTTATGTAAGCCTTTTTAAATAACTGTAAGGTACAATTTATAACTGTCATGCGCAACCGATAACACTAAATTCAACTGGCGAATAACTCTTAGTATTAATGTATTATGCGAGGTTTACATATTTTTTAATAAAACAGCATTAGATTAAAGGTGTTGAACTAACCTAATTTATTACGTCCACTCACAAAATTTATAATCCAATATTGTTTTGAATTCTAATTTGAAAATGTTGATGTTTACGTTAGATTTAAGTAAATAAGTGTAATAAACAACGATGTCGTTAAAACTGGTACAGAGAAACTTTTGTAACAAGTCATTGACTTATAGTTGATAAATAATATGGGTGACCGCTGTGTGCACACAACACATTACATTAGTGAATGATACATAAGATAAAGCTTTAAGTTGAGAAGACGAGAAAGATACAATATAGCCCTGGAATACATTTTCGTATTTGTCTTCTATCATGATACAATTGGTCTATATTTACGTCAGAATATGACTGGACTATAACGAGAGAAGTTAATAAAACGTAGAATAAAGTTTTCGCATGCTGATTCCTAGTAGGTCTTTTCTACTTAGGTCTGGATGTTATGGTAACTTTTCATCTGACATACTCCTTTAAGGTATTTTTGTTTCCATTTTGGAATCTGAGAAATGTAAAATATTTATTTGCTTAAATCTACTCCTACACCTAATAACCAAAAAAAAAGTCACAAAAGTGATATAAATTTTAAATTTGGTATTTATTAAGTTTACCAATAACCAAATATATGCGCAATGTATTGGAAAGTAACAAAAATCAGTCAATTTCTTATTACTATAAAATTATTGTAATAAGAAATTAATAATTATTGTTTCTTCTACTTACATGTTGTAATGGCTTAATGAAAAAATATTTAACGTTAGTCCTAAAGCTGAAGCTTTATTTCTAGTTTAAAATAAATCGCGTGACCTTAAATCTTAACGTTCCACATTAATAAAAGCGTTAATTACAACTCATTTACCGCTGTTAGAAACCTTGAACTGAAATATTAACATGAACTATTAATTATCGTGATCGCTCCTAATTTTGCTTATCAGAAACTACGATAAGAGCAATTGTAGAAGGTGAAAAGCATGAAGTTCTAAGACCAAATATAACAAAATATTATTTGATAAATTTTGTCGACCCTAATGTTATATTGATTTATCTTGTAGAAAAATACTTAAATGATACATAACGGATTTGAGTGTAACTTTCATCAATATACAGGGTTATGAGTTATCAGACCGGATCCTTTTAAAAGCTCGTAAGGGAGGTCATTTACAATTACTTATATTCACCTCACATTATGTATCCGAAAGTGAGCCATTTTTGTGATAAATTGTATTTTGTTTAAAAAAGTCGGAAAAAAAAAGTTATTATGGTCAGGATCTAATTTTGTTGACCCAAACAGAAACTACAGAGTTTTTTATAAAAAAGAAAGTTTTTTGTTGTTGTAAATTTGCAAACAAAAATTCATTTAAAAAAATATACAATGTGGGGAGAAAATTATCATAAATGACTTCCCTACGCGACCCCTTAAAAGGATCCGATCTAATTACCCATAACCCTGTATAAAGATTGATAAAAATATGAATCGAAATTGGGTAGTCAAAAAAATAGCCAAGACTTTTTTTTTTATTCTTAATGATTAAGTCACTACACTAAAATTTGATCCAAACTTACTGAAGTGGCACTAAATTGGTAAAGTTTCTGATATATAAATTGGCTTGTATATTATAAATATAATTATATTATAATTAATCGCTGGCTCTGATAATACAGATTCTCTAGTTTCGGGGTCAAAGATCTATAACCAGAAGCAATATGTATAAAACCTAAATTAAGCATTTGCCCTGTACTTAATAATAATATAAACACCTGTATGTAAAATTTAGGGTTTTGAGTAAATAAAGATTTTTTAATTATTTATTATGTGTAAGTAAATTTTATCCATCAAGAGCGAATGAAATCCATTTTTAGTTGGGCCACCTGACCAAATTCTTACAAACATCAGTCAATGTCATACACAGATTAGTTATTAATATCTTTTTAAAGCACTTAATTTAAGCATATATTTCTATGTAACACTTAAGATTTATATTTTTAGCGGTAGGTTACACCACAATTTTTTTTTTTCATTGTTCTAAACAAAATAAGAAATAGCTTCGAATCGCAATCTTAGATATTTATCAAAAACACGTTATAACTGAAGTCTTACGACCCCATAGATTAGATCTAAATTATACTGTAAATTACATTCTCAATTTCTAACAGGTTAGATTATAGTATTTTAATCGATAAACTACCAAGCTCA
Source organism: Diatraea saccharalis (assembly GCA_918026875.4). Taxonomy (NCBI): domain Eukaryota; kingdom Metazoa; phylum Arthropoda; class Insecta; order Lepidoptera; family Crambidae; genus Diatraea; species Diatraea saccharalis. The sequence goes on along the minus strand of OU893350.1, from coordinate 4,185,098 downwards.
CCAATTAAAACCCTAACAGGCAGCCATCGAAAAAGCATTAAGCTCTGTGTAATTAAGAGAGTATGCGCTCTCCGCAGAACGTATAAATTTGCATACTCTGTGGTCAGTACGCAACTCGGCACCTTAGCAAATAGTCCAATTTATAAGCGGTAGCTTATTTTTACTTTAGATTTGAAGAAATACCGCAGAAAATTAGGTCACATTGTATGAAAGACTTGTAGTTAGGTAAGAGAAATTCCTGATTGAGAAGTACGGATGAAAAGAACATAATATGCCAATTCTATATGACATTGGGACCATAATATTATTATGAAAATTATCACCGTGTAACGGTGCATCCTACTATCGGCACCGTACACATTGTTCCTAGGTTCTTCACATCTTAACTCTTTTATTTCTCTGATCTTACCTCACTCAAATCCATTCTTGCCAATAATACCCCTCTATAATTAATTACACACTATCATGTTCACTAGTAGAGTAGCTCTATGACGTACTTTCACTAGGGCCTGTCACGGGATGGGTAATTAAAAAAAAATATCTTGAGCTATTCCGTGCTTCGGAAGGCACGTTAAGCCATTGGTCCCGGCATGTAAGGAAGGCCTGATCCTCTGCAGTGGGGATGTAAAAGGGCTAAAAATGATATCACTATCACATTTAGTTGATTTCGTAGGAATTTCAGATCATAATTAATGTCAAATCCAAGTTCCAAATAAATTATCCTGCACTTACACTACCAAACTAAAACCAACTCACACTGATAATATTTTCAATTAAAAACCTACCTATTACAATCAACAATTTAACTATTCACTAAATTGTGGACTGTCATTGTAAACAAGTGAACCCTGTTAATGCTTTTATGGTTCAAAAGCTAATAGCCTAGATCTAGCAGGGAAGATAAAGTTAATTGTAACTAACAAGCCGAGTGGAGTCGGTGTTATAGAAATGAATATTGATACCGTTAAAGGATCAAATGCCAACAACCATTTTACAGGGAAAATTAGTTTGTAATTCATATCGGTATTAAAATAAACTACTAATTTACTTTTATTATTTTAGATAGGTGATGAAGTTTTACTGAATAACTAAATGCATTTAATAGTTACAAACCAAGATTTAAGATTTAACATTGTCTATCCAACTTAATTTGATTTTGGAATATATATGCTTTCTCAGGCGTGAAGCTATCTCGACATCAAATTTTATTACGATCCTCATGAAATCGGAGACAGACAGAAGTATGATGTTATTTTAAAATAATACATCACCCTTATTAAAATAAGCTAGATAAATAAAACAAATCGCTAATTGTATTTTAAAAACTCGAGAATAATCAGACTAATGTGGCTGTTACTCGTACTTTGTTATTAAATTATTTGTTGTTAAGTCGATGATACGTCTTTTTTTGGATAAAATGAGCAGGAAACTGGTGAAAAGTAACAATTCAAAAAACATCTAAATTTCCAAATACTGAAAATTTAATATTTTTTTCCTATTTCATTTTTTTAAACTCTATACCTTCTTATTTGAACCTTTATTGCACTCTATTATATTCCAAACTCGATGTGAGATTTTCAGGGTATGAAGAAATCGATGCTTTGTTTAATATTTTCACCAATTGGCTGTCATTATCGTGTTCCGCGTATATGTCTAGCCGGTCTATTATAATACTGTCTGTCCATTTATCCGGACTCTATTCCATTTGCAGTATATCCTTTATATGGGTGAATTCAGAATGGTTATCGCTATGGGATGCTGTACTGGCATATAGATAACGTGCCAATGTGTCCGCATGTGTTCCGATTGTCTGCATGTGTTCCGATTGTCCGCAGATGCTAACATTGCATCAGCAATATTGCATCGCCACTGAGATCGTATCGGAATTGTTTCATAGCAAGAAAGAAAAATCAAATGCGTTTCTCAGCTTTATACTCCAGGAAGGCAATTCATTAGTCTTTATAAAAAAGACAACAAAGGTATATTTCCTAGCAGTTGGCATAAAAAATATTAATTTATCTATTTTAGAAATAAATTTATACAATTCTAAATGCGAGCATTTAACAAGAAGCACGTGACTCGAACTCGTGAAGTTTTTCTAGACTACTGCTCTACCAACCAATGAGGTTCGATAAGTATGACTTAGGATTTCTTCCATAGTTACCGAAACACTTACAAAAACTGGGACACTGTACCAAAATTCATGCTGATATCTTACTCTTTCAATTGTGTAGCTCAATGTGAAAACTAATGTTAGTTCCCCATTCCATTCCAACTGTCCACAACAACTATTCTGAATTTATAATTGCAAGAGTAATGTTTTAGTCCATTTCTGGGAATATGTTTGAGAGTAACTTTGTTCTGGGTCATGTATCAAAAGCAATAGACACAGTAATAACCACCTCTACTCGCTAATTCTACAGTAGACATAATGAGATCCTGGACGTTCCTTGGAGGATAAAAAATTTGCTTTTACTTTTTCCAGAGTTATTTTTCAATAAGTACACAGTAATGCAAACAAAAGTCCAAGAACAGCACAATGCTGTTACAGCTTAGAGGTTCAACAAATTAATCGATTTCAAAAAGTTTTAAAGGTCTTATTCGTTTGAACGTCTATGTGACAACGCTGTGTTCGGTGCTGATTCATTTTACAGAACAGCAAAGTTTGATGATGAAGTGAGCAATACTTCATCATCTGTTTATTTATTCAACACAGTATCATCTATAAATCTAAGTGATGTTACACGGTATTAACATCGGTCATCGTATATGGACTCGTTGAATGTTTCGATTGATTTATCTAAAACCAGCGAATACTGAACATGTTGATGTACGAGCCCATTGGGATCTATGGTCCGACTACAGAATTCCACCAGCACTCGAAAACAACAAACACGTTGGTTCTCCGTACCCGAAATAAGTAATAAGGATATCGAAGGAAGTCTGTAGACTGTAGAGCATGGTTACAACTTTGAAAGCTTTACGCTAATTTGAAAGTATTCATGTGCGTATTATTAAAATAAAATACTCGAAAAATAATACTTATTGTGAATATTGTTATTTATTTGCTTTCTCTTTTATCTTTATCAAGCGGAGCGTCGTCATATAAGGGTGCCAACTGAAAATCGACGCTTCAGTTATCTGTATGTTCAACATCGGTCCTTCTATTGAAGTCGGGAGGTTAATATTAATTACCTACATATCTCATCTGATTTCAATAACATTGTTATGGAGCCACCTCAGATCCATAAACTTTCGGACAGTAAATATGCTTGAAAATCGGTCAGCAATTCGCAGAGAAATCAGTGAACATAGATAAAAAAAACATACCAGTAGAAGATAGAAACTCCTTTTTTGATTTTGAAAATAACAAAAAATAGGATAGAGAATTTTTCTTAGTTACTAAATAAAAATGTTATCAATATACTCCGACAATTAGATTATTTCGACCTCTTTTAAGCTCATACTTTACGATGAAAACTATCATAAATTTTTTCTTAAGGACTACTCTACATTTACACCAAATTTCATTAAAATTGGTTTAGTAGCTTACACAGAGTTAATTTTGCATTTATAATGGAGATTATGAATAATTTATGATAGTCTGTCCGTTAGGTAGATTTAAGAAGAATATCAATCTTGTATTTTATCTCGAGCTAGTTCGTGCTTCGGAAGGTAAGAAAACAACTAAAAAAATTTAGAGACTGAACAAAATGCGAAAAGATATTATTTGAGGAATATAGCTATACAGCTTTCTTATCTGAGGTTATTTCACCAGTTCTTCTCAGATAGACCTGCTGAACTGAATATATCAAAGGTCCCTTGCTCCTTTATCTATCCTCCTGCTAGTATGATCATAGTACGTTTTCATTGTTGAGGTTAGCACTCGGATTGATTTATCGAGACCTGCAAATGTTGGGGCATGCTGACGTATGACTCCATTGGGGCTTACACAGAGCAGCTGCGACTAGAGACAAAATTATATACATTGCTCAGATCCTACAAATATAATTTTTGGTACTTCTATTATTGAAATCCGAAGGAACGAAGGTAATAATATAACATACAGACCTAAAACAAAATAGAAAAAGAAAATATTAATGAAAAATTGTTCTATATTCACCTGACAGGGAATATAAGTATATATGTAGGTATATACTCTGTATCTCAAATATAGTAATATTTTGAAACTGGCGTGCAAGTCACTCTGCTTTAGAGGAAAATGCCTATTAAATCCAAAATATCATCTGTTGGCAACTGGCTGGAAGGACACAATCATTTTATTTTTTTGCCTCATTTTTATTATTTGTTCTTGTCCATTTTTTCATTGCTCTTAGTTACAGTTATTGTCACCTGTTGGTTCCTCTGTTTCCTACACATATTTACTGTGATTTATTATTTATTACCATTAAACCATTTATAGATTAGTTTATATTTTACAGTGCTCATCCTACAAGCTATTCAAAACCAAAATTGCTTATTCAGTTGAGGCTTTTACAGAGCACTTGTGAAAGTACGCTATCTACGCCATCGGTCCGCAAAACTACGGCGGGAAACTTTATATTAGAAGAAGGAAAAAAGAAAGCAATTTTATTGACCTCACAAGCGGAACACTCAGAAGAAACACAAAATAAGAAAATAGAATAAAACTAAATAAAAAAACAATTGTTACGATAAGATTAGTATTCTTATGTCTCTATTCTACAGAGTATCCTTATGTCTCTGTCAAAACAAACGCGCATTCTATATTGTTATGCAGTTAGTAAAACCTGCAGCAACTAGATAAACTGTACGAGTCGAAATATACACCTCGTGTTGATACAGCCTTCTCCGTAAACACACCACTGGGGAGATAGCGAGATAGAGTTACAAATGTCAGTGAATTTGCTCTATGCATCTTTTTACCCAACTATGGCGACCAAGCGAAAAGGAGGATTATGATTTTGGACGGTATGTATGTAAGAATTTTAATCCATTCAATTATAATTTCGAAACTACTAATCGTAACTGGATAAATGAGGTATCATTAGAAGCGTCTTATTTGTCCTATAGCTTATATGACGTTAAATTAAATTGGCAACAGCGCCCTCTAGAGAGCATAAGAAACTAAAAAAATATATTATTAAAAAATTTTATATATCGGGTAGCAAATGAAAGGGCATAATTAGCATATTTCAAATATATATGAATACATATATTGATAGCTTTTGCTTGTAATTTTGCTTGAATATACACGAAAATTAATTAAATTATAAAATAAGTTCAAATAATAAAAGCTTATAACCAGAAATTTACTAAATAGAGATAGCTATATTATAATAGCGATGACCAAAGGACGGCGTAGTCGTATGCCACTGACCATAAAAAAACAAACTGTTGTGGCATATGTTTATTAAAAAAATCTTGTTTTAAACTTTTTAGAGCATGATTTAGCTGTAGGCGATTATTAGTTTTTGAACTTATTTTTTTATAGAGTCATATACTTCTTGAAGTACTTAATTCGTTGAAAGATATTCAAACATAACCCAATCTAAAGACAATAAAGATAATTTTGCAGTCCATATTAACCAAGTTAAAGCACATTTAAAGCAGCATGTCACTGAATATTATATTACCAATTAAGACTCGAGAATCTTCACAAAGCAGTAGTCCAACAGATAATTGGGTGCGTCATACATATTACATTACAAACTTTCACCGCGGACCAATGAAACTTTTAAACCCTCTTTGAAGATCAAACACGCAGGCTCGAAATATGATACAAAGACCCACAAGTTATATTGGCTGGCTCTATTCAAACGTAGAAATTGATTTCCGCAAGATGATGGAGAGCAAACCTACCTTTAAAGTTAACTGAGCCCCGCATGTTTGCCCGTGCCTATTTATTATGAAAATTTTGTTTATCTAACAAAATCAAAATCTTTCCTTTTTGTTATGTCAGAGGAGTTAATGGCTACTGCTTGCTATACTATCGTTTCTTTTCTATTTAGCATGGACTTAAATAATTGCCATATGAACCTTAACTAATCATCAAATGTGAAACAACAAACCATGGATTACGATGTACTACTGCAACAGGTTCGATGCTTAGGCAAATGATTAAAAGGCTGACCAGGTTTGAGAACTTGATTTAATAAAGGGTAAACAAAAAAAAAGCCTTTTCTTCGGGTTTGGTGAGTAATTTTATTTTATTTTATTTAGTTTACATTTTGCCTGAGTGCAAACTCGTGAGCATAACGGAAACAGCTAATAATAAATAGATTTTAACAAAAAATTGCTATTGATTGAAATTAAGACGTATAATGTTTTAAAAGAGCGAATTGGATATACGAATAACTCTACGAAAAGTGAATAGTAAAAATTAATGACGTTGAAGATCAAAAACAAAAAGTTTGCATGCGGGTACCTAGGCCGAAATAAAGGGTGGTACGACGCACTGTTACACTACTGGCGGATTTAGTATTAGTTTGATTGCCACTATAACTATGAAATGAACAGACTGAAATGACAAGAATCGGCCAAGTGTGAGTCGGATTACCGCACGAAAGGTTCCATGCCAGAATCCAGCAAAAAATCCCTTTGTTATGGGAGACCTTTTTAGTTTTTGTTGTTGTGTTGCAACAGTCTGTGAAAATTTAAATGAGATTCAGCCTGGTAACAGACGGACAAACAGACAGAGAGACAGACCGACAGCTGAGTCAGTAACAGGATCCCCTTTTTTACTCTGGCTACTTAACCCTTAAACTAGTCTACACGGTGTCACACCCCTGTTTAATAGGAACACATTTTTAAAATACCACTTTAAGATTCATCCTAAAATCGGTGCAGGTCAAACTATGCGCTGACTAGATATATTGTCTTTTCCTAGACTAAGGAACAACGTAGACTTCAGCGGAACAGGAACGTTTAAAGTTGTTGCGCAGAACTGTTCCCAACTGTGAGTAACTGCTGCCCTGAGAGATATATATAACTCGTGATGTCTAAAATTCTAGCCCCTCGAGTGGTTAGAATTAACGGTAAACAAAGTATGGAAACTAAACTATAATAACCGTCTTTTCACAGATGATTTTTTAATAACATAGTACATTACATACATTTTTAAGGTAAAATATGTATTGAACAATGTAAATGCTTATAACCTTGTTGACTTGGAATCGACGCTTCAACTTGTTACCCTGTCACTGGCTATTACATGTGCCGTTACCATCTTTTTGGCTATTACACGTTATGTCTTTATATTTTATTTTTTTGTCGTAAAATAGTCCATGTTGTCACTGCTGGCTTTTGCAGAATATTAGTGCAGTAAGCGCACACCATGACACATTAATTATTATTTCAGTGTCTTCATTATGTTTTGTTTTTCCTTTTTGTTGTTATTTTTATCATTTTTCTGTCATATTTATAAACTTTATGTAAATTGTGTATGTGATGTGTGTTGTCAAATAAAAACCTATTCTATTCTATTACAATAATTTTGCATGCCAAATGGCGAAACATGTCATTATCTTCACATGTACTGTTTCAATGTGACAACATATCTTACGTCCCGGATTCGATTCGCGGTCGAGTCAACGGAGAAAATTGACTTTTCTATATTGTCCCGAGTTTAGGTATAGTGGTGACAATTTTTAATAAGGATTAAGGGACTAATCTTATCTTTTAAGGGATGAAGATAGCAAAACAGATATCGAATTAAACTTTCATTTATATCTTTCCCTATAAATGAAACAAATGCATTTAGGAACTTCGACTCTATCACAAAAAACATAAACAAGGAAATAGCATTGTGAATGCAAAATTTATAAGCTAATTATTTAATTTATTGTATACAAAGAACTTCCGTGTTTTCTAATTTATGACTGAAACCGATTCGTTTTTAAGTCCAATCGGTGATTGAGCACTCAAGCAAATTGGTTCGACCCCCCCGGTGTACAATCGTTCAAACTTATAAATTGTCCAGGCGAGACGTTTAAAGTATTTCCCTTCAGTTAATTAAAAGTTCTCTATCGCAATAAATAAGTTTTAAACTTGTTTGATTCAATTAAAATGTAAGACTTCAGAACAGCAATTAAATTAATAATGACATCAGTTGTATCGTTACAGGAGTAATCTCCTAACCTAACCTCTGAACTTACTCTACACCCAGACCCATGTTACTATTTAAAAATTAATATTAAGAAAGGGAAATAAACTAATTAATAACGATATTCATACCTATTAATAAACAACACAGGTAATCAAATATAAAAAATTTGGTGCCGCGATATCGTCTATAGTTTTGTATTATTTATGCATTGGCAACACTAAAAATATAACTTTTTTTCTTCGTATAATTATGTGTCTAATCTTAGTTTCTTTTTTCTGTAATTAGTACATTGTGAGCTCGGTTTAAAATCGTATCAGCACATTTCTATAAATAAATTGATTTTAATATCTTCATCTCGAAGAAGTTGTCTCAATGAGCCAAATTTGTTTTGTTACATTTATGGGGAGGGGAATATACAGTAAAAAAAATCAGAAAGCCTATAACAGATTTTGAAAAAAGTGCCTAGTTTTCTTAATTTCAAAATTGCAAATGAAAACAAGCCGGGGATACCTCAAATTGTTTGCAAAATGTGCTATGAACACTTGAGACAGTGGGTCAAAGGTAAAAGAAGTCGTATGAGGTTCGGAGTGCCTATGCAATGGAGAGAACCAAAAAATCACTTCGATGACTGTTATTTCTGTTGTATTTATTTGCGTGGAGTTAATGTGAAAAAAGATAATTTTTCCAGACTTACATTCAGCTAGAAGACCGTTACTACATTCAGAGGAAGTACCTGTTCCAACATATCGTTCTACCCGCGAACCATCGTGTGAAGAAATTACTAAAGTGTCTAGCGATAGTGATATTGAAGAGATAGCGTCTTCAGAACCAAAACTTTTTACCCAAAAAGAATTAAATGATTTAATAAGGGATCTTGGACTATCTAAAGAATCTGGAGGGGTTTTGGCTTCTAGATTAAAAGAAAAAAAACTTGTTGGCGTCAGGTACGAAAGTGACGTTTTATCGTACAAGAGAGCAAAACTGGCTACTATTTTTTAATTGCAAGCCCTTCTTCTTAAAATGGGTCTTTCAGAATACCAGATGATTGGCATCTCTTCATAGATAGCTCTAAACGAATCCTTAAATATGTCTTTTTACACAATGGCAACCAATATGTTTTAGTTCGAATTGCTCATTCAACAAAATTAAAGGAAGAATATCAGAATATTTCACTTGTTCTGAAGAAAATAAAGTTATACCCATGTTACATAACTATAAATAAATATAATTACCCATGTTTTTATTGTCTGTGGGATAGACGTACCAAGCATCAACACTGGACAAAAGAAATTGGCCTATATGTGAGATTTTGCAGGTGGGAAAGGAGAATGTAATAAATCCACCTTCGGTTACAAGAGATAAAATTATATTTCCCCCATACAAATTGAAGTAGGTTCAATAAAATAGTTTTTAAAGGCGTTAGATAAAAATGGGCAATGTTTTTGTCATATAACGAAAAAATTCCCTAATCTGAGCAAAGAAAATATATAAGCGGGTATTTCGATGGCCCATAAATAAGACTATTATTAAAAGATATTGATTTCGTAAGTTCAATAAACAGTTTGGAACTACTTACGTGGACTTCGTATTTGAAAGTTACTAAGAACTTTCTGGGTAATCACAAATCAAGTAACTACCCTGAAATTGTTAATAACATGCTAGAGAATTTCCAAAATTTAGGATGTTAAATTACCATCAAAGTGCACTATCTTTACAATCATCTTGATTCCCAGAGAATCTTGGATCCTATAGCGAAGAACAAGCGGTTTCGCCAGGACCTCAAAATCAATGGTACCAAGGTCAATGGGATCAGCATATGATGGCTGAGCACTGCTGGGGGATGCAACGTAATTGTCCTACTACGCGTTAATGACGAAAGTCCCAAAAAATAAGTTTTTGTGTACCTAACAATATAATAAATGCTGTTTTGATCGTAAATATTATTTATTTTTTAAAAATAAATATTTAAAAAACTACACGTATAAAATCAATATTTTTCCTATAAATATAATTAATATAAGGTCCTAAGTTAGAAAAATATTACCACTGTTGACCAGTGTAATAAGTAAATCAGAGAAGTTATAATTTTATTATTTAACAGAATTGGTTTATGATTTAGCTAGGCAGATACGATTAATCAATCTGCATGTTATCTAACATTTATTTATTTAAACTTTGTTACACAGTTACAGTGCCATTATAAATAAGGTTTAGGGTCAGAGTAAATTTACCCTAAAATACCAATTTTGGTATTAGTCCAAATTCATATTATACACAGAATAAACAAACCCTCTAGGAGTAAAAATTACTCCCGCAGAACCTCGTACTAGGTTAGCCTTTGCTAAGTCTCTGTTTAATAATATGAATTTTGACTAATACTAAGTGCAGTCTCAGCGTAAATTTATTTCAACGCTAAAACTTGTTTATTTATTGTTACAGCGTAACACTGTTACAGCGTAAAGTTGGCGGTCCAGTACAGTCAAATAAAATAGAGATTTTAATAAGGCGGTGCAACACAAAACTAAATATCTTCAATATAGATACATACACAGTACGAAAATCGAAATAGAATTGCATATATATATAAATCAAACTACATACAAAATACAATACATACATATTAATATATGAATAGCTCAGATTCTTTACAAGGATTGCTATAAGCCTTTTATCAATTATTCTAATCCAATAAGCTAATTTGCTGTTAGATTATAAGTTTTGGTGTTACCATTAAACTAAATTCTATTACAAAAAAAACGTACAACAAAATAAAGGTTTATAAATTATAAATACATTATAAAAAACTGCGACGTCAGGGTTCAAACCCCTAGCTTCTCCAAACGATCATTTTCATCGCAAGCTCTTATCGGCAAATTCTAGGTGGATGAATTTTATGTGACGTCACAAAATTCAGCATTAGTTAAGTTGAACGCAGCCACGTTTCAGTGACTTTGGATATTATAGCTCAGATATTTAAAAAAATCTTTTTAAACATAAAATGTTGGTAATAAAAAATTTAAGTGAAACATAAAATTGAATAATTCATGAAAACTGTTACTATTTAAAAAAAAACTAGCAAATAATACACTATTGCACAGGAAACTATAGTTAAGGCGAGGTTTTACTAAATTTGACTTTTAGACAAATTTTATATTAGCCTCTTATGAATGATAATAATTGCGCAAAAATTTTAACTAATTTTATCATACAATCAAGCAGTCAATGAAAACAGTAAATTAACTTTAATACATCGCAAAAATTACTCTTAATGAGTTTTTATAACGATTGTACGACTTGTATTACACCTTAGGTGTATCAAAATAGAATATATGCACGGTCTTCCTTATCGACGTTTGTAAGACTAATTTTATAGTAAATCAAGTTTAAATAGAATTACAAGAAAAAATAGAATATATTTTTTAAATGTTGACTAGACAGGGCAAACATAAACTAGTATTTGAAAGTCTAGCAAGTCCTAAGCGCCACAGGAAACGTCCCCACTCCAAATCTATAGTGGATTACGCATATTGTACACGTGCGAATAGATTACTTGACTTGTTAAAAAATATTTTTGTGTCAATAATGAACTATAATTTTATTTATGTTTTAGTGATCTACAAATATGATGTATATACCCTATTGATACGAAATAGTATGCGAGTGAGCACCTAAAACCTGACCTTAAAACTAATACTCAACCAAAACAGAGTCACGTTCACTCGCAATGCAAACGCAATGAAAAATGGATCAGCCATCTATCATAAACTCCTTCGTGCGATATTCGGGAACAGAAAAACTTGCCGGGGCATAGGCAACGTGAATAATGTCACGCGAAATTAAATCCCTTAGACGAGGAGACCGAATTCAATTACTAAAATAATTATACCATTACACTTATTTCGGTATATAAATTCTTTAGAAAAAAAAAACGAATACATTACAAATGTTTTTGAGTCCTTTCTGCATGGAACAGTAAATTATAAATTAAATATAGGCACATAACGGTAATCAATTTTGACTTTAAAGATTAAGGCAACAAATTAAGACATATAAACGAATAGTAACCTGACATGCTGAAACTTATACATTTAATTAAAAGCATCAAGGTCAGTAATGCTTTCTTTTTTTGTTATAGTGTGATATATTTATTAATACATGTGAAGATACTAGTATGTTTTAACTAATATGTAAGAAAAAATTCATCGTATGTAAAAGTTAGGTCTAGCAAAAATTTACATAAGGTTTAAAAGTTTTACCTAATTGACGACAAATATATAAAAGTCCAAAGTAAGAATACGTTATTCAAATTCAATATCAGTTCAGTCAAGATTATAAACAAGCACTTGTGCGTATCAAAATCTATGCCATCGGTTCGCAAATCTTAAGAAAATACAAAAAGAGATAAATGTTGGATACTATAGCCAATATTTGTAGACATTAACGAAATAAAACAAAATTAACAAGATGTATTACATATTAGACGATAAAAATAAGTAAAATGTAATAAAAAAAAACCGCCCACTCGAAATGATTTATTACGTCCAGACACAGTAAAAATACACCATTGTTAGTAGGAGCGCAATTAAAATTTACAGGCAACTCGTTGCCAAACCGCGCCCATATGTTTCACACAAAAGATATTCCATGTATTAATGGAACACAAGCATATTTATTTATTACTTTACATATGAAAAATATTGATTACATAAAATATTAAGTCCAGCTGTGTGCGACAAATTTTTATGAGTATCCTATTTAGACCTACTCATTTTTCTGGAAACGAATTTCATACCAATGTTATAAGTGCAAAATTAACTATATATGTGTGTTTGTTTCGTTTTACACCACAAACTATGAAACCAATATTAATGAAAATTGATAAACAGATAGAATGTTTCTAGCAGCGGAATTTGGATAGTTTTTATCGTAAGAATAGATTAAAAGAATTTCCACGCATGTTTTAAATAATAAACGAATTTTGGAAAATACATTACGTAGCGGCACTTCGTAATATCACAATAACGCAGTAATAACAGCGGCTTATGAAAAACAAAATTTATTATTATTACCGATAAAATTACCTATAATATAATGTTGTACTCTGTCCCTTGCACTAGCAGAGCTATAAAGAACAGATGACGTGCCCACTGCTCGGCCAACTTTGGTCTTCACTAGTAACGTGGTTATCCAAAGCCTATATTCCTCATTCTATTCTAAAATTATCTCTTAAGTCAAATCAAAGTAAAAATATTGATAAAAAGGATTGTAGCTCTTTTTAACTAAAATGCATATTTTTTACTACCACTAACGTAGGACTTTTTAAGGACTAGAAAATTTACAAATAACTATCTATATTATAACATTATCATCGTGAATGAATGAATGAGTCTTTATTATATATCATCACCATCACCAGCCTAATTTTGTCTCCACTGCTGAGTATCAGGCTTTCCCTATGGATGGAATCGAATCGAATAAAACATAATGAAGTAACAGACAGACAGTAATTGTTAAAAAGTAATTTCTTTCAGGCAAGTTAAACATGACTTGGCAACAAGCCTCCAACTATTTTGAGGTACGGGAAACAATTTTTTTTTCCCACGACTTCGCCCACATATATTATAGCTCATGCCTCTCACTTTCATTTAGTTGAAGTAGGTGAAATACTTGCGGAGCAGTCCAGTATTTTAAATGTAAACTAACAAATAATCAAATAATTTCTCTTCATAATATAAGTATAGAACTTATTTATCAAAAGCTCAAGTATTTTTATGAACTATAGTATAAGCAGACACTTTACAATCTAGTATAAGTAATCAATTAAATTTTTAATAGGATATTTAAACTGATTCATAAAATTTGCTACGTAATAAACCTGAATGCTTATAGCACGTACTAGGAGAATCCTTGCTACTAATATTATAACTGCCAGTTTGTGAAAATTGATGTATGTATATCTGTTACTCTTTCACGAAAAAACTACTATACGAATTCGGCTGAAATTTGGTATACGGTTAACTTTAAGCCTGGATTAACATATAGGCTACTATTCATCCCACAAAACAGTTGCCTAAAGACAACGCAGACGAAGCCACTGGCGGAAAACTTGTCATTAAATATTTCTCAAATAGCACCACCATAAACTTAGTAAACCCTATCATAAATTGTATAACTCAATTAGTTTTTTTATGTCTGAAGAAGATCGAAGACCGTCGCGACGAAGACGTTTTAAATTTTTATGAAACGTCTACGAACCTGAGATTTAAAAAATACTTTTCCCAAACGTTTGTAAGTTTCTCTACATTAGTCTAGGAATTCCTAAATTGCTTGGAGCAAGAGTATACTTCACCAAAGTACATTGAAATGATTTTCTCATCCAAATTAATCAAAATAAATGGACACATTTATAGATTTATACAAAGATAAGGCTCAATACGGTGTTCTTAAAGATTCTATTAAAAAAATAAATGTGTTAATTAAGAGCAATAGGGTCGACTTTCAGATCTCGTCAAACCATATAAGTTTTTTTCTTTCTTAACCTTAAGGCATCTCAATGGATAATGATACAGTTCAATACACATCATACCGTCATAGTTGCTTTGTAGCTTTCTAGATAATAACTAGTGACAGCTGAGTTCTATCAAACAAACCTTTTTGATAAAAAAATAAAAGTTATTCGAAAACTAAAACCTGAAAATCATGAAACAACGAAATATTGTTAAAAAGAAAACATTCTAAATAGCCGTGGTCGAATGCTTCTTCGTTTTAAAGTTTGTTTTGTGGTGGCATAGTCAAAATAAACAATTTTAAAAGAAATACAAACCTTATTATACTCTTTGGAAATTTCATAAAATAATACTGGATCTATTTAGTGATCAATGTTAGTAATATTAATCTATAATAACAGTGTACGTTTCAGTTTCAATAACCCAAAGCTCCCTGCAACTATGTAATTGCAAGTTACAGGATGGCAATGCAGTGCGGTCAATTAGTCGTGATGAATCGTGCACGCTTGACAGAAATAGGTCGGTGCACCGTGGTATTAACATGTCAAAAGCACCGGACATTAGTAATGATTAAGAGGATAACATAGATAAATATGCAATAGACTAACGAGGTTATTATATCAAATTAGAAACCAGTTAAGTTCTAGGTGGAGAAAACTATAGATGCAATTAAAAAAAAATCTTTTCAATGCAGTTGCTCGTAAAGCGCTATTTTTTTAATCCACTCTCCACCGAAAGTGAGTTTTTAAACACGTGTTAAATAAAAATGTACTGAAATCCTTTACTGCACACGTGCTTAAAAGTATTTTTTTAATTTTTTTTTGGCCGAGCACAAAAAAATAAAAAAAAATTGATGAAAATATGTCAAACTTTAGAGGCAGAAGTATTTCAAGGAGCTTAAAACGAATATTTTCAAATAAAAATGTATGACACGAAAACATGTTCAAATATCACGTTTAATTTTAACAAATAATTTTTACCTTTAATACATACTTAGTTTTATTAACCTATATATTTGTTTTATTTCCTCGCAAAAAGCTTTGAAAAATGTTGTAAGAAACTTGAGCGTAAAAGGTTTTTCGAATTCGTGCCAATGAAAACCCTCGCCACGCTCTTGTATTCAATTTGGCCCTTATTCGTAAAACCTTACTTTCCGCACTTGTATCTTAAATAACTATTATCTATATTTATAACTTCAATCCGTATCTCCTGTGGTAACAAACCTCTTTCGTCTCTTCCACTTCAATTTCTCTATTTATACATGCTCACCGGTTTATATGACTTCTGATATCAGTTTTCAATACTACCGCGAACGATTTGACCGTGAAAAATTTCCTTCACTCTTGCACTGTATATCTAGTTTTTTTAATATTTTGTTCCGAATCAATGGAAAGTGCTTCTGTAAATTTTTACACCGACGATATCTTTCATGTCAACTGCTCCTGCGTGAACTCTAATCATTAAACGACTTAGTGTACGTTAATTTAACCGTCAAGCGCTTTACATTTAAGTTCGTTAGCAATGAGAAGACCACGCGATCACAGAGCGTATAATTACCCGCCATCGCTGACAAGTAAGCCTTTGAAATACTTCCCTGTCTACGACTATATATACAATCCTAAGTCAGGTATTTGTTAACTGGTATTAGTTACCTAAGTATGTTATCAATCGTCGATACGTCAGCTTAAGAATGGACTGTTTTAAATAATAGGAAAATATGTAAGGATTTAGATATTTAGTACCACAGAAACAAAATAAAATTCTTGTTTTTTTTTTCTTAAAAGAAAAAATATTCTGTATCGGTAATTACTGCATTTATTGACAAGCTGTTTAAGCGCGACTTTGCCGTCATAAATTGTAGCCGATCTCGGTTTATGACTTAATTTCCAGTAGGTGAAAATATTTTTAAAATCGATGCAGTAGTTCAGTAGTCTACTCAATGCAAACAAACAATCAAATCTATCCTCTTTATAATATTAGTACCCAAGTATTTTGTTAGTATTTTAGTTGTTGCTTTTGAAATAAATAAAGAAAAGATTATTCTGTTGAAGTACAGTTTTCTACTTCAAAAAAGACAAGTTTTACTTGTTTTGAAATTATTTTTTCTTCCAGTAATTTAAACTTATTAAATATAAAAAAAAAAACTAATTATGGCGAAATAAATCATCAGCTATTCGATGTATCTTACCTTATCTCTCAGCATATCCCGTACCCTTGTAGCCTGATGCCTACTCCTGTGGAGCTCGAGCTGCAGTTCCAAGCACCTATCATGCCAGTTCACAGCCTCCGCAGCAGCTAACTCGTACTCCAAGGGATCAAGACGAGACGAGTGGGCAATCGGCCTAAGAAAGAATATAATTTATTTATAACAACAGAATAATAGAGGTGATAAGGTAAAAAAAAAAATTTTTTGTCCATCACTCACACAATAGAAAAATATTATACGTCTTATTATTATAGTTGACATTATCACAGAAAAAAAGAAGAAAATACACAATATAAATATTTAAAGGGGCGCCCACACCATAAAGTTGTTTTTTTTTTGTTTTTTATGGATGAGGCGCAGCCCTTCGTGCGCGAGTCCGACTAGCAATTGCCAAATTTTTTTAAATATGTTTAAGATAAACGCATAGCAAACACTTTCAATCCGCTTCCTTTTCTCTTCAATTCGCTTCCTTTGCATTTCTAAATCATACATCATCATCACCAGCCTGTTATAGTCCCCACAAGGCTCACACCTTCCCTATGGATGTAATCGAGTAGGGAGAATAGGTTCAGTGCAGATAGTGAATAATAACGACTGCGGACACGACCGGGACCAACGGCTTAACGTGCTGCCCGAAGCAAGGAGGAGCTCGAGATAATAAATTTTTGCTCATTGCAAAAGCAGACCGAGCGACTCATTGCGACATCGAGCTCCTTACGTCATACCATCTTATTATAAAACGACTAACTTTAGTATCAGGTTTAAGCCATTATCCGACCAAAGTAAACACATTTCAATTTAAGATTTTCTCTTCTGTCACCGTCGATTTGCATTGTCAATGGCTTAAATCAAGTAGGTACTAGCTCTATTCCTCTTTCTAACCGACTTCAAAATGGAGGAGATTCTCAATTCGTACGTATTTTTTCTGTTTGTTACCTCATAACTTTTTACAGGGTTGGCCGATTTTGATTTATTATTTCTTTATTTGAAAGCTAGTGCTTGTCGTGTGTAAACATTTAATTAATTTATTCTTAAAAAAAAATACCGCTTCTAAGGTAAGTATTATTTATCACTTTTTTAATTTTTTATAATAATACAGTTAACGTTTAGCGCTGGTGTTTCTCGACATTCATAACGTGCTAAGAACATTGACCCTGAACGTATGAACTTGACTGGAGTTCAACGGGTAAACCAATAACGTTACGTCAATTTCACCGCAACGTTGTATCTGTGTTCGTTATGGGCCGTAACATAATAAGAATTCAATCACTGCGCTCGTAAACATTAGATATCGAGTGAAAAACAAAGAATAAATATTTCGATACAATTACCGTGGAACGACACTAGAGCATTCTTTAAACTGTCAATAGATGGCGCTAATTTGTTTTTTCTCTAGTAATTCTATTGTACTGAATAACCTGTGCCAGAATAACCAGCGACGTAAAAGGGTAATCTAAACTGTTATGGCTTATGCTGAAGTAGAGTCCTAATAGGCTAAACAATACTCTCGCAATGTATTTGCATAAACGGTTTTTGTGCGAAATAGAACGTATTGACGTCAATTTGGCAGTAATCAGGAATTATTGAATGTTCAAGCTGTTACAGCGCTGTGCTGTGACTTACACGCTGTAACAAAGTTTAAGTCATAGTCAGAATATGATGCAATTATTTGATTTTTAATTACAGCTTATTTAAATTTTACTAAAAATCACTTAAGAACTTGAATATGGATATCGTTTATTTAATTTTTTCCTGATTAAATTAAATAGCGGTTCGAAATTTTGTAACCCTTCCAGACAACAAACGCCCGATGCTTCGGGCCCCCATTAGTAATTTCATATACCTAGCACGCTTAAATGATTCGTCCATTATTGCACCGCGAGTTTGGAAACCATCGTCCGACCGTAAATATCGTATACAGTTCATTAATTTAAATGAACTTGCAAATATACTACTTTATGCTTTTAATGTCGGTTACAAACGGTCGTCAACTGTAACTATTTTAAAGAGAAACCAATATCCTACAATTTTACGTTTGCTCGGTGGCGTAGTGGATAAGCGCCGCGGCCCGCGATCGTAGTCGTTAAGTAACTTTCGCAAGGGTCGGTCACGGGATGGGTGACCAAAAAATTATTATCTCGAGCTACTCTGTGCTTCGGAAGGCACGTTAAGCCGTTGGTTCCGGCTGCATTTGCAGTCATTAATACCCTCCAATCCGCATTGGGCCAGCGTGGAGAGTCATGGCCCATCCTCCTTAACCATCCATAAGGAAGGCCTGAGCCCCTGCAGTGGGGACGTAAAAGGGCTGGTGATGATGATGATAATACCTAATTTGGAACGAAATAAAATATACAGTAGATCATTTTTCCGGACGATAAATAAAAAAACTATTTAGAGAATACTAGCTTTCCGCCAGCGGCTTCGCCCACGTGGCCCTAGGGATTTTTTATTCGGATATCGATTCCTGTTTTGAAACGGGTATAATTACAATGGCAAATTAAACAGTAAACATTGGTTACTATGGTAACGTTTTAATGCACTATACAAACTTCCACTCCCATTTTCATCCCTTTATTTTCTGCTTTTCGGGATTAAATTTAGTCCATGTTCACCGCATCACTCGAGTAGTTTCGAAGCTGTTCGATGCCAACAAACAAACAATCAAATCTTTTTTATTTACAACATTAGTATAGATAAACTTAAGATAATTACTAGTGTATGACTTTTTTGATGTATACTTAGTTATCCCTGTGTATGCTGATTTTTTTTTTCATAGATAGGGTGATTCAAGTGGAAGGTTTTTATGTATAATACAAAAAGCTGGTTGGATTATAAGTGTTATTTTAACCCACTAAAATAGCGAGAAGTTTATCTATGGTATAATCTCATAAATCAATTATGCGGTAGTGAGGAACCATTTGTACTAATCTGTACTAATAAATACCTAATATAATGACAAGGAAAAGAAAAAATCGATAGCAAAAAACGGGAATGGTCGAAAAATAATTGAATAAAAAATTAATTAATTAATTGAAATCATTAACGGCTGGATTGTTTAAAAGAAAATTATATGCCAGGTTCAATTGTAATAATTTTTATGGTATTAGCTAATTTTTGAACAAACGCAATTAGAAAATCATATTGACTTTTAAAAATATTTTTATTTCATAGAAATTGTAATTTAATTTTTTATTACTACGACATGTAAAACCAATGAATTTCAACATAATAAGAATTTAATAATTTGATTTTTATTATTGTGATTATTGTTAAGGTTATTTTTTATTCTGGCTGTATTAGATTCCATTATACTGTTTTTGCATGCTATTTAAAAATGGCGAAACATGAAGATATTGTACAAAATTAACTAATAATTAAAATTTCCAATATTAACGTGGCATTTCGAATTTCACCAAGGAATTAATAAACAACATCAAATAAAATCATTCCTCTTTATAATATTAATAAAGTCTATAACAATCCAGCCCACTTTTACCATGTGATAAGTTTTTCACAAAAAAATTTCTATCCAACAATGGAAACAGCAATGAAATCCGTTGCAATGGTTTAGAAGTTAAGAGGTTCACATAGAAGATGAAAACTTTATAAACACCAAAGAATCATCGTCAGTCAAAGAATGACAAAGGCGGAGAGTGACTATGTGGGAAATATGCCAACATTTATAATATTGGATACAAAATTATCAAAGCTTTTGAATATCTATTATTATATTATCTAAATATATAAGCAAATAGTATTTTGACACTAAAAATTGTACTCCATATTCGATAGTGTGTAATCAGCCTTGAGAGCTAACAGAACGCTGGCTTTGCTCAATAATCTCGAATGGCCGTTGATTTATTTTAACAATATTAATTAATTGTAACCATTGTATAGGCAGAAATAAACGGAATATTAATAACTAATTTTAAATGGGTACGTACCATTACTTCAGATACGTTAATTCATATAACTTTTATTACTGTTACTATTAAAATAAGCAGAGAAAACTTTGTTAGTACAGATATATGTAAAGAAAAGATGAAAGATGAAATAAAACTGATCATAGATGACGTATGGCGCAGAGAAGCCCAAACTCGTTTCGCGATTAAATTGATCACGTGTGAAGGAGATTTTGGAAGCAGCTAGTTTGTTTTTTGTTATTAGAGAAGTTATTTCAAATACATGTATTATATTTTTCAATTATTAATTGGTAATTTAAGATTTGGTACAATAATTTTACCAGATTCTAAAATACTAATGCCCTTTATTGATTGTTGTTGAAACTAAGTAATTGATCTTGTAGCAAAAAAATATTTGGATGTACCTACATATATCGACACATAAAATAGTAATATCGTAGTACCCAAAATAGAAGCAATACAAACTGGACTGTTTGTACAAAGAGAGTAATGAATGTCAAAGCTATCAAATAATACGTGGCTCAAACAGCTCAGCGATAACGGCTCAACGGATTAACCCATACAAATGAACGATTATTAATTTCCAATAATTAATTCGGACTGCTCATTATCATTAACGGTATTAACGGATAAGTATGATGCTACAGTATCATGTGAATTGATTTGACTGTTTCCAAGAGATTAAATAGTGATGGGTGGTCACTAAGACAGTGAAATGTAATGATTATTGACTTTTATTGACACTCATCCACGTTTGAAGATTACTTTTATTAATTTCATCCTTCATTCTTCATCTCAATCCAGCCTGTCAAGATTTACCATAGACGGGCTTGTTCCGAAGAAGCCTATTCACTCACGCGTTAATGATATTTAAGTTAGAAATAGTAAGTTCCAGTCAATATGGATGTGCCATAGCACGTGTAGCATGATGAACCTAAGAAGATTTTGTCTACACCTAAATGTGGCTTTTAGACGGAGAGCTGGTGGAAATGTGCAAGAGTTTTCGAAAGCTTGATTTCTATAACGGCTTCGAATTTTTACGGAATCGCTGTGCTTTTGATCGGCCGCGTTCCACGACTGTGCAATCTCAGCAGTTTATTTTATTTATTTATTTAATCTTTATTGCATAGAACAGCAATACACCATACACCACATTAGTTGGAACTTGTACTTAGGAATATAAATGCTTGCCCGCAGAAAATTCCTTGGGTTTGACAGAGCTCATAAAGATAAGATCACTGTGCGGTTTGAAATATCCATCACATAAGAATGGTATTCCAGCGTATGTAGCGTTTTCTTGACGATGATAATATGACGTAAAGCGAGCTCCTGAACTATTATACTACTGTACATCCTGTAAAGGGACTCAACGACGATGGACATTAGTTATAATCGTGATCTATACTCATTTTGGGTAATTTGGTCCAACTTACTATAACAATAACAAACATGTTAAAATACCGGCTATGAGTTATCATCAGTGGTAGGAATTAGGTAGAGTTATTCATGTACTAACACTGATTTCATACAACGAAAGAATAAAGTGGATATGCCTCAAATCCCGAGATTAATTTTAAAGAGCAGAAAAAATCCCGTGTTTTTTTTGAATAAAAAGTTATTTACTTTTACAAAATTTAAACTGCTGCACACACTACGTTGCCAAACTTACATCAATGAAATAAAAAAAGAAAAAATAAAGAAATCCCGGGAAGGTCCACATTAATATCAACATTTCGATGCAATTACATAAAAAACTCTACCTAATTCCGACCTCTGGTTATCATTTTTGGATGACCTCATAACATTAACTGTAAAATAACTACGTTAATTTCGCTGGTTATTGTTTTACTAAGCCAACAAAAAGGATGGTGACAGATATTGACAAATTTTACATAAATTTTAACTTTAACTACAATTATGATGCAACCGACACTTAGTAATGCATCATCTATCAAAGAAAATATTTGTAAATAATTGAAAATATACAACTATATGTAATAATCGATCCAGATTAAAGTTTGTTTAATGTAATTGTACATAAATCAGGATTACGTTCACTCTGGACTGAATAATCAAAAGTCTTATTAGCCATACAAATATCAAATTAATTAAGGATATATTTGTTTTCTTTTTTTGTTATGTTAACTCTGCGCAAGATTGTATTGTAATTTTGTTTAGTTTTTAATGTTTACATCAATTTTTTCTAATCAAAATCTCAATCTATAATAATAAGAACAATAATACACTGAAATTGCGAAAATCAGAATTCCTTTACGTGGCATAGACTGTGCTGGTCAAAACTGGCTATCGAAATATTATACTTTCTATTATATTTCCTTTCAAACTATAATTGAATATTGCATAACAGTAGGGGGAGAAATTGGGAAGAAACCCACGTTCTAAAGTTGGAGTGTGCCCAACTAGTAATCCTGTGAGATGTCAACGCAAATCAATACCAATACACAATGTTTGATCATGAGCTTATCCTGATGAGCTGATCCGTTTGTTTACATACAATTATCATAGATGTTGTACTAACTGTTTAGCTACAACTTTGACATTAGGTCGTGGAAGATGACTGTTTAAATTTTTAATAGCTTTGCACTCTAGTTGGCAATAATTGATGTAATGACCCATTTATGTTTGTCAACGGGGCCCGCATGCGGAGTGCGATTTCTGTGGGCTCCTTTCATTGGTCGTGCAGCAACTACAGATTAGTGTAAATACACAATTAAACCCAAAAGATATATATAAACAGGTCTACCCTGTGTTACTCTGTTTTTAAAAGCGCCAGCGTCGAATAGCGCTTACAGTTTTAGAAGTACCAAAGCTGACGTAATTTTAAACGATGAAAAGTGTTGTCATAATAGTGATGTCATATGAATATAATCTGAAGCTTCAAAGTCTATCTATCAAATAAGCAACTTGTAGAGTAACAGATTGGTAGAAGAAAGGGATTCACGGGAGGATTACGACAATGTTATCAGAGTACAAACACGCTTTTGAATCTCTTTCCGCACTTTTAAATGTACAAACTTTCTTAACGTCCCTCATGTTGAATATATACCATACATTGATTTTTCATAATTTCGGCAAAACATTAGAATAACCGACTATTCTGTTTCTTGGATAGTTTTTAAGCAACGTTAAAAGTAGCGTAACATGTATCATAGCAGTTTCCTAGCATAGCACTATCATAGTTCAGCATCCTTAAGCACCCTGTAGCATATGGTATTAATGTAGGGAAATCACCCTACATTATATGAAAAGTAGCGTTATGAGTTTTTATGGGTTTTGGTTTTGTGACTTTTCTTTACGTCTAAGAGTTGTTGTCACTGCTGTTATTTTTTTTGGTATAACGGAGTTTATACGTAATGTTTGTAAACTAATTCGTCCCGACTTATCCACCTTTAAACCTTAGTTCAATTGCTTCAATGTTGATTTTGGCAACCCTAGTAAATACAGTTACCTACGAAATAGATCTATGAAAAGTCAACTCGGTAGACTGTCAATAGTTACTATTATGTTTGTGTTCTCTGTTTGGATTAATGTAAAAATAATTAAGGAACAACTATGGTGTTTAAAATAAGTTTCGTAATTGCTCACCTAGGTGGCGGTGGTGGCGGATCCCGTGACCGCCTGGGCAGCAGCCTTGGGCTGTTAGGCGTACTGGCCGATTGTCCAGCCCCGCTGAGATCAGTGAACCGAGCCAGCGGGTCGAAGATCTGCGACAAACGCCGCGATCTATCCTCCGACATTATCACAAACACAACACAAACACTAACACTAACGGTGTCACATCACTACGCGATCACAGTTCCGAGTGGTCGTACAATGTTTCTTCTCCCGGCAGCAGATGGCGTGACGTAGCGCCGCCATCTTTCCTTTTCACAGTTTAACGCGCGTCGCTTTTAGATGTCTGAAACAAAAATGATGGTATTAGGCAAGGTGAGGTTATTAGTCGCCGTTACCGAACTTGGAGCGGTGTCAAAACTAAACGTCAACACAAAAGATCAGATGAATGGACGCAGGAAGTACAATTTCGGCACGTGTGACAAACTGCGCCAAGTTGGTGACGGATTACTGACGAAACTTCGTTTAATGATGTTTGTTTAAGATTAAATTCTAAAATTCTCATTAAACATAACTGCTTCATTAAAAACTGAATGCTCCTTTTCGGGAGGTTCAAACTGCTTCACCTTAAATTTACAAAAAATAAGAGTAAGGTATTCTCTATTAATCTCTTGTAGTTGAAACAGTTTCCTTGACATAACTACGGAAAATATAAGAGCTAGATTAATTTATTAAGGGTCCGTAGCCGAATGGAGAAAAACTGAGAATGTAGACTCAGCACTATATGTTTGTCCAGTGTAACAGTTTCTGTTAGGATTGATTCAAACTTTATGATTATTTTACAAAATCTAAAAACATCTCCCCAAATAGAAAATAAACTACATTATAGCACTTTTGATATTAAACACATTTTCATAGGCCATACATATAATTTTGTCATTTATACAAAAACAAATATGTTTTCGCTTAAATCACGCTTGCTAACGAAACCTTCATGGACGAATCCAACTCATACTTGGCAACTTTTTTATCAATGTAACTCATTGGACAGAACATGTTTTCCAAGCGAAGTATCTTATAAAATTTTAAAATGTTTTTCGAAGTGACATTACGCAACACGAATTTAATGAAATGACTCGTAAATCACTGTTAGTTTTAATATCGTAGTAGTTTACAATAAAAACTATTTTGGGTTCATTAACGACTTGGTCTTTTCTGATTTAGTTGATATTATTCGTCTCCTGTTACCGGATGTCTATAAACAATCTTTAAAGCATCTCAAAGTTCTTAACGACAGCAAAATCATTTTATTGTAGTTTCTAATAGTTGAGACTGTTTTATGGACTGTCTGGTATCGTATAGTCGTGACATGCCAATTCTTAGCATAGCAGCCAATAGGTCACAGACATGTTGTGACCTATACATAATAAATAAATTATATGAAGACTTTCGAGATTAATGAAAAAATAAGGACAAATTATAAACGCTGCTCCTGTGTAAACTGGATCGCAACTACCAAATAATGTTTGTTGTATTACCTAATTTAGCAAACTTTTCTTTTTGTAATATGCTAAATAAATGAAAAAAAAATATAAAATAGTATTGATATTAATACATAAGAAACCTGACCTTTTATTTTGTGTATGTTCTCGCTGCTTTCCATAATTTTCAATTAGTTCGAAATCTTTTTATGATAATCTATATACATAGTATATAGTCGCTTCCCGCTGTCTATACGCTGAAATTTTTTAAACGACATAACGGATTTAAAAAGCGATTTTCAAAAAACATATACAGCGATTAAAGAGATGGGTTAATGTGCAATACCTACATAACCTCGCGGGCGAAGCCCCTGGCGGAAAGCTAGTAAGCTATAAAAATTTTCATGGCAATGGTGCTCGTGACCAAAAATTTTGTTATTTGGCAGTCTGAAGATACTTTTGTCTGCATCTTCAGTTCGTCATCTGCACAAATTTCCATTGAATTCTTACGATCGTTTATAGCCAAATGTGATCGATTATGTTCAATGTTTCTTTTGATCACGGCTAAAGTCCAGCATTGAAGACATTAATAGACTGGGAATCACGATGACTGTAAGTTAAGACCTATAACTCTGGGCGTCATTAACTTTTCTTCTTATTAATTTACTTAATTTCGCATATTATTTATTTACTTTAGCTTCGAGTGTGAAATAAATACAACATATAATCAATATTTTAAGTCTGACGATGCTTCTTAGTTGCACGTTATTAATTTCGAACACATTTAACATTAAAACACAGAGTTGTCGCCTCATTATTTTAATAACCATCTAAATCATCTCATATCAAAGGCTGAAATATTCGGAGCGTGAGCAACAGGAAGCGACGCATTCGAAACTGAGTCGATAAATAAAAAAAAACCGGTGCACCGTGCAACTCTTTGATATTCACAATTAGATGGCGATTTGTTTCTGCGATACGTGAGAGGCGTTGCTTTATAGTGTAGTGATGTTATTTACTTCGAAATGACTTGTAGAATATAATAATCATCATCATAACCAGCCTATTAATATCCCACTGCTAGGGCTCAGGCCTACTGGAATCGAATTAAATAGAAAAGGGACAACGGTTGGGTCTTAACGTCTCCAGCACGCGTAGCATGACAAACTCGAGAAACGCTTTGTCAGTTTCTCGGCTCGAGAGTGAGATATCGTATGGGCCGAGAAAAGTGACATTTGAGTGTAGACAAAACGTTCTCGAGTTCGTCATGCTACGCGTGCAGGTGCAGCCGGGACCAATGGCATAACATGCCTTCCGAAGCACAGAGTAACTTGATATAATGGCAATAAATTTTTGGCCATCCATCCCGTGACCGAACCCGACAGTTGCTTAACAACAACGATCACGTTCCGCAGTGCTCATCCAGTACGCCGCACAGCTACTCGTAGGTAAATTCTTTTTACCTCCCGAAATTACTTTTGACATGCAAATTGTTTCAAAATTGGTAATTGCTAAAGACCATTCCGATCAGGCAATGTTTACTTACGGGTGGTTGTCGAACTGAAAAATCGTTTAACGGAAGAGGAAATTAAAAGGGCATTGACCAGAAAATTGGCGACCATCCCCTTACCAGGGAGTTACGTCCTTTGATTAATGTTATCATCCAGTTATCTGTCGGGACCCCTGAAATTGGGGTCAACCCCTTTTTCTGGGAACATTTTTATCTATCGGATTATCATCTGCGACTTTTTTGACTATAGAAATGTATCAATCTGACTTTAGATTAAAGTTGTTTATATTTTGAGAAACTGGAACTATACTACCAATTACGGTTTATTCCAAATGTGTTTTAGTAGAAGCATCGTAATAATCATTACAGGACATAATACTCACTTAATGAAAGTACAAATATTTTTTGTCATTTTATGTTGCTATTAATAAACAAGGTTTAGCGTCGGAGTAAATTTATGAGCTATTATTGCAATTTAAATATAAGTCCAAATTCATATTATACAAAGAATAAGCAACTACTACCTTGTAGGGGTAAATGTTATTCTCATAGAAACTCGTACTAGATTAACCTTCGCTAAGTCTCTATTTAATAATAAGAAATTTGACTAATACAACGCTAAACCTTGTTTATTAATAATACTGTAAATGTTTGAAACAAGATTAGTAGCGATAAGCTGTTATTGATATTTCCTCAATAAATCATACTCTTAGCTGTCTTAATGTGACAGAGGAACTTTTTGAAGAACGATTTGTTCGATGGCGAACTTAATAAAGTAATTGCACATCTACAGAGTTTTACCGGTTCTTCGTAATATATTTAATGATGAAGAGTGTAATTTTTCACATTCACTTGAGCATATTAATATCCAGTACTTTTAACGGTGCGTTTACACACCGTTTATTTCGTTCTAGGTTTCCGCATCCAGATATTCTGTCATCTTTAAAACTATTTCCTTTTTAGTATTTTCTTTTATTAATTTGAAATTTTTATACAAACAAATGTTAAAATTTATCAATATACAATTATTATTAGTGGTTTTGTTATTTTCAAGTATCATAAATCAGTAAAGTAAAATATATCACTAAAGTTCTATTTGTTCTACAACCCGAAGAAAGGTATGTAACTGTTTTAGCTAACTACTTATAATTTTAGAAATCCATACGGACTGTTTTTTATATTCTTTTTGTTCGTTGATACAGTTTTTTGTTTACACTATAAAATATATCAAGCTTAGTTAGCCTTTCATTTACTTAAGCACGGACCACTGAATCATAATTAAAAATTCTAGAAACACAAACAAATCTACACTATACCTGTCGGTAATGAAAAATACTTAAAAATGCACCAGCAGTAGCCCAAAGGTTAGAATGAACGCCCGGATTACGAAAGGTAGTGGGTTCGAGTTCGGCTGGTGGATTTTTAATCGAACTGAGATAGTATAATTATAATTTCTCATTTTAATCCAAAATTTATAATTGAAAAAATATTTATTTGGGCTGTTTCGGTGGATTATAATAATATTATTTATTAAATTTATAATTTAATACTTTATTTTCATGCGGTTTTAAACAATAGATAGAGCAGTTCTTGAGGAAGGTTTTAGTTTATAGTAAGTTTAGGTTTTGTACAAACTGAAGATATTACAACGATATTAGTTCAATATGTCGGAAAAAATAAAACCGATCGGGAGATTTCCTCGTAAACGCTGCCACAACTTTTGGGTTATAACCAGAGGTCGGAATTAGGTAGAGTTATTTATGTACTTGCATCGAAATATTGATATTAACGTGGACCTTCCCGGGATTTCTTTATTTCTTTCTTTCATTGATGTAAGTTTGGCAACGTCGTGCTTGCAGTAGTTTAAATTGTGTAAAAGTAAATAACTTTTTATTTAAAAAATCACGGGATTTTTTCTGGTCTTTAAAATTAATCTTGGGATTTGAGGCATATCCACTTTATTCTTTCGCTGTATGAAATCAGTGTAAGTACATGAATAACTCTACCTAATTCCGACCACTGGTTATAACAAAACAATGTATGGTGGAATTGTAGCTCTTTAATAGATCTACAAAAAAGTCCGTGGTGGTATATGTCTATCTTCTAAGGATAAGCCACAATAACAATTTTTTTGCGTTTACTTAAAACAGTTAAATGATGAATTATTTACGTACGTATTTTTAACAATACAGTAATAATCCTTATTCAAATTAATAAGTTGGATACTTTATGCATGTAATGTAGATCAAATGCCTTTTCGCCATAATAAAAAAACAAAATAACTAATGAGTTACCGAAAAATAAAAATGTCCGAGCGAGCTATTAAATATCGATGAATAAAAATGAATCGCCGAAACGTACATACATACGTAAGCGCATAACTTCCGAATTCCAGTTCCGACTGCACCAAATTGGATGATTCTATTTTTTAAATGTTCCACGATTCATGACACGGTTTGTATATAAGAGAAATTTGTATATAAGACGGGTATAAGGCGGTACGAAGTTCGCCGGGTCAGCTAGTATTATATAAACATAAACACAAACTTATAGAGTGTGTAAAGCAGTATACAGTTGCAGTGGCAGATGCAATATTATTTAGTTGGCGAAACAAAGCTACTTAGTACCGCGCTGCACCAGACAAGTAATAACGCGACAACTGGGAGCGAAGATCCCACGGTATATCTTATTAAAGTAAACATTTGTTGTCAAATGGAACAATATTAGCGGACAAATTCTTAATAACATAATATTGTCTGGAAAGCTCAAAATTAAAATTACGTATTACAGAATTTACCGTTTATTATTAAAATATGTAAGTGGTTCAAACAATCCCTAAGTATTTTCGAATACTGAAGTTTATATGGAATGGAATCTTTAGTTACATATGGAACAGGTAGTTTTTTTTTCATTAGATTCGTTAATGGTACCTAATGGTATTTATATTATTATTATCGTTTGGAATACCATCAAAAAGGTTATTATAGGCAAGTATTTTCATTCATATGGTTGGTAGATACTATTATAAGAATAATTATGTTTTCTATAAATTCTTATGTAATAATATTTAACCATTTATGGTTTTCAATAACGTCGGTAGTTAGTAACGCGTTCACGGACTCCTTGGTCCCGAGTTCTCTTCTCCCCCCCGGAGGGTACTCGCAGCAGGATTTACCAGGTATGCCAGCCTCGCGTAAGCCTTTCCTTTTCAGCAGACTGGCACGGAGTCGGAGAGTTTAAGGCATAAGGCTGCATTTCCCTTGGGTTAAAAAAAATTACTCACGGGTCGACTAGAGGTAAAACAAAAGATACAAGTACAGGATTATTAATTATGTGATTAATTGTAAACTATGGTTTATTAGTTGTAACTTCGTCGATGAATAACAAATATAAAGCCAGTCGTAAAATAGAAGCAAATATGGACGGGTTAATAGAAAAACATATTCGGCATATTCGTCATACAAAATTTAGAGAAATTCCAATAATATTCCAATTATGTTGGATCATGTTAGTTCTTTATTGTAAGACATTAATAATATTCCACAATAATGTGGATATTCCTTGTTCTTTATATGAGGTTACTATTATTTAGACATTCGATATTTTATAAGCTCTTCTATTTACACTTCACACACTAGCCAGCATATTATATACACTCCCAAAGTCATACGCAATCAAGGATCCTATTCCAACTATACAAGCGTATGTTATTCGATTCCATCTTAGGAGGCACAAGAGCATTATATCGAGCCAGACGGTGGCTTAGAGCCTACGTCTATAAGAAGTTATGGTGTTGTGACTTGTACGTTATGGAAACAAGATTGTCTGAGCTTCGCCATGTACTGGTTTTGCTAGTAGTTAGTACACAAACGTTCATTAGACATTCGTGAACAATGGAAAAATATAATCTATGATCATATGATAATAAGGAAATTATGACGCCTTCTTATGTGAACTTTAAAGTTAAGTTACACTTGTTTTATAATAAGGTACCTAATCATCATCATCATCATCATTAGCCCTTTTTACATCCCCACTGCAGGGGCTCAGGCCTTCCTTATGTTAAGGAGGATGGGCCATGACCCTCCACGCTGGCCCAATGCGGATTGGAGGGTATTAACGACTGCAAATGCAGTCGGGACCAACGTCTTAACGTGCCTTTTCGAAGCACGAAGTAGTTGTCATAAATGTCTAGTTCAAACTCATTCACTCTCACTAGTGGAATGAGACTACTGCTTTTTAGCAATTTGTAGCTGAGATCGTATGTTGCGATGTCGTGGTAGAAAGAATGCATGAAGGTGAACTGTTAATTTAATATTAAGGGTGTTGCCGCCCATTCAAGGTGATTAACTATTCATGTTTTTAAATATATGTAAAAAATGAAGCCGAGAGTTAGTGTAAATGGGATTATTTAATTAAAATTAACGATAACAAGCAATGAATAATGGATTAATTGATAGTATAAATGTGTGTAGCTAATGGTAAACAACTTAACCAAAGGTTGACAATTAATTTTTGTTTTAATAATGTTGATAGATATCAAAGATTATAAAATAATGACATATTTACAGATGTAAAGCAAATATTATTAATTAACTTCTGATTAAGATTCTCATGTATATGGTGTTCCATTTTTTTATTAAACAAGAAGGTGGTTGTTCACAGTATTGCAACTGGCGTAAACGAATATATAAATAATGAAATTTTTAATTCTTTACTCGCATCCAAAATCGGGCAATCATTCATACATATTATTTTACGTAGAATAGTGGACCTTTATTGATATTTCCATTAAATTCCGCCCGGGGCGCTCGTCCGATAGTGATGTATTGACAAGAAGGCATTGTTGGATACACAATATATTAATTCTAGTATGAATAATAGAGCATTGATATCACATAGTACCTATATAATTTTACTTAAAAGTAAATTGTTTGAATATATAATAATAATAAAAGTTATAAAAGGATGTCCGATGCGATTGTTACCGACAGACATTTGACAGAAATGTTGATACAACAATGAAAAATAGATATACTTTTACAATAAATATTTCCAATCTCACAATAGAGATTCCTTTTCTGTGCATGCGTACCGCTCACTCAAGTCATTATCTTCTTTACCTTAAAACCGGCTTGTTTATTAAATATATTATTACCTTAAAGTTACAACAGTTTAATCTACCTTAGTTCATCTAAAGTTATATCCACTATTTATTTACTTATTTTCCCTAATATTATTATTTATTTACTTATTTGCTGTTTTTACATTGATACCTCAGTTAACTGTTTCATTCCTAATTTTTACTGTTTTTCAATTAGCGTTCAGCGCCACCTATTACACTATGTTAATATAATCCAAAATAACGGTTGCTACTCATTTGAAGCCACAGAGAGGCATATAAAGATATTTAACAAACCCTATATATGATTTAAGAAAGAAAATTGTGGAATTGTCTAAAAAATACAAAAAATGAGGCAATTGAGGATGAAAGTGGAAAATTGTGAACAATATTATAATATAACAATTTATGTGAGTCCTGCTAACTAATAAAAGTATGTGATTGTTTTAATTATACTATGAGTACAGTAAGACATTTGCCTTTTTTACTTAACCTACTGGTTTCTCCTGTTTTTTAAATGGTGAGTTGTTGTTTTCTAGTTTCTTGTGGTTGGCAATACTGAGTCCTAGTATCCATGTCGTTGTTGCTGTTAGACAAGAATCAAAACATTTTTTTTTTTATTTAAAGTTCCCAAGCAAATAATCTGCGTGCGAAAGACAGACGAATCTTCTACTTTTTAAATAAGGATCTCTAAGAGGTAACTAATAGTAACTTAAACGGACAGACACTAGATGTAAGCGAACACGCTCGTGAGCGGTGTCATTTAGCAAGGCATTGTGACGGCCGAGTTTTTGTGTCTCGAAACAGTCTCATTAGTGTCTGGATGTTGGCAGTAATGGCTCTATGGACGGTTTTTATTCGCAAATGGCATCTGCCTTGTTCAGCCGTGTAAGAAGGTTCAGCTTAATGAGAGTAATATCGTGTCATAGTTGGTCTCAACGCTGAAATATAGGAAAAAAGCTTTTTGTTAAAGTACATCGTAACCTTGGTTTTGTTAGTGTATTTATAGTTTTATACGCTTTTATTAGAAGCTGGGAATGTAGATGAGATACTTTATAAATATCTTTGACTTCTGATAAAAAGATATTTCATTTCAATTCTACCGTAGCCATGTGGTTGGCCCGCCATTGTTCAGTACGATAACCTGTCTGATCATTGTTAAAAATTAGGTTTCCTATATTGTCTCTGGTATGGGTGTAGGGGTACCTTGGTTATATCAGATACTCCATAATATAACGGCTTTAGCTACTCGTCCTGGAAGCTTGGTGCGATTTTGTGTAATATATGAAAATAATTTGAAACAACTGCCATTGTCACTTGCAAGTAGCTTGCTTTGTCGTGATCGTAGAGATCTAAAATATTCCGACATCTCTTGAAAAATCTTGTAATCCACTTGGGAAAAAGTGGATTACAGTAGGCGGAAAGCTAGTAATATGACTTATGTAATAAATTCAACCTATCGAGTCTCTCCGCTTTTTAAGGCAGTTAAAAACTGAATGCAACATATAAATGACTACATAGAGATGCCATTTCACACAGCTTATAAACGCCCGATAAAAGCTATCGCAAATCCCCCGGAATTGCCACTCATTTACCGTCTTTACCCCACGAAGGATCGATTACCCTAATTTCAGGGAAGCCTAAATATCTTGCGATACGGCAAGCTTATTTATTCCCCCGTTTCTTGGGAACGCCCTGGAAATTCACCTTGCTGCATTTCTGATAAAAATTAAAAAGAAAAGTATTGATAACAAGAGAACACGAGGACTGTAGATAAAGTCTAAAAAGCTTTTTTCTGTCCCATTAACTAAAACTAATTATGCAGGAAATATTTTTGTTTATAGATCTTGTAAAGAATATGACATGAAATTAAACTCCATTGACATTTTTAATTGCTCAATTCCGTCTCTAAAAAATCTTGTAAAAAATATAAAGGATAATCCTGACGAACATTAAATGATATTGTTATTATTTTTATTTATAGTCTTAATTTAATTTAATTTAATTTGATAATTAATGTGCGAGTAATTAGAATATTGACCATTGTGTAACTTTGACATGATTGTTGACATTATAGATTCTTTTTGTTAGTGATTAATGAAAATTAAACCAATCGATAATTTAGTTATTTTTTAATGTGAAAAATGACATGTATATTGTATAAACTATTAGTGGAAACTTTACTGATTAATGTATTATTTTAAAATGTTTCAATTGTATTTATTATAAATATTGTTTGTTTCCCAAATATAATAAAATAAAAATTAAAAAATAAAATAAAAAACTAATGAATATATGATTGATGACTAGACATGAGTCGTTGTGTAATGTCTAAAAAAATAAACTTAACAAGTTATTTTTTCATGTGCTTATTACAACTAGCTTATTCTAACAGTTTGATTAGTAACACCTACCGACTATTTAAATTACTTATGTATATTATGATTTCGTATTGTAACGATGCAAATACAATTTTATATAGGTAAGATAAATATTAATATCGGGTAAATGAGCAATTTAATTTTTATTTTATAGAAACTTTAAGTAAGGCCGAGAACGAGCGACTCGTGATCATGCACGTTATTAATACTTCATATGTCGTTGCGTTAACTTCAACGAAAAAAAAATATTGATATTAAAACTCATGTCCGACATTGTTTATTATATGAGTACCAATCTGGCCATTCCGCTGCAGAAACTGCACGTAATATATGCCAATGAGTAGCTCATGACGCAGTCTCCGGAGCCACAGCAAAGTGGTGGTTCCAAAGATACTGCAGTGGAGAATATTCCTTGATTGAACAAGGTCTGGGCGTCCAATAGAAACAAATATAAATAAACTGAAGACGTAAATTGAAGAAGATTCTAGACGCAGCACTCATTAGGAAAGTCTTACAAATTTGGCGTTTGGGTGACCCTATCAGGTGACCAAGGATCAACTCACTTACCATGCAGAGATATGTGTACATCTTTTATCATTTCGTCGTACATTTGACTGACCAGACCATTTCGTCACTGGAGACTAAAAGTGAGTTATGTAAACCATACGTGCAAGCGCCAGTGGCTAGGCCGCAACGAACTAGACAAACCTACCCAAAAAAAAGATCTTTATCCTCGCAAAGTAATGCTCTCGTTATGGTGGGATGTGTACATGGTGTAATATACTGAGAAATCCTTTCTACCATTACCACGATCACAGCGAACGTGTACTGTAATCAACTCAATAATCTGAAGCTTGAAAACTTCATCGCAAGCGTCCACAACATGACAAAATATTTTTCCTGCATGATAATGCCCGCCCGCATATTTTTAAGAGTTCCCGACAGAAACTATTGGAGCTGAACTGGGAAATAGTTCCATATTCTCCGTATTCACCGGACTTAGCGCCAGCAGATTTTAGTTTATTCCGGTCACTTAGTAATCATTCGCGTGATAAAAGCTTTCATGATGAAACCCAGTAACAACAGTACTTTTCCAAACCGGTAAAGTTTTACAAAGACATAATCCAACCTTTGCCTAATCGCTGGCGTACAGTGGTAGATAACGACAGTAATTACATTGTGAACGATTAACTATTATTTCATAAATTAATAAATAAAAATTTAAGTTACGCATGTCCCTCATTATGTATTATCCAACCCTTTATGTAATCGTAAGATAAATATTAGTATAATCGTAATCACAAAACATAAAGTTGAAAAAGAAACGATTCGTCAGAAAATTATAACTGACGCCAGATTCTGACTCATTATGATTCGGTTTCATAGTTCATTAATAATTATTACTCCAAAAGCACTTTCTTGGATTTGTAACCCATTCTAGTAATTAAGCAAATTATTAAGCTCCTTACTCATAAGAAAGTTCGAGCTTAGATTTGTTATACCCCATTCTAATTAAGCATAATATTTAATTTCGTTTATATTTTGAGAGGCCGTTTCACTTTTTTGAAATATTTTTTATATTAAGATGTATTTTGATTTGCAAATGACAAAATTATAGCGAACCGTGCATAACATTCACTCGGATAGAGGAACCTTCGTTTATCGAAATAGCTTAAAGATCAAGTTCCAATATACTTATGTAATTGGTTTCATTACTTTTAAACGTCAAAGAGTATTCTTATCCAAACATTCAGTTACATATAACGTTGCATTATCCGATCGAAAACAATCAAATTTTGCAATCAATATACTGCCATTATCATACTTTATCGTTGTGTACACGGACCAGTACGTTAGGTTACTACAAATCCTAAAATCTTCGCTCGATTTTAAAATTAAACTCCAATATACCACATTGGAATTTAATTTTAAAATCGAGCGAAGATTTTAGGATTTGTAATAACCTAACATACTGCTCCGTGTACACAAAGATAAAGTTTCTAACAACCTTCTTACAAATATAGAGAAATCCTCTAATCTTATTTCATGCACCATTGATGCTGAATATCCACAACGTGGATGTGGTCATTTGCCCGTGACGCTGATAGTCCTATCCGGTTTTAGAAAGTTGTTTTCATATATTTATTTGTACATTTAATAACTGAATTTATAATATCAAGCCTTATTTTAGGCTTAGTTTCTGGCACCAGTCTTCCACATGACTGTTTACTTTGGCACTTGTTGATGTAATTTTTAAGAACATTTGTGGAAGAAAATAAATTATTATTATTATTATTATTAATATAAACTTTTCAACTTTCGCGTTGCGTTATAGTAGATTCTATAAGTCGGGTATTAACGCGATAGATTTTGATAGTCAGATTTTTCACCTACCTATATTTCCCGACGTTTCGACCACAAAAACCTAACTATCAAAATCTATCGCGTTAATACCCGTCTTATACAATCTAATATGAGTGAATAATATTCTAAAGGAATGGTTTTTGAAACTAGAGTATGGCGATGTTGTCACGCACTCAGATAATTAACTAAGAGTGGGCGCTAATAACTGCAACAGTCTGTAACTAAAGATTTGAACTTGTTTTTGTAAAATTTTGTAGCACCAAAATAAAATTATTAAATAAATTTAAAAAATGTAACAAATATTTTAATATATTTTTAATACGTTTTGTAACAGGTGTATTTTGGCTTATGTGCGAGTATTATTATCACTTTGATCAAGTAAGTTCTAAACTTTGTCACACACTTTTATTGCTCTATACCACCATCGCGATTGTCGCTTTTCTGAAGGTTGAGTAGGAGAGAATGCTATTAGCATTATATCCGTCTTTTGTACCATATGTATCATTAGTCAAATGACGAAATTTGACTATTACTAATTCTCTTAAAAAAGTTCTTTAGCTCTAAATTATAGTAAAATCTATGACAAACATATATAGTGCTACTAATAAGCAAGGTTAAGCGTTAGAGTAAATTTAGGCTAAAATTGAAATTTTAGTATAAGTCCAAATTCATATTATACAGGGAATAAGCAAACGACTACTTTCTAAGAGTAAATATTACTCTCGTACCTCGTATTAGGTTAACCTTCGCTAAGTCTCTGTTTAATAATATTAATTTTAACTAATACCAAGTGCAGTCTCAGAGTTTACCTTGTTTATTAATAACACTGCTAATGTTGAAATATTAGTTCAAATTATTTACATTACCTCTACAATAAGTAGTACGTAACTATCTGAACGTCTGATTCGTAATGAGCTGGTGTTATGGATAATGCCCTTAGCATTTCGTCCTTGACATATCAACGATTAAAAAAACATGGATATTCCTCAAATCATGTCGGTTAATTTTAAGATTAATTTTAACTTTACTAATGAGTAGCTGAGTTAAGCAACTTTTGCAAGGGTCGGTCACGGCATGGGTGACCAAAAAATTATTATCTCGAGCTACTCCGTGCTTCAGAAGGCACGTTAAGCCGTTGGTCTCGGCTGCATTTGCAGTCGTTAATACCCTCCATTCCGCATTGCGCCAGTGTCAGGAGGGTCATGGCCCAACCTCCTTAACCATCCATAAGGAAGGCCTGAGCCCCTGCAGTGGAGACGTAAAAGGGCTGGTGATGATGACGATGAATTTTAAGATTTAATGGTGAAAAATACGGCTTACTGATTCATAGGCTTTTATTTTTATTTCAATACACAAATAATCAAAGCTAGCAAATATGAGTTTAATGTGCGAAGATAGTTGGAAGGCTGAAAGTAGTAGCCTTATCACTCACTTAATCTTCTTCTACTGAAAAAACTCTTGGAGGGGGGAAAGGTTAACTGGCTTGCAGGATATGAGTAAACATACTTACATATACGAAATTTGCTGATTCCAGATATCTAAAATGTAGGTTTTAATCCATTACCATTTCAACCTCATTTATATTTCTTAGCCCCCTCTCGGGTAATAACAATTAGTTTTATAATAGCTTAGCTTACATTTTATTTAATTTGATAACGTTCGTAAATACCCGCTGAACATCGTTCCATCAGCTAACAATGGCCCGAATACAGGCTGATTCAATTAAAGATTGCGAATTCGTCACAGCAGCGCGCGACATCTGTCGGCCTGGCGGGCGGCTGTCGAAACGTTGACGCGTCGTAAACTTTAACGCGCATTTTATCGCCGGGACCAATGGAATTTGTTGTTATTTTTAGCGACAAGTCACAAGAAATTGAGAAATGTAATTTTTTTGTGTGGATAGATAGTAACAAGTCTGAAAATGAATCGAAAACATCGTACTCCATAAAATCTTGCTATTTTTACACCAACAACAGCAGCTCTAACGCGTTAGTTTAAGCTCTGACCGACCTGTTTTTTTTTTCTGTATAAATAATAAAGTATATATTTTAAATTTCACCGAAATCCAGTGTTTTGCTCAGTTTATTTAAATGAAAATGAAGTCCTGAATTAAGACACACAGATCATTCAGTACTCTATTTTGACACATCAATCAAAACTGCAAATCTTTTAAATATTGTCTTTAAACTCGTAATATTAAATCTTATATTTTTTACCCAAGTTGATATAGTTAATTATTTTACAGATCTTATACACACTTAAAAAAATCAATTTAAATTTTATTTATAACTGCGACATGACAAAAGTTTAAAATAATAAGATCACACACACTTTAGATAGAAAACAGTTTTGTTAACATTTTTGCATGTATTTATGAGACCGATAGAACCGCTTATTTCATGGCCCAATGACGTTACACCCTCATCAATCAGCGACGTCTAGCGCGGACATTGTAAACGGCTGCTTAATTTCGGCCGTACGGCAAATTAACTTTTACTGCGCCAGAGACATGAACTATATTGGCGTTATCGCACGCCTGCAGCATTGTTACGTTCGAATATATGTTGATGAGTTCTTTGATGAGTTCCGTTACAATTAAACTCCGAAAGTAAACATTGTATGTTTGAATGAGACGCCAATATTAGAATAAAAAAGTTTTAAATATTTTAGCAGGCGCCCGATCCGCCATTTTTCCAGTTCTAAATCGTCACCTTTCCGAGATTATATTAAAACTAGTTTTCCGCCAGCGGCTTCTCCCGTGTGGTTCCTGAAAACAGTTTAATGAGATCAAAACTAGCTTATAAATTAAATAAGGTTTAGAATAATTTGTAAGCAAAATTTCATCAAAATCCGTTCAGTAGTTTTGGCGTGTAACAAACATATTACATACCTACATTTACTTAATAATGAAATCAAACAAACTGAAGTTTGTGATAGAACTAGAAGTATATGAATTTGATAAATAAATCTCAATGAGCCTTTCTTGTAATAAATATTTAATTCAATTAAATGCACGGAGAAGGATTGAATGAATTAATGGCGGGTATTATATGATTTGTAGACATTTACCAGTACATCTGAAAGTCAACGAAACTCACTCTATTAACTGAAATGTCGAGAAATTATTAAAGTTTCATAAAGTAACCTGATGATATAACTAAGTATAGCAGAATTTCATTTGAGGAGGTAATAGTGTTACGTGTATCGGAGTTAGTGATGCTATTTATTCTGTGGTATAGTAAAGTTATAATACGCTGTGCGATTAATCGAATCAAAAATTGAGATGCTGAAAATCAAACACTTCATGGATAATATGTAAGGTTTTTTTTAAGAGTCCCGTTGTTGTTCTATTTATTGTTTAGATTTTAGGTTTTCTTATTTTCATTTTATATTAATTATATTAATAACCAAGTATTTTATCATCAGTAGCTCTTTGTTAAAACAGTAGTGCATACTGTAGTCGCTTAGACATAACATTTCTGTATTAACTGCATTTGTCCTTTAGAATTAGTATTTGGAATGATCATGATGGTAAAATAATTAATAAAGTAAAATATTTTGAAAATGACATATTTGTTTCCATTTTAATTATTTATATTTAATTACTAATATATTTTCTATGCAAGAACCATGCATTGTGGCGCATGTTCCTCTCTGCCTAATCGAACCCAGGACCTAAGTATAGCGTACACCTAAGTAAAGCAACACGGTCCCGGAGGTCATCAAATCTCACATCAGTTTACAGCAAAATGCCAAATTCCGCAATCGATATTGAAGTTTACATTTATAGCATTACGTTTAAAAATCAGTTTATTATAATCTATACAATAAAGGTTATAAACAATTTAGGTTATAATGAACCGATTGGTGATATGTGGTGCGGTCTCACATTTAGTGTATTTCGATGTGTTCAAGCACATTTAAAATTCGAACTGCAAAGCTACGTATAATTTGGAATACGAACGATTTTGTTTTATTCAATTATCGACAGTTCACATCACTACCGTACGTGACGTCGCACTCAGCTCCCTCTGGTGGTGGCGGGTTTTAATTACGGCATGTTTAACTTTCATTTGCGTTTTCACGTAACAAGAGTCACATCTCGAAATGTGAAGTGATTCGGAGGTGTTTTGTTTACATATTTTTGAATCTTTGCTAAATTTTATAGATGGGAAGTTTTAAACTGGAAGCACGTTGTATATCACGCAACGATGAATATAAGAGACAGCTATATTTAAATTTTATTATCAATAAATAAATATTTGACAACATCACATACATTGCTCAGATTTCAAAACGAGTAGCTAAAACCCCTGTATTATGGAGTACTGAGACAACAAAGTTATCACAACTCCCAGACCCGAGACCATATAGGAAAGTCCATTTTTTACATAGACCACATCCTGCATGCGAACCACTCGAAGGCGATGGCCCGAAGGCTCGAGTATAGTACTCACTACACCAAACTGTTCACAGCGTGTCCTATCATACTTTTTCTTTATTTATTATAACAAAGACAGCTTCACGGACTGTATTCGCCAGAGATGAGAACTACTAATTAAAACCCGGTTTCTGAATTTAAAGTTAAGCACGACTCAACTC
This sequence comes from Diatraea saccharalis, assembly GCA_918026875.4. Taxonomy (NCBI): domain Eukaryota; kingdom Metazoa; phylum Arthropoda; class Insecta; order Lepidoptera; family Crambidae; genus Diatraea; species Diatraea saccharalis. Next base: position 4,143,344 of record OU893350.1, on the reverse strand, counting down.
GTACTTAAACCACCTTAAACGTCAGCTAAACAGGTTATCATTTATGATTTAAATTTTTGAAATGATCAGTTGATATCAATTTGATAAAGCTATGACGTTTTTGAGAATAATTTAGTTGAGTTTTTGTATTTTACTCAATTCAGAAACCGATTGAAGTATTCTAATAATTAAGTAGTTATATATAATGACTAATATTGACCAAATTGAATCATGTCGTCCTCATTAATAAAACACAAAATACTGACTCTTGACATTCTTGAAACATATAAATTCGTTAGGAAACACCCAGAATTTTTTACACCTATAACAAGTGTTAAGAGAGGCAATAGATATTTAAACAAAAATACATATTTATTGTAATAATTTTTATTGTATTTATTGTAATAACAGTGCGACGTCACGTGCATCCAAAAATACACTTCTCTAAATTAGCAATAGTCTCGTCTGGCCCGCATGCTATGTCAATAAAAAATTATAATCATATACCAAACTATATAAAAAATCTGGAGACAGAAATTCAATTCAATAATCAATCAAAATTATTCTTAATAAATAAGGCATATTACAATATAGATGAATTTTTTAACGAAAAACTGACATAAATATTATATTATTGTTATTATTAATAAATTAAAAATTGTTATTGATGGACATTGTAATATTTGAAATACCTAATTTATATTTCATGTAATTATTGTTAATATTTATTGTAATAATTTTCTTGACATGTAATTTGTAATATTACTAATTTTCAAAAATTGTATCGTAACATTGCTATGCCCTTACAGGGCGTCACATGTACACTAACAACAAAATAATTACCATCTTATAATTTTAATGTGACATGCAATAAATTATTTGATTTGTTTTGATTTAGTTTCTAGTTTTATATATTATGATGTATTATGTATTATGATATATTATAATTCACATATGTTATATTATTTGAATTATAATATATCAAACTAGTGATTTGAATACCGGCCAAGTGCAAGCCAGAGTAACGTACCGACAGGTCGGCACAAATATAAATTCTTACACATTTCTTTTAAATAATTACATGGATGTTATCTATACAGACCAAACTAATTACCGCATGTCTTTCCAAAAGATCCATTAGTATCGGAGTTCAGAGAAATTATTCATTTATAGAAAAAAAATATCTCCCAAATCATTTCTGACAGGTAATGTGACCAGAAAGCTGAGTTTTCTCATTGAATTTAATTTTCTTCATATTACTTCTTAATAAAGAAAGAACTGAGTCCTCATTATATAAAATGAGAAAAGTCCTAAATGTAAATACATTAGATTAGAATATTAGGGGGAAATGGTAAAGTTCGTCTAATTTCTTTAATAACGTCAAAACTATTTACCTTGAAATCTTAAACAACATATATTTAAAATAAAACCAATTAATTTTAATAATATACAGTTTAGAAAACTTTAACGTTTCCAATTAACCCCCCAAAATGGGTCCCCATATAAAATACTAATTTAATTACGTTAGACCAACTTAGACATAAGTACCAAAATAAAATTCAATCAGAACATTACTCTCCGAGAAAATTAATTGTAAAAGATCGATAACCTAGTGCACATCATACAAAAAATACAAACCTTTTATTTGTTTTAAATAAATTTAGCTTATACCAGTGTTTTGACGTTCAATTGGATTAAAGAAAAAACTTTGCTACTACTTTCAACTTGACTAACAACAACTTATAATTATACCAAACCATATTCAAAGTAGCAAGAGAACCATGCAAAAGCACTCCGAAGCATACTTCCCTTAAAATACAAACGTAACGACGCAAACTTACAAACAACTGTACCGTACCAAATGAAGTTCGGAAACTCCAAGCCATTTGCGTATCTTTGTCCAAGTGGCCAAAGTCTAAACGGGCATAACACGACGAAAACAAACACTGGCACAAATAGAAAGTACAAAGCTAGACTGAGACTTGTACAATGCCCACGGCAGTATTCGTAATTAAAATCTGCCTTTTGGGTTTGGGTATGAACTCACTGGATATGATACGAATTCGGGATGGGATATCCTTGTTGTCGATAATTAAAAATAAATTACAAAAGAAAAAAGGTTTTTCGAAATTAACAAAAAAGAATTACGAACATAATATTTAAAAAAATATAAATATGTCGCAAAATATTTCCATCATCTTTACGAAGATCGTTTGATTTAGTTTCTTTTTTTTATTATTAGTTATTCGATTAATTAATTACTTCACTGTACAGATGGCGTGATCGTCGAAACGTTTAATTTTATTAGAATGGTTACACTGACTTTGACAGTTCGTTAATGTAAAGCAAGTTGCCGCCATTTTGGCAGGCATTCTGTTTCCGATCGCCGAGAAGTAAAGAAAGCCGACGACATCACGCTCATCTCGTTATATTTTCGTGCGAAAAGAGATAAAATGGAATAAATCCACAATGGTATACACGCCTGCAGTGTTATTTTAAAGATAGTCCCCCGATATGGACTATCTATTTGGGCTTCGTAATAGCCCCTTCTGACTACCAGTCGTCATATAAATAAAATTTAGAAACTCTTTTAAAAATAAAACAATTACACAATATGAATTAAATGCAGCTGGATCCAAATGGCCGCCATTTTACTGCTTAAAAAGTTGAGAAAATGCGAAAGGGATAAGTTAGAATTTTAATATTTACAGATTACTTTCAATCGCGAATCAGCTGAACTTATATCAATTTTTTACTCATTATTAAGAAATTCCGTGTAATGCTTCACAATAAGAGACTTATAACGTTTTACAAACGTATTCCGTTTCGCTTAGTGTGGATAAAATGTTGCAAGCTAAATTTGACTCACTTTAAGATTTCGATTGAACTGACATTTTGCATTACTCATATAACTTGGATATTGGAGAAAATCTAAAATTGTCAGCCTCTTTGAGATTAAACGAAGTGATTAAACGAAGCAGTCATCGACTTTCGGTTCGTTTATTCTGTCTTAACAAGAACTTTGGTAAGATAATATACAGGGTCTGATGATGGAACTGAAAGGTAGCCATGGGAACTTTGTAATTAAATAACACAACCCTCGTTTGATCGTCAATACAAGATTTCTGGAATAAAGCCGCTCTAATGACGAAGCCGGAAGGTGGCCACGGGACCTTGGTAAATAAACATTATTTGCAGAAGTCCAAAAGAAGCTTTTATTTTAAAATTAATTTTTAATTTTGTTTGTGGTCTCGATGCGGAAGCTACGCAACTTTCGCAAATGCCGATCCTAGGATGGGTGAAGAAAAATTTATCCTCCGTGATTTGAAAGGCCCGTTAAGCCATCGGTTCCGGCTGCATATGCAGTGTATTCCAACTTATCCGCACTCTCGTTTGGTGGGACATTTCATGGCCCATTCTCCTTATTTGATTAGATTCAATTACACCCATAGGGAAGACATGTGCCCCAGCAATGGGAAAATTAATAAACTCGTAACAATAACGATTCAATTGTAACAAGAAAGATAGTTAACAGGAAATAAGATACAGGACTATACTTATATTTCTTAGATTACATGTGACACCAGAATAACTTGAACCTAAAATCAAATTTAAGATTAGAGTTTTATGGTACCAAGATAAGCGCAAAAAAATCTTTTAATCTCAGAATTTTAATCTCAGAATTTCGTTTCAATTCCAGTCTCAGTCAAATCTTAATATGAATATTAAGGTCGAAGGCTCGTTTAGGTCAGAGATGACAGAACTAGGTCGCATTCAGGACATCGGGCAACGTTCCAAATCGATTGCTTATGGCGCACTAAGCCGCCAGCCTGAACTTGCCATCTGATTAAATTGTAAACTGAACTATTTTATTTGGACACAAATATTTTAATAAACTTGTGACAGTTTACCGGAAGAAACAAAATGTTATATTTTTTCCAACGACCAACTGTTTTATTAATAAAAATAATTTACTAAGCTATTATTATATTCAAAAACAATGCACAAATTTCAGTAATGATGACGACTCGGGAAGTGTAATGGCGCGAATCTGATCAAACGTCAAAGTCATAGTGACAGTTAACTGACAGATAGTTATGTACAATCGAAAAATAGTGATGCCCATTATAGTCCATCTTATTCCATACGCAGCGCGAAAATGAACCCTACGCATAAACTAAAAATTAATAAAACAAGACTAAAAAACCTCGAAAAAGTGAAAATCTACAAGGTGGTTAATATATTCAAGGCACTTCTTTAAAGATTCATATTATAGACAGGAGGTTCATATTAGTAAATCGACACAAAACTTTTGCATTTGAATTTTTACTTTTGTGTGTCGAACACTAAAAGTATCACACCTACTTGAAGAATTCAAGAGTTCCGCTAAGATGGCTCGGGTATCTAAAGAGAGTATTGTGTATGAGTGAACCCGAATTAGGACGTTTATTTAGTTCCTGAAATAAACAAAAAATTTAAACCCAAATCAGTTTTGGAATTATGATATATAGTATTGATTAAGCGCAACAGTACTAACCATGACATAACATCATACATTCCTGTAAACAAAGAAAGAAAAATAAAAGTTTGTATTTTATCTCGAAACATTCGTTTGATTTGTCATCTTGGTAACACAAATCAAACGAACCCAAATTCAATGGGGTTGCTTCATTTAATTACATAGGTCCCATGGCTTCCGGATCCACCACCAGATCAGCTCCATTCTATATTAACATTGCATCATCTATGTTACGTACGCATAAAGACAAAATTTCAGCCCAATAAGCGGGTAGTGGATTTTTATTTTGCAAGATTTGACCCACACTAACAAAATAAGTAAGAGAAGCGTGTAAGAACATCGATAATCCCACCTCTAAAAATCAAAATCTCCACTGTTGAGTCGCCGGTGTAACATGGCCGTTCGCGGTTACCCCTAAACCTTTACCTATGTTTAATTCATCCGACATTCTGACCCTTTGAAATATTTAATTAAGAGCCTTTCCCCCCACAAGAAAGATTCTTGAGCCTCACATATTCATGTGTACATGCGGTCATTTAATTTACCTTTTGCTATGGAATTATAATGACTTAGTACAATAAAAAATCTATTTAAGAAATCTGTTTTTACTATATTTTTACTTTCTCCATCATCAAAACCTTTCTCAGATTTTAACGAGTATCTGCAAAATGCTGTATTATCTAACTTTTTTCTAGTTTTGCATTCATCAAAACATTCAGTAAAAAGTTTTGCTTAAAATTACATTATAACAATTTGAGCTTTTGCCGATTACCAAACTCCACAAGAAACCGATTAGTTCATTTTTTACGAAATGTCTTTTTATTTTTTTAATCCAAAGATCCCACAGTAACGATTAAAATGTTGGATCAGACATAAAATCAATAATTCAGAACTAAAGATTAATTTACTTTCTTACCAAAGAACTGATGTCATCTCGAAGTCCGTATAATTATAAAATTTGGACCTAAGATCACTAAATATTTTCAGTTCTTATTAAAAAGTTGCTTTTATTTTTTACATACGCACACATTACTAATCTTCTAAACGACCTTCCTCAGAATTGTTAATGGTTCCAAAACTGTATAGCTGTTACGTTTGACTCGTGTTGTCGACGTCGCCGGTCGCATTCATCAGTCACCGCCGAGTCAGGCCTATCTTTTGTAATCACTCCCCTCTTTGATTAGGCATCTCCTCCGATTTCATCAAATCAAAGGCTCGGCATACTTACGGAATCAGGTCAAATTCTTCGATGAAAATATCTTCTTTCGAAATTCAATTTACTAATGTTAATAGAGAAAACTGACTTCCGAAGTCGGTTTATTAATTTTGTGTCGCATCTCCATAGATAAGATGCACTTATTTGAAAAATATTATATACTCTTAATTCGTTTCATCATTAATAGATAGACTTTTATCAATGTAAAATCATATTTCAGTTCATTAACAATATCATTATATAAACGGAGATATTATAAAATAATATAAAAAAAATCATTGGCAAAATAATTGACTTGAGGTTTGTGACTAATACGAATCCATTAAATATTACTACTACTTTTAATACTATAAACTATTAGAATTAGAATTATATTCCACATAAAAAGGTTTTCATCTTTTAGTGAGAGTGAGATTACCAAGATGCTTTCAAATAAATTGAATTTCCAGCGAAAACTAAATAAAGCTTATTACCAATTCTGAGAAAATATTTTCTATAAAGATTTCAGAGAGCTCAAGCATACTTAGGGTTATGAGGAATTTTAAAATGTTTACAAATTTTAGGAGACGTAGTTGGCGAAGCATTAGAAAATGTTACGATAAAAGACAAAATTATCTCTTTTAGAGAGTATACATAAATACTGAATCTGATTAAAGGAACTCTTTGGTTTCGATAAACTTAACTACGATACTTTGAGTTGTTTGAATAAAGGTTTCCGACCTATACAAAGAGTAAAGTTACACTTATAAATCTCTTCTATTTTTATCCTTTACATTATACAAAAGTAGATGTTACTTTACCAATAATAATTTCAGATAATCAATTCAAGTTCTAGTTCAATTGATCACAAAAGGTAAAATACGTCAGGAATTCCTCAGAAAAACTAAGAAACTAATGACTATATCCTATTATATCCTATTTGTGGAGATTTGTAATTAGCATCGGAATAATTTACCTTGTGACATAATGTCGTTATTTGTCTGTAAATCTTCCTAAAAATAAATAAATATATACGCTCACAGGCAAAATCAACCGCCCAACTGTTTGGTTCCGTCAACTTTGGCTTGTCAATTGTTTTGTTTTTTGTTAACGGGGTACTCCAGCAATAAATAAAACACTTATACCATAATTTCCTTTTCTAAATTTGTGTCACCAGGATGTTTTCGGAATTAAGTGCAAAAAATTGCCACTCGATGCAACTGATGTAACTAGGGCAATGGCTTGAGCTGATGCAGGGTTATCCAGCGTAGCATTGCTCGCACACTCTGTGTACCTCGAACTACGGTACGAGATGCCATCAGACGATTCCGAGCTTATACATCAGCAGGCCACGTCAAGGCCGACATCACTGCATTTGGACACGAGATGACTGTTTCGTTATCACCAATGTGTTGAGAAATCGCTTTTCGACCGCTACTGAAGCTCGTACGCTCTTTTTGAGGTGAGAAGTGTCAGTGTTAGTGAATGTACCATTAGAAGAAGACTAGCAGAAAGTAATTTGAAAGCTTTTCGTTTAGCCTCGCAACTGCTACCACAACAACGTAGAGCTAGACTTGGTTTTGAGCGAAAATATGCTGACTGAACTCTGTGAGTACCTTATGAGCATTTTATCTGTGTAGCTGAAACTCTCAATTTTTTCCTTTATTAAAACATATAATCATTTAATAGTTATGAAATTAATCGGACAAAGATATATTCATTTAAGTCATCCCTCTTGAAAGTAATATTATAAGTGTTGACAATATGAATTTAGATAGTTAATTAATTTTATTGGGGGAACTTAAACGCTTTCGAGTTTAATCAACGCGGCGTAATATTTTAAGTTTACGACGGGTACTAACAACAAAAGTTTTTATTCGTGAAACTCTTCCGAAGTGCTCGTGAAGAAACGAGGATTAATTCGGTCACTGAACGTCATAAGTGAAAACTAAACATTATTCTCATACTCATTAGGTTCATTTTCATTCGCAACTCATTAATATAAAACTTTTATTGTGTAACTATGTTTTTAAATTTCAATTATATAAGGAGGGCACTGGATTTTGTGGCGCGTGTTTAATGGTGTTAAGTTTTACGTTTATTTTAAAAATCATGGTTATATTTACATAAATTTATTAAGTATCTGAGTTATATTGAAATAAGTATCAAAGTTTTCTGAGAAGAAGCTGCTTCATTTAGATTTATAATGGTGGCAGATGACTACAGAGGAGCTTTACCCCACAGTTAATAGTGCGTTCTGCCTGCGATATGGGGGTTAAGCAACCAACGCAAAGGCTCCTCATCCGTCTTCCAGAAGCTAAATCTATAGCTATTAACACCAACAGCCACTAGATTAATGATAGGTTATTGTTTTCTCCCTATCTGACTACATTATAAAAGAAGCATTACCCACCCCAGCACTGATGACATTAATACGTCAATTGTTGTGATGTGATAATAAGCATTAAATTTTGGTGATGTTTGATGGATTATCTCAGTAAAACAAGGAGGGAACTATCAACTAATGTTTGGGTACATTCAGATAACCCATTATTATATGCAAGCAAATTTTAAGCAAGCAATATGACGATCTGAAGGCATTTGTAGAAATCTGCTACGATTTCAATACTGAAGATGGATAATAAGTCCCTGATATTAAAGTCAAAGATCTTTCTTCTAGACTTGATTTAACTGAGCAATGAGTAAAAACAATTTGGAAGTTAACGGTATTTGGTCAAGAAGTTGTTCAACTTAGTAATGCTGTCAAATTTCCTATTGGCGAAGAATGCATACTCAATATTATCCGTGTAGTAGGAATGAACAGAGACAATGATAAGCCTAGCGCCATCATTGTCAAAGTGCGCAGTCCACGTTTACGTGACTCAGTCCTTACTGCTGTTATAAAGTTCAATAAGAGCAACGCGAAGGAAAAGTTCCATTCAGAACATGTAGGATAAGCGGATTCCCGGACTTCCATCTATGTTGCTGAGCATTTGACACCAACCAACAAAGTTTTGAACGCAGCCACAAGATAGAAGATAAGAGAGCAGAATTATAAATAATAATACATATTTAACAGCCGTATTTACATACGCAAGGACAAGTCGTGTCGAACACTTCTCGAAAGAAACACTAATAGTCTGAAACTTATTACATAAATGTAAGTCTTTCTATTTAGGTAGGACATAGTTATAGTCATAATATTTATTGCTCCATGTTGGTACATATGTTCTTACATATAAATTATCCTCAACATGTGTCCTGCAAGGATATTGCAACATACATTGCTTCACAAAATTACAATTAATACATACACATAAAATTTCAGTTAAATCATTATTTCATAAACTTAAAACAATTCGATTTCAAGTTAAATTAAATCAATTGCAACATCGAAATTATGTAACACAAAACAACACAATTATAAACAAAAACAATCCGACAATTACATGTTTCTAATCCAAGATTCCTTTAAATTTTATTAGCATCGTTCTTTGAAATATTTTTAACTGTTTTTAACATTAATTTTTATATCTTTAATGTATTATGGTATTTTAATATATATTTTTATCGACAACTAATATGTTCCTGAACTTACGAGGTGGAGATTTTTAAAAGGAATCATTTTTTTTCGGTTTCTTAAGCTCATTGCTTTGGATTGTTAAACAGATGACTGTTCTTTATTACAAATTTGCAATTTCGAAAATATAGATTGTAGTAAGAGTAAGTATATTGAATTTTATAAAATGAGGTCTACAACTTTGTATGTCAGGTAGCTTCACCATACGAATGCATCTTATCTGTAAAACGATCAGTTTTCCAATGCCCGTAGCGTTTCCCCGTAGAATAACTCCGAAATCTAGCCAGGCATTGGCATAGGCATAATAAGCACACTTAGCCGATTTTAAGTTTGTACCCTTGCATGTTTCGATACTCAGAAATATATTATCAAAACGTACGTGGCATTCAAACTAAAACTAGTTCTGTTTATATTAATATATTGCAATGTAGTTAAAATGTGATAGTGTTAACTGAAATGTGGCTTAATCCTAATGTCAAAAACAATGAATCCGTCGATACAAGTTACATGATTTATCGTAGGGATCGTTTATGCACTGGAAATACAAAGAGGGATGGTGGAAGAGTTTTAGAGATAGTTGCGGTTTCTTGTGATATTCAATCAGTCCGAATGGAGACTTGGGAGAGTAAATGTGCAGATTTGTGGGTAGTTGTAGACATCAAACACGGGAAATCACAATCTAAGATAGCTATTGGTGCTGAGTACTTTCTGCTACCTCTACGTCTCGATACTCTAGAAGAATATCTTTGTGGTGTGAACGATTCCATAGTATGGTTGAAAAAATTAAATTATATTAGGTGACTTCAATCATCTTTTTATAAAATGGTCTAAAACTCACAATGCTCTTTTTACGACCCCCAGTTACTATAACACCTCATTAGGTCACCCACTCACTAAATACAAAAGCGATGAAATCATTTAAAAGTTGTTTTTCATTGACAGTTTAATGATGTTTGTAATTCCGAAGGCCGTATCCTTGGCAGTAATATGCTTCAGGAAGTGCAAGTAAATGTACTTGGAGACACTACATATATGTAAGCTGGATTTTTTGGTTATAGGTATAGCTGAGAACTATGTTAGTATTCAGCTCTTGGAGTATATTTAATTATAAATATTATAGGTTTGACGTTCTGACTAAAATATTTAAATGTTGTGTGTGTATGCTGTAGGCGTGTCATAAATAAATAAATATGAATTTTTATACCATAAACAATAAGGCACCTATATTAGTGTACTAACAATTTAGTTTCAGATATTTTTACAGCTATATAGCTAAACTATATTATAATAGTACTCAGCTTATGGAGTCTATTTGATTATAAATATTATAGGTGTGACTATCTGACAAAGGTTGCGGGGGTATGATAGTAGGTACTCAGCTCTTGGAGTATATTTGATTATAAATATTATAGGTTTGACTATCTGACAAAGGTTGCGGGGAGACCTATGCTCAGCAGTGGGCGTCGCACGGCTGATGATGACAAGTTTTACAACGTTTTTTGGGAGTAAACAGTGCAACGGTATGCCGTACCGCCGTTTATTTCGTCCTAGGTTTCCGCATGCAAACTTTTTGTTTTTGATCTTCAATATCATTACTTTTTAATATTCACCTTTCGTTATTTGAAATTTTGAGTAATCCAATATGCTCTTTATTAATGTCAGTTCGTAAAAAATCTTTTACCCATCCATACACAAAATTTAAAAATATTTATATGATCCATTAAAATTAAAAATGTGTAAAGTGAATAACTTTTAAAGTTTCAATGTGTTAAATAATATATATTTTAAAGGAAACCCAAAAAGAATTTCTTTTTTTCTTTTATTACCATAAATAAATCAAGTTCTCAAGCTTAGTCAGCCTTTTATTCATTTACCTAAGCATCGAACCCGTCACAACTGGCACCGCAACGTGGTTGATGAAATAGGCTGACTACACACTCCAAAATTACCGGACTTCAAACTGCAATAGAAGATAATAGTGCACACATAACTCAAACATATTTACTCACACAAATCAGACAACAGACGTTCAGCGTTACCTTGGTTGGTTACAAATGTGATCGGTTCTGATGCCATTATATCGAGGAACATACAAACACGTACTTAACATAGTTGTAGAAAACAAAACAATAGTATTTGATTGTATATTATTTTTAGATGCCGATTATATAATGGTACGTAAGCCATTATTTTTTTCGGAAAATTTTATGACAAATAATATTATTTTTAAAATTAAAAGAATATATAAATATAATAATTTATTTTCCGTTAACAATTTGACATTCATTTGAAATAATTAATTTTAACCATGCATACATCTTACCTGAATATATGAATATCGAACCCTTCACAACTGGAAAACAAACCTATTTAAAAACATCCTGTTAATGAACCTGATATGCAATGACCTCCTTTAAGTATCACTTAACTGACCTCTTCACTTCTATAATTTTTTTTTTCTATCTAGATATTTAACACAACAATTTTTGAGGGAAGAAAAAAGTCTTGTCGTATCATCGTTATCTTTTTTTTTTCGTCGTTCGGTCGTTCGCGAGTGAACACGTTTTTGTTATCGAAGCGATATAATAACCTATTTGTTAGATTGCGATTAATATTTCATATTTCCTTTCTATATCCACCTAAGTACAACTTTTATTAATTAGTCTTATTAAAATCTGTGGAAGTATAATCTGTGCAGCTTCATAAAATTAAATAAAAACAAGAAATGTCTAACGTCAAGACAATTAAATGCGATGGTTGCCAAACTATTATAAAGGACAGACACTACCTGTGTTGCAGTTTGTGCAACAAAAAATACGATTTAATTTGTGCTAATGTGTCTGAAGCTAGATTTCGCAATACAATGACAAGCGATCACAAAAGCAAGTGGAAGTGCGCTTTATGTCTGTGTCAGCAGCCGAAACAACAGAATGATAACACGCCGGTACGCACTGACAATCACAACGTAACCTTGCGCCGCGCAATGCCAAGTAATCTGTCAGGAACCTCTAGCCGCCCTACGGAGACTATAGAAATGGACGTGTCCTTTTCATCCAGCGATGGATTCGCCGTAATGTCTCAGGAACAAAGTTTGGAATCACCATCTGATTTTCGTGTATTAGTGACTGAGATACGGTTACTTAGACAGGAAATACTATCCATGAATAATAATATACGGGATCTCAAAACGGTTGTGAGCGATCTCAGTTCAAAATTGTGTGAGTGCGATAAGCGCATTGATAACGTATGTGCACGTGTTGAGGACCTGGAGTCTCGTATCGGGACCCCTTGTGATGGTGCCCTCGCAGATACCGTGGCTCAGCTAAAAGCTGAACTCAATGACCGTGATCAAGAGATGCTTCTTAATCAAATTGAGTTTACAGGCGTTCCAGAACAGAAAGGTGAAAACCCTGTATCCACAACAATGGTTCTGGCAAAGAAGATAGGTGTTTCATTGGCGGAGTGTGATGTGGTGAGCGCCTTACGAGTGGGTCGTGTTATAGTGGCAACAGAAACTGAACACTCAGTACGTCCTCGTCCGCTGGTGCTGACCTTGACTCGCCGTGCCGTGCGTGACCAGCTTCTCCAAGCTGCCCGCGTGCGACGTGCTGCTACAACAGAGGGAACGGGTATGGCTGGGCCACCTACTCGTTTTTTTGTTAATGAGAGACTTACCCGTCAAAATCGTTACCTATTTTTCAAAGCACGTGAACTGAAATCACGATTCAACTGGAGGTTTGTATGGACCAAGCAAGGTAGAATTTATGTACGAGAAAACGCTGGACTGGACTCTCTTCCGTGTCGTATCAGAACGGAAAATGATTTAATTCGAGTTTTTGGAGTATCTTCTGTTTGATTATAATATGATACATATATTTCTATACACTCTTGTTTACTTATATTATATTTTAAACTGTCTGAAATGTAATCTCATAGTTGGTATTAGTTTATTACCTACTTTTCATGTATCCGTTAACATGGTTATTTTGATAATAATTATTATACATATGTCTAAGTTAAAATATGAACGAATATTGTTTGCTGTGTACAAAATCAAAGCGTACTGTTTTATGTGTATGATTACTTTTTCCCTACCGGAGTGTGACGCAGTATTCATCTCAATTATATGTCTACAACACAAACACAAATTTAATAGGCACTATCTATATATATATATATATATATATATATATATATATATATATATATATATATATATATATATATATATATATATATATATATTTATAATACATGCATAATAGTATTTTCTAAATTTGTCATTCCATTTGTAATCAGATCATATATTTGTTTCTTACACATACAGAAATTATACAGTTTTATTATATTTATACCCTCCCTAATGACTTTTCTTTTCGTTTTTGTAATGAAGGTAGCATCCACGAGAATATCTTATGCTGATAAAACAAATACACTCACTTTACTCGTTTCAATAATTGTCATATATCAATGTGGTTATACAGTTAATTTTCTATATAGTTGTTATGGGCCCTAAAAGACAAATTTTTAAATTGGGTCTTTACAATGCTGGTTCATTGGCTACTAAGCACGATGACTTCATTATGGCTATGTCTAAATTTAATGCAGATATTATTGCAATTAACGAATCGTGGATACGACAGGGCGAGGAGGCGCGCGCACCCTTAGTACCTGGTTATTATTTACGCAATATGCCGCGTCCGCTCTCAATGCGCAGGGGCAGAGGGGGAGGGGTTGCTTTCTATGTGAAGCGCGGTATACGTATACGTCTGGCTAAGTTTCCATGCGCACCAATTGAACAAATGTGGCTGTCTCTTAACATCAACGGTTATAATGTATTTATCGGAACAGCATATAGACCAAATTGGGTAAATGTAGATTTATTTATTGACGCATTAACTGCATCGATTAGCAGTTTTGCAAGCTGTGACTATTTAGTTTTGTTGGGCGATTTTAATATTAACTTCCTTGAGGACACTTGTAATGTCAAAAAGATAAAACATTTTTTACATTACATGGGTCTAGAGCAGAAAGTATCACAACCAACTCATTACTCCCCCGATACAGAAACGCTTATAGACTTAGTTTGTACGAATTGCCCGATAAACTCCATTTCAGTGACTAATATTACTGCTTCGCTGGGTCATTGTATGATAAATGTGAGTTTAAATTTAAGATATCAAAAACCTCCTCCTAAGAAATTTACTCACAGACGTTTAAATAGAATAAATTTAAGCACATTTGACAGCGATCTGCATAATGTTGATTGGGAGTCTATTTTTCAGCAGCCTACGATGGATCTCATGGTTCAGACTTTTAACATACTAATTTTGTCGCTTTTTGACAAACATGCACCTGTAATAACCTATACAATATCGAAAAGGTCACTTCCGTGGCTAACTGACACCATAAAAATTTTAATGAACCTTCGCAATAAGTCATATGAAGCATATCGTAAAGAAAGTGATTTAGTCAGAAAGGAAAGTAAAAAAAAGTATTATAAACAATTAAAAAAAGCTGTAGAAACAAGTATATTTAATGAAAAGCGTGCATATTATAATTATCATATAAATAATTCACAACATAACCCTAAAAAATTTTGGAAGAATATAAAAGATAAAATTTTGATTAACCAAAGCAACCACATTCCTATTTGTGAACTATTTGATAATGTTAACGAAATAAATGAACATTTTTTGTGTGTTTCTGGATCTGAAAGTGTATCTTTATCTGAAATAGCTTATTTTGAACAGCATAGACACAGTGATGAGTCGCTGTCTCTAAGACCGGTTAGTGAGAATGATATTGCTAAGTATATATTAACCATCAAAAGTAATTCAACCGGAGTTGACGGTATAAATAGGGACATGATCATTCTCACGCTTCCTCGGACTTTGTCTATTATTACAGGTTTAATTAACAGATCAATCCTTAGTGGTATTGTTCCTCGTGTGTGGTGTACTGCTCTTGTTACACCTTTGCCAAAAAATGAAACCCCCACTGATCTAAAAGACTTAAGGCCAATCAGTATTTTGCCTTTCCTGTCGAAGGTGTTAGAGAAGGCCGTTCATTATCAGTTGAGCGAGTTTGTCGAAAATAATAAATTGCTGCCGACATATCAATCCGGTTTCAGGAAGGGAATGGGTACAGAATCAGCACTTTTGGATGTGGTAGACAACATTCTCGTAGAGCAGGACACTGGAAATAGTACATGCTTAGCATTGTTGGACTTTTCTCGTGCCTTTGAAAGTATTAGTGTGCAACTACTTTTAGCTAAACTTGCTTACTATGGCGTAGACCATATTTCGCTTCTTTGGTTTAATAGTTACCTTAACTGCCGCTCGCAAGCTGTGAAACTAATGAAATCAGATGGGAATTGTAGTATCTCTGATTTTCGAGGTGTAATTAAAGGGGTCCCACAAGGTTCCATTTTGGGACCTTTATTATTTGTACTTTATACCGCGGATATTACTGAAGTGGTGATGAATTGTCGTTATCATTTATACGCTGATGATGTACAGTTGTACATATCATCGAATCCCATAAACTTTAATGAGGCAGTTGAGAAACTGAACGCTGACTTAAGTAGAATAGCAGAGTGGGCTGACAGGAATTCTCTATCACTCAATCCATCAAAATCCAAATATTTAATACTCGGTTCTAAAAATCAACTTTCGAAAGTCAATCGCCGATGTTATAAGATATATATACGTGATCAACATATAGAACGTGTTAATGAAGCTAGGGACCTGGGTATCGTTTTGGATGAGAATTTACGTTTTGAAACTCATGTATCGAACTTAGTAAGATCATGCTTTTATCGTCTAAAATTGTTGTACAGAATTCGTCATTTATTAACTGTACAAGTTCGTATCACTCTATGTGAATCACTGGTGTTATCGAGACTAAACTATGGTGACCTCGTGTACGGACCGCGATTGTTATCTAGAACTCAAAAACAATTGCAACGCGTCCAAAATGCTTGCTGCCGTTTCTGTTTTGATGTGCCTCCGCGTAGTCACGTTACGCCGTACCTCAATAAACATTCTATCTTGAAAATGTCCTTTCGTAGGCATTTGCATCTCGCTAGTTTGTTATTTGACCTAATTAAGTATAAGGAGCCTGAATACCTATTTACGAAGCTCAAGTATATGCAGCCACGTGACGGTTGTAATATGAGGTCGAGGCGATTCTTGTTATCTACACAGCAACACAAAACCGTAGCATTTACTGGTAGTTTCCGACACCAAGCCACCAAATGTTGGAACAACATCCCACCCCCACTTAGACTTTTGTGTAAGGGATCTTTCATGAAGAAACTGAAGGAAGAGTATCTACAGAAGCAAAAATTAGGCCTAGTAAATGTTTATTGAGAATTTCTATTTAGTATTGAGTGTAATAATATTTATCTATTATTGTTTATATTGATTACATTAAATTATTTATATAATACTTTGGAATTACACTGTACTCTCACTCCACATTCACTTTGATTTTTCGCTAGCGACCAAACGGCGACTAGGGTACAGCTGAAAATCAGTGTCTGTTTCATATATGGAACATCCAACACTGAGCTGTATACCTCTTGAGCTACTGCTTCACACTCTAGTTCGGTGATATAAATCGTTGTCTTTTGTAATTTTAATGTTTCTATACACCAACAAAGTATTTTATAACAACTTATAATGTAGTGATAGTAGTGGTTCAATAAAGAATTTATCTATCTATCTATCTACCATTATTTTTAGACTTCTTACTAAAACTTTAAATATAGAAAGGTACCATCACTTAATATATTGATAATTGTTTTTTTAGAACCTGAAATAATAGTATAATATTACACAGATCTCCCATTTTAAAACTGCACCTTCAGCTGAATATTGGTAAAAACCCGTAAGGAAAATGAAAAGGAATTATTTTATTACGTCATAAAAGCGTGTTTGCACTTTATATTACATACTCTTTTGTTTGCACAGCAAAGTTTCATTTTTATTACATTCAAAGTTTATTTGAATTTCACCTACCCCATGAGGAGAACGTTCTTTTGTTTTTTCATAAATTAACTCTTAATAGTACTATTAAAAATGCAAATAAAGTCGCCTCTAATTAAATAATTAAAAGTCGGACTCTCGCACTAAGGGCCGGTTTTTTAATCCGTGGTTAACTCAACCATTTGTTAAAATCTTCGACAAATGGTTAAATATCAGGAAAATATGTCTTTTTTAATTAATACTCGTAGTTAGCCTAACCAAAATCCTAATGTCATAAATGGTATATAGTTCGTTTCGGTAATTCAAACCGTTAAGTGTTGTCACTCAGAAAAAAATTACCCATGACAATGTATAGCGAAAGAACGACTCATTGTGCTGGCAACAAATTAACCAGTGGTTATGACTACGACTATGATTTCATAAGACGTCAAAAATCGAAATAGCGGGTTAACAACTGGTTAACGTTATAACTATGGTCAAGTTAACAAATTTTGAAATGAAATTTGACTACGGATCAAAAAACCGGCCCTAAGGATTCCGAAGAATAATCCTCCGGAAAAATTATTGAAGTTTTAGGTCTTTTATATGTTTTATTGTAATCTATAACTTTATAAAACTTTTTTAACTCACTTAAAAATGTCTCTTGGGAATCCGAACGTTGTCCCCATTACGAAACCTAGAAGCCACAAAGATTATGTTTTACGATTCAGCTATGGAACCCTAAAAAGTCTCTAAATAACTTTATGTTTTAGAATGCTATATCATACAGTAGAATTACTAACTTTCGCATCAACGTCGTAAGCAAAGCGTCCCATTAGTAAATGTATATGTTAATCTTGTACCACTTTTAATTGGGCAGCTAATACTTTCATAGAATCATATTTCAACGTTCAGATAATCCCGTCTGAGTGGGGCTTAACAGAGAGAACAGTCATCAATCTATGTTTACACACCTTTATACTTGGTACTAGTGCCGGATTAGCTCATAAAAAAATAAGCCATTGCTTAGGGCATCGTTTTGGGGCCACCAGAAACGGCACCAACAAAAACTAGTTTATAGGATTACAAAAAAAACTAAATAAAAAAATATTTAACAACATGTCATTCATTGCTAATATTCCAAGATATGAGCAGCTTAAGCCCCCGTATTATAGAGTATCTAGGGCAATGTACTTACACTATCGTATTATACTTGATAGAATTCTTCAAACTTTCGAGTTTATTACTAAATAAAATACAGCATATAACTTATAAGTAATTTCTCTAAGATACTGACTCTACACTGGTTCCGAGCAGAAAAGAAAGATTATCATCCACCAAACAAGACAACGCTAGTTCGAACCCGGAAACCTTTTAAAATATAGCGGCCAGCACTGAGCACAAATCGTTCGAAGAATATATCGACGCTGGAAAGCAAACACGTAGTAACCCGCTAAACCAAAAGTGTTCTTCAGAGCAGAAATTCTTTTTTTTTTTTTTTTGAGAAATAAATAAACGTTCATGTTACCAAATAAGGTGTTCCTTAGTCAATTTATATGGACAAGTTTTTTTTTATACATATAAAGATTTTCCTCTCCAAATGTCCTTTTTGGTTTTGCAGGTTACTCTTGCTTTCCAGCGTCGATATATATAGTAATGTTGACGGACGTGACAGTACCATAACACTCAGACCAGTGACAATATAAAAAGTCCTTTTTCTACATAGTCCCGACACCTTAAAACAGGCGTGCGCACCACTTCGCTACTTTCATTTTATACTGAGTTGCTCATATTTAGATCACACTTAATATAAATGCGAACTTAGTCTCTGATACATGGCTACGTTGATTCTTAATCGTATCCGGGTTTCCACTTCATCTGGCATGACGGTGGTAGCTTTTCTCATAGAGGGGTAGCCATTTACCTTCGTACATATCTTTCTTTTTCGGTACTAAGTCAATTTTCACAACCTCCACCACTAATAATAATCATTCTTGATTAACTACATGGCGTAACAATGAATTACTTCTCTATTTTAAGGGTTCCGGTAACCCAAACTTCGCCGACTGTTTGTCTGTCTGTCACCAGGCTGTGTCTCATGACCTAAGTAAGTTAGACAATTGAAATTTTCACAGATGATGTAGATCTGTCACTGCTTCAACGACAAATACTATAAATATATTAAAATAAATATTTAAAGACTACCCGTACAACACGTGATTTTTTTCTTGTATTTGCCCGATATTGAAAACGACAACAGGTAGACGTACAAATTTTCATCCCCTAATTTACCTCTTTAGGGGTTGAATTTTATAAAATTCCGTCTTAGTGAGCACCTACGTCCTAAAAAAACCCGCAAGCAAAATCTTAAACTCCTAGCATTTGTAGTTTTTGAGATTTCGTGATGAGTGAGTGACCTTTAGCTTTTATATATATATATTTTTTATTCTATTTAAAAATACTGGGACGTACTTAGTTTATTCCCATTACCTTTCCCATAAGAAAGTGGAACGCACCGGGCAGATACTTGATTTGAGGTATTGTTTTGTTTAGGGGATTCGGTTTCCCTTTTAAATGGAAAACAACTATCAGCTACACCGTTAAGACGCCATAAATCGGTGTTTCACGGCCCACTTAACGAATGAACTGAAAAACTTATCTCACTTTAAGAGCTCGGTATACTTATGCACGAAAGCTAAATATATACATAAATTTTATATTGATTTCTTATATTTTCACGTGCCCTATCCATAAAATGAAACAAGTTTTAACGGTTTCATCGCGTTTGTATTTAGTTTTATTGACGTTTCGGACCCTTTACAGGTTCCGTGTTCACATAAGACTAAGGTATTGACTGTCTTTTTAATTAAGAGTATAGCTAACTTCACAACAAAACTATTAGGCCCATTCACAATACAAATTTTACTATATTTTATGGCAGCGTTTACGTTTATCAAATTAAATTATTTAAAAAATACAATTGATTTATTTATTGACCCCTGGCTACCGTAATCTACCACCAGTTCTAAATTTGGGAGTCTTGCTTGAGAAGAACTGGGGAAATAAATTGCAATAAGAAAGTGAATTGCTCCCTTAGATATAATATTTGCAGAATTAACTAATTGTATCTTTTGGTTTTGCAATGTGTGATCTGGATTGAGATTTTATATGACTAATTACTGGATCCCAAGTAGGCTGTATATGCCAAGCTTTATCTCTATTAAAATTCGAATGTTTTTTTTTAAATTTCATTAGCCTATGTCATCCGCGTATGGTGAATCTTCCCGTAGGCGAAAGAATTTTAAAAATCGGTTCAGTACAAACAAACAATGAATACTCATAATGAAAATTGCTTTAACAATCCACTTTTTCCCTGATACCTAACTCAGAGTAACAGGGACAATAGTTTTATTCCGTTATAATGTATTTCTATTTCGTTATAATGTGTTTCTATCTTTATGTTACTTATTTAAAACAATTTTTTTAAAGTTAAATTTGAAATCGACTATTCCTTGACAAATGGACAAGACTGAATATAACGTCATCATAAGTAACCTAGCCTATATTACTCCAGATCAAGAACTCTTCAACTCCGTCTATCACATTACTTAAAAATTGTATTATAAATTAATAATTTCTTCTTTATAAACAGTAAAAATAAACTTTTTGACAGGTCTGATGATCAGAAGGCTGATTTGTGCCACGCCTAAAGAGTTAGTTTAGCTATTCAAAGAGGAAACCTTAGCGATATTTTTTATTTAGTATATAGTTAAGACTTAGCTTAGAAAATTACTTTTAATTTATATTGTTATGCTATTTTTATTTTAGATTTTTTTTTGTAGTTGATTTCCGTACTCTTTTCAAGTTTTCAAAGCGCAATATTTATTTAACATATTGTTTTTATTTATTCTTGTTATTTTGTTTTCAAAATAAGATTTTTACATATTACGAACACAAGCACATTTTTACACAAGAAAATTCTGCAATGAAATTGGCCTTAAAACCAACAGATCGTCTTATTATTATCTTTAAATTACCCAGTTTAGACTAAACATCGACCGTATGACTCTGACTCTATAGTAAAAAATCTGGCCAAGAGAACAACTACTCTGATTAAGTCATCAATGTTATATTACCTAGTTAAACCATTTTTATTAAGAATGAGAGCATATTCTGCATTTTTAAATATTCAAATATGTATTTATATTCAAAAGATAAACAATTTGATTGTATGTTTGTTTGCAGCTACTAGAGTAATATAATAAAATTATCGCGAACTCAAATCATAAGCTATATAATCATACAATCCTCAAAACATTTTCTTCAAGTCTTTTTCTTTATAAAGAAAATTCCACCGACATTTATACTCCAATAATAAAGAGTTTTGGCAGAATTCATGCGGCTCTCAAAAAAATATGCCAGAAATCGCCATCATTTATATTCGAATGCCAAGGACGGAGTGTAAACGCTCACTATGAAGGCTCCGGGCCTACTAAGTGGATGTGAAGGGTCAATCTGTCTGGAATATGTAGGTCTAAAGTTAGGTCGAGTATTTTTTTCCAGATACAGATGCGAATAACAATGTCTTTAGGGTTAAAGGGATTTCTCTTAGGGGCTTCATAGGAATTTCTGCGATATTAGGTTTTCTTTGTATCTACATATAATATTTTAAATAAAATCACAATAAAGGATCGGTGCATATTGAGCAAGACACTTGTTAATGCATTCGGTGTGCGATATGATTGTTAAGCAATTTTCGCAAAAGCCATTTATAGAATGGGTGGCCAAAAAAATATTATCTCAAGCTCCTCTTCCGCTTCCGTGTTTCGGAAGACACGTTAAGCCGCTAGTCCCGGGTGCAAATGCAATGGTTAACACCCAACCGCACCGGAACCGCGTGGTTTGCCATTTCCCTATTCGCTTCGATTTGATCCATCCAGTGATGACTGCCATTAATCCATCATACTCTACCCTCAAACTGATAGCCTAAAATCATCTTAAATGACAATCAATATCTATACTTTATGGAAGTATTTTTTTTAACAAATAAAAAATCTTTAATGAATCCCAAAAAGTTTTGTGAACGACAGTACCGAAACCGCATATAAAGAGGCATATCGATGGGGTTTAGTTCCCCTAATGTCCGTATAAATAATCATGTCGAGATCTTATCAACTGAAAATACGAGTTCGGCCTGAAAATAGTTTCTTTTAGCCCCACCAACAAACCTCCGAAGTAAACAAGAATTTTAATGAGTACTCTTTGTATAAAAAAACTATCATAATTTATTATCCAAAAACTTATTTTTGGTTTATCTTGAATATTTTGTTCAAAAACCTTTAAGTGACTTCGAAAATATAAAAAAGAAGGGCGCTTAGCAAATTCAAATAACATTTTTAATGCTTTTAATATACAAAAAACATGACGTCGCTAATTAGCTTTCAATCGACTATTATCAATTTTTTTGTCATATTTAGTCTTTTACCAAAAAAAAAGCATTTTACAACGATTCTCTTCTACTTCTTTTAGTGATGTACGATATGTTAAAGGAGAATGGGCAAAAGTAGGCTAAAATTACGTAAATAGCGCACTACGCATTTATTTATCAAAAATCTTCTCTTTAATTATAATTTATTCTGTATTAATACTATTATATAATTATGCGACGTTTAAAATTAACCGTATTAAAACAATTGCTAAACTGACCAATTTAGATTCATGATATGGCCTTGGATAAATGTCAACCATGCAACAATAGACTAGATTAGGATGATCGCCTTATCGATTATAGAAAACTAAGGGATTAATCTCGTATCGAAAAAATCTAAGATAAGACTTCCTTCGGTTTACTTTTGAGCATGAACAAAGGTATGTACGCTATTTCATAGTAAATTAAGAGACAAATTAATTGAATCTTAATATGACGCGTACAAACTGAGCCATAGGCATTGGCCAATCGTGTAGGCATACAGGACTAAGTTTTCCCGGAGGAAGAAACAGGCATTGTTTAAGCGGTGTACATACATAAAAATAACAAAATGTTTGGTGTTATACATAAATATAACAAGATTCCATTAGATAAATACCTAAATATCTTTAAATTAAGATTTCTAGTAACATTCGTTATAATATTTTCTTTAGTGGTGAGTATATACCTACCTACTGCAATATAACTACGACTAACCTACTAAGTTTCAAGTTATTAATCGACTTGACATGCGAACTTCCTACCACTACTTTTACAATATGAAGAATTTTAACTTTGATAATGTTAATTAGGTACTATATTAGTCAAAGACTAGTTTTTAATCGGCCCAGTCGTTTTAGAGTTTATCTTTTACAATAAAAAATTCAATCTTCCCTTTTTGTAATATATAGTATAGATATATACTTTTTCGCAATTAAATATTTATATTCGTTAGTCATCGATTGTTTGAAATACGTTATTCATTTTATTGCTCTTATATACGTAGATATTATAACGACATAACCTCAAAATCTCTGTTAAATATTCAGATATTCTCCAACTCCGGCATAATTTTAAAATGGATTTTTTTCCTACTCATTCTAGAAATAATTCTCTATCGTTTACCATTGGTTCCAACAATGTGCACGGTTACGCAAAAATAGCCGAACTCTCATAGTAAATTGCCCATTCTCCTTTCACTACTAATTACTAAACTTACGAAAACTACAACTTTGCTATTCTGTATAATACAGCGTCGAGTAAAGCGTTGTTGCACGACAGAAGTTCATTAAAATTTAAACTATTACCTTGCGAAATCAGTTTTATTTGACTAAACCTCTAAGCTGTGGCAACGAACATAACTCGATAGCAGATCCAAGCCTTATGAATTTTCATTGGGACATTTATAATTTATAATGACTTTCCCCGAATACTATTCATTTAATAACACAATTATCAAGAATCATCTAAAATAAAATTAACGCGCTTTCACCGGGAGTTAGTTTTTCAAAAGGCAGGAATAAAATAAAGAAAACTTTATTTAAATAAAGACATGACTTTATTCTTTGTTCGTATGGTCGGACGCAAGGTAACAAAGGCGCGGCTTTTGTTACGACTCTTGACATTTTCATTTTACGGTTCGTTTCTTAAATTAAAAACAGGTGTTATGAATTCATTACACTATTAGAACTGAATATTTAGACTTTGGGTTTCGTGTGATAATACAAAAATGTAATTTAGGGTTATTCACATAATAAGATTTTTGCTTCTTTACTATTGGAGAGACCTTGTGGACACAGCACACTGCAGAATGTCACTTAAAGAATTTTATGAAAAAATAAAAAATGATTTTCCACAACGTCACCCATTTATTAAACCGGTAAAGTAATTTCGGAGCCTATTCTTAAATTTAAGCAAAAAAAATTGGTAGTCATCTAATATTTTCTGTTATCTGATTGATGGAGTAAATAGAATTTATTTTTAATTATCCAGGCATAATCCCTGTTAGACAGTTGAAATTTTCACAGATGATGTATCTTTTTTGCCGCTAAAACAAATAAATATTTTTTATGGATAATGGAGACGGATCTTTCGTGCATCTTTTGTTTTATGATTTTTTTACTAATTGGATTGTATTTAAATCTTACTGTTTTATGTATATATCATATTATAGAATATACTTTAGCACGTATAGAACACTACCGACAATTCTATGACATGACCATAGACATTACGTCTATGAGACCTACGTTCCTTTAGTCCCGTGCAAATAAACGCCTTGATTAATACACGTCATTTGTTTTGTCCTCGTCTGTTAACCCTCCACGGAATAGCCAGTACGCGCGGTACTATCGACCATGTCTAATTGGTAATTTTTACAGTGCATGTTCCGTTTCAACGTTAAAGGGTTATAAAGACCGTTTATTTTTATGACCTCGCAGTTTTAAACTGTAAATAAAATACATTTGTTGTTTACTTTAAAATGGATTAAATAATAGAGTTAATAGACGAGAGAATTAATAGTTTATTTGTTTGTTTATATTTTTTTTTATTTGTTTATTAAGTACACAGAACAGCTTACATTAATCACTTAACATACTTACAAGCATAATAGTTTTATAAATTGATAATAAGCCTGAGTATGTGTACACTACGAATAATCTTTATTAGATAGGTGAAATATTTTAACATAAAAAGAAATCTAGGGTTAACTAGCACAATATATAACATGGAACTTATTATGAATATTATTACTAATAACAGTTTTAACACATTTTTTATAACTAACTAAATACAAACGCGATGAAATCGTTTAATAAAATTTCATTTATTAACTTGCTTAGGTTTAAAAACGTGTATATCACAATCTCATTATATAAGTGATTCTAGACATTCTAGAAAGGGGATATATATATAGTAAGAGATCTCATTTTTATAAACTTGTAACTCAAAGGGCCTAGGAACACGTGATCTTAATGTACATGTTGATATTTATGAATGCAAGTAGAGTGAACAATTTAAGCAACATAATTAGATTATATTGCTTTCGACGATCTTCTAATAAGGTTACGAGCGTCTCAGATTGTAAAGAAAAGATAATATTCTAAGGCATTACCTTTGTACGCTTTCTAATTTCTAAATGTGAACTAAATAAGAGGAAGGCGATATTTATTTATTTATTAAAGGTTCACACAACAGGTTACAATCAAATAAAGTATATAAAAAGCATGTATAAAGATAAGAGCGAGACTGCACCCCAAAAGCGTGTGTATACAACATTACATTCAAAAAGCGTAAACATCCAATATACTTGAACTACAGATAGTACATACAGATTAATAACACTATACACAATGCAGAAAGCACATAGCTACAATACATACATACAAAAAAAAATACACAATTCAAATGATTAAATTACGTAAAAACATTCTTGCAGACTTGCTAAAAAAAATAGAAAAATTGTAGACTTTCTTTACAAAGGTGTTCACTAATTCATTTGCTGTTGGAAAGAGATTCGAGAACACACCTAACCTGAAATTTGAAGGCGACATACCTGGGTGTAAATAAATCTAATTAAGTTTTGAGTTGGACCGTTTCATTATAAAGACGACACATTCTTACGATGGGATTAAAGTAAGAAGTGATATAGTACACCCACACTCAAGAATAGTTCTCACTAAGGCATTGTAGATATAAAGCAGACTTTCTTTTGAAGTCAACAAAACCCAGTAAGCTATTGCACATACTATCAATATACTCATAATGGGGCCGGAAAGATAGTTCGTCATCAAAAAGTATTTCGAGATCTTTTACTACAGAACCACGTCCAAGAGTTTCGGAAACTAAAGGACCGATTTTGAAAATCGTATTACCTACAGAAAGCTACATTATACCTTTTATAACTTCTTCATTTCTTTATTGCAAGTAATTGTCGATGAGTATACGATATTTTAATAAATTGCTTTCTTTCACTTCCAGATTTTCACTGAAAAAAATGAGTTCGAAAAAAGGAGGCTTGTAGGTATGCCAGACTCATTTCTCTTCCGCACTTTACAGTGTGTATGACATAATCAATATTGTGTTCAAAGATGCACGAAACAAATAAAATATTTTAACAATTAATTGAGATATGAACATACGAAATACTAATAAGTCAAGTACTGCAATATAACATCCGCTTTCGACAATGCCGAGTCGTAAGTTTCTTCACAGGAAACATCCCCTGTATAAGCCCACCACTAACCATTCCACTCCTCTTTTAAATCAAATGAAAACCAAGTTCTATAATATATATATTGCATTTGTATTGCTTTTATAGGAATTATAAGTAATTTTCATTTGTTTGTCCATCAGGTAGATTATTGAGAATTTTAACACGTGGGTATTTTTTATTTTATGCGTAATCAATAATTTACAAAGATACATTGAAATGAAATGAAATGAAAATATCTTTATTCAAGTAGGCTTATTACAAGCACTTTTGAATCGTCCAAAAAAATTTTTTTCTACTACCACTTGTTCAGGACGTCTTTTAGCTGACAAGAAGAACAAGCGAAAGAAACTTACCAGCTTATTATCATAAGTAATGAATGACATTTACATAAATAATGTCATTACCAAAATAATACGTATTAGCATTGAGATGAATTATCGCATGAAATCACAGCTTTGCAAATTTTCTACATAGATGCGATGTATGCATCTTTTATCATCATCATCATCATCATCATTAGCCCTTTTTTACTTCCCAACTGCAGGGGCTTAGGCCTTCCTTACGCTCCACGCTGGCCCAAATGCGGATTGGAGGGTATTAACGACTGCGAATGCAGCCGGGGCCAACGGCTTAACGTGCCATCCGAAGCACGAAGTGGGTCGAGATAATAATTTTTTGGTCACCCATCCCGTGACCGACGCTTGCAAAAATGTTGTTAAGCAAACAACGATCGCGGGCCGCGGCGCTTATCCTCCACGCCACCGAGTTACTTATGTATCTTTAATGCCAAAGACTAACAGACTGGATAGAATCTCTTTTTTTACCAAGTCATCAAACCTAATAGAGATATTAACTGTTCAGACTAATGGTGTCTTAAGTATGCCATTAATATTATACTATCTACTGTTATCGTTTACGCGTCACAAATCCACACTAGGAACTCGTGAAAGGTTAAATACAGTCAGTTCTAATTATGTCCTTTCATCCATTAATTCGATAAAGAAAACTTGTCCCAATATGTGCCCACTTAAAAAGTTTAATAATGACGATTCATTTGTAACAATATTTATTCATTCATTTGTAACTATAATTACAGTATAGATCAGAATCTTAATTCTCTGAGATACCTAGCAAAAGATTTAAACTTATCTATGGGATGTAAACTTTAATTACCGGAGAAGTAAGCGATGCACTGCAGCTTGGCGGTAGCATCTGCAAGCAATTTCCCTGTTTATCCGGTAAATACGGCATGCTGCCATAATTGCATGGCCATCTTGGACAAAAGCACAAGTATATAAACTTGCTACTATTTTACGAGACATTGAAATAATTTTCTGTGTAAGGGAATTGAATTTCGAAGACTATTTTATCCACCAACTGGTGAAATAGAATGATAATATATTTTATTCTAATAAGCTTATTCCAAGCAATTTTGAATCGTAAATTTTTTTTCTACCAGACGTGCCCTGATCTATTTTATTGTGACAAAACAGCTGCGAAAAATTCAGAAACAAAACTAAATAATGATTTATGTACTTATCAAAGACAGGAAGATAACGTTTGACAATATTTGAGCCCTGTGTTAGCTCTTCTCACGCAATCTTTTCCAATTAGCGGTTGTTTTTCGAGAACATTTTTGTCTATGTTTTCAGTACTGCAAACGATGTAACGATCCATAAATAAACGGAGTTAAAATTTCTAAGACGATGCAATTAAGGTTTTTCAACCAGGAAGTGTTCCACAACAAAACATCGACGATTCATTACGAGTCAGCCATCTAATCGGCAGTCAGAAGCAGACTGCGTTCGATAATAGAACGAACTTAGATCCAAAAAAATCAGATGTGGCAATGTTTAGACATCTAAAAATTACACCATATTGGAGGTGAGGATCATGACGTTAATGATTAAATCAGCTTGATGTAATTTTTAAGCACATTGATATCGTCAAATCAATAGACAGATTAAGCAATAATTAGTAGACCAATGTTTTGGATAAAGATTTCATTACTTTTAATACTAGTTTATTTCCGATTTGTACGTTTTAATATAATTTAACTTCTCACTCATCCAAGAGAAACTCAAAATTCATTCATTCGATCTTTTTTATCCATGCGGTATGAAGTGTGGTCTATTGTGTATACATATGCTCACGGCTGTTTCAAGATCTCTGATTTCTCGGGTTCTCTCCGGTTCCTGGTCCGGTCGATGCAGAAAATGAACTATTCTATATTGTCTCGGATCTGGGTGTGGTAATACCTTCGTTGTTTCAGATACTCCATAATACGGCGGTTTTAGCTACTCATCTTAGAATCTGAGTAATGTATGTGATGTTGTCTAATATTGATTTATTGATTATAAAGTAGAACGAGTTGATTGTTTTCATGACTCTGATAAAAATGAGAATGGTTCAGTAACTATAAAAACATACAAACAAACATACATACATACAAACTTTACGTTTGATATCTGTAGAGCATTGCATTGGACAGAATTCCTTTTAAATAATCAACACTGCCACCAACCATTTAACTCCGTAGCAATATGGTTCTTATAGAATTTAATGGCTGGGATTTATAGTTCTGTAACGATATTCTTTATCACATAAAGAACATTTCCCCATCTGATTGGATAAATTGTAAAAGTCTATATTAACAAAACATATTAAGTTCAATTTGGATAAAGATGTTAAAGTAAACAAACTGGTAGTAAACATTTGCGTTCAGCATAATAAAATCATATTGACGAAAGAGAGATACCCGGAAGACATAAGGTCACATCCATTTGATTTTACAACTCCTCATAAGGACAAAGGGAACATTCGAGCGAGCCCTCGGGAACAGCAGGAATTGAAATATCAGCGCGCACAATACAATCCCCGATTTTGAGATTTGCGCGGCCGTGAACGGCACTCCGCGGCGAAAGGGTTAAGAATCATTTAAATATAGCGATGTAAAATGGAAAGCCTTTTAGCGTCGCGAAGCGCTCTTATTGTCTGTTGTTGCACACTTGGAAATGTGGTTTCCGGTAAATTGAATCGGGAGTTGTGTTAATGGTAATCTCGTCCTCGATTCAGTATGGGGTATTGTTTAAGATAAATTGTTTGGGAAGGATTTGATAATGAAAGACACCGGTTACTACGAATGGTTATTATAAAATGAATATATTAGATAAATTATAGATAAAGTTTTGTAAATGCTATGTAAGAATAAAAAAGTACACTACATTAAGTGTAGATAATTGGGACACAACGAAATGTTACTCGTATAGAATTCTCTGATACTATGTTACCTCTATAAACACGCCATTCTGTGCTCCTAGTATTTAAACTAAGCTATGAGCATATGCCCATAGCTTTTCTCTTGTATAATATTCAAGCCAATATCTTCTCGCTATACCATTTGCGGGGTAAGCATAATACTGCGCACCACAATTCCACTTTACAACAAAAACATAACTTAGATGACATAGCGAAACTATAAAGGTTAATTTTTGACTCATCGTCTCAAAAGTATTATCATGACGTAATACTTACAGGCTCCTCCATGGATCTCGTCGACGATCGGTCCTGCACTATCTGTATCCAGAGCTCTCAGACTCCAAATCGCCGTACCACCTAGTTAGGTGCATATTTATCGAGTGTCGTCCGGTGCGTAGTCAAGTTTATATTTCCCGTCTAACGGGCTTCGTTTCTGCTCGCTATGTATTCCGCTCAATGCTATTTCAGACAAGCAATCTAGCAGTGTTAGGGGGCGTCCATAAATTACGTGAGGTGTTTTTTCAAATTTTCTGACCCTCCCTCCCCCCCTGGTGAGATGTCGTGAGATTTTATTCAATCCCCTCCCCCATCCCCAAATCTCACGTGAGATTTTTCAAAATGTGGGTTTCTTATTTAAACACGTTGGATTTCTTTAATAAAAAGAAAAAAAATAATTCGCTTCGTTCTTTTATTTACGACTAGTTAGAGACTAGTAATCAATATTGCTCTCATTCATCGAGTCACACGTTCAGCTGACAGTGGCGCGAAAACAAAGGACGGGCTACATTGTACCGTAAATTCAAATTAAATTGAGCCATTTGACAATCAGGAGTGATGTATAATGTCAAAGTACGAATGAAATTATTTTCTTTCCAACGAATTAGTGAATGATCTTAATCTTAGACTTGTCTCTCTATGAGGGATTCCCCGCACCGAGCCTTATTTTAAAAATTGCGTGATATTTGCCGAGACCCCCCCCCCCCTCTCTCCAACGTGAGATTAGATGAGATTTGACTCGACTCCCTCCCCCCCTTAAACATCTCACGTAATTTATGGACGCCCCCTTAGTTACTATAGTTTCCCTACGCATACTCTTATTCGATAGCGTAGAGAAACACCAAGCATTGCTCTCTGCATTGCTCATTGGATGCCTCTTGATGGATGGATGATCTATAGTAAACAATCACGTTTCGCTTTCGTATCTCGTCACTGGCAACACACACTGGTCGAAGACTTTTTTTCTTTGAATACGGAACCCTAAAAACGTTGCACACGAACCAACCTTAAAAGAGTGTTCAATGGAATTGAGTGGCCCATTACGTTCGTATTACGTTCACGCAAGCGACGTCAAAAATTATTTAATTATTCGAACATAGCACCGAGGACACAAATAACCGATAAATGTCCTTCCATATCTAGATATTGCCCACAAATTACTGTAATTGTTTTTGTGTTAACGGCTCTATGACACGTCACGGGCGACCGGGTAACAAGACGAATGAACCGGACTGTTGTTCCGGCGTTTCGATTTGTCTTTGTTTTGCTTACAAATTTCGAAGCACCTTTGTAAAAATAAAGTTGGAAATCGAATTCGTGTTAACATAGTACAAATGTCAAATTCTTGTTATAAAAATCTTAGTTTTCATGTATTGTGCTAATATAAATAAGAAATTTCGACAAACGTGATCGACTTTTATGCGAAGTGTACAGTTTCCGATGTAACAATGTTGGAACAGTATACGTTGCACCTTCTTGTATCCATGAAAATGACTTATTATGAAAAACTTGCGATGAACGGCTCGACAGTGAAGGTTACATTGTAGATAATAATATTATATCAGTGCTTAAGTTACGCGAATTATGTATAAAAGTGTATACTTAGTGTTATATCTCTCTTTATTACCTGCTAAAGTGAACAATATACTGTCTAAATAAATTAATTATCATTTGATATTATAATGAGGAGCTCGATGGCGTAGTGGCTAGCGCGCTCGGTGTACGATACGGTTGTTAAGCAAATTTAGCAAGAGCTGCATCTGCAGCCTATAGCGTGTCATAGGCTGCATCTGCAGTCGTTAACAAAGGGCATGCATGGTGGACCATGGCCCATTTTCCCCTGTTCGATTCCATCCATGGGGAAGGTTTGAGCCCTAGCAGTGGGAACATTAGTATGGAAAACTTTATAAAATAAAATTGAAATTTAAGATAATAAGCAAAAAATAGAAGACATTTCCCAAGTAACAAAGAGCACGAATCTGAGTGAGATTGTAAGGAAAAGAAGAATGTAAAAAAGGATGGGTGCACTATGTGAGAAATGATAACCTTAAGAAAAGATGGTGATAGGAAAGGAACACATGTCACGCTGACCTAAAATAAAAGAACTTCGGGCAAACAAAATAATTAGCAAAATGCACCATCATTATCAGCAAACTATTTTTCAATCATTATTTTACGTGTAACACTGGTGCAATACTCTGATTGACACCAAGAATTAGCTATCAAGTCCCCTAATAAATTAAAACCTTTAATATTTACTTGCCTTCATAAGTTAACAAACATTTATTTCTTTAAAGAAAGTTAAACGATTCACATAGTTCACAACGCTGAAGCCAAAGAAAGGCATTTATCAAACTAATTAAAAGTAACAATCGCATGACAAACTCAAATAAGTCCCAAAATGTCTAAGATCCCCATTTCCCGTTTCCAAACTTATGATATAGCAAGAACACTGAACTGTTGTCACAATACAAACGCCAAAACGAGGAGCCAATAAAACAATTCCCTTTTCGTAAACTTACAAATTTGTACAATACGACATAATAAATATTTCAGAGCGTCTTAGGGAGTAAAATATAGACAGCAATTAATTTAATTCAAGACATGGCACTGAAATGGAACGGTCACGCGAGCCCCGTGCCATTACCACTGGTTGTATTCTTAAACTCGAACTCGATTTTAGTATTTTTACATATAAAATTAAGCTTCACAAAAAAAATGGATCTTGATATATCTATTAATCACGGAAAACGGCAAAACAACAAGAAAGTCAGTAGCATTTTCAATGGATGACAATCTCACATTACGTATTTTAACAATTATGAATACATCATAGTCTGACAAAATTAAAAAGCCGAAACGTTTTAAGTTATAGTGACATGAGAATCGTGCCGAAACTTCTTTAGGTTCTTTAATGTGAACACTTTTTATTGTAATAGTTATTAAATCATTTAAGTTAGTCATATACTCATAAATTTGTTTAATAGATAGCTTAAATGACAACAGTTAAGTAAAGCAGCTGGTATTTAAGTGGATATGTAGCAAATTAGCCGTCTATTATGTCGCAAAGTGTACCATAAAAAGAACTTCTTCTGTCTGATGCTATCATGAATGGAGTATAGTATAATATAAGTAAATAACAACAACCGATGAAGAGCTGTAGCTTGTCATTAGCTATTTCCAAGTTTAAAACTTTACTGAACTAATCTTAATATTTTTATTTTATGCTTATTTGTAAGCAATGTTGTGAATTCGTGTTTCGATAGTAACCAGAGACTTATCTGAATATTAAAAGTTTTCACCGTGAACAAAACAATTTGAATAAGGATGAGACTCTCCACGCTACAGCAGAAAACATACACGTTTCCGCATAAAGTATCATGAATTGTTGGATATATTTATGAGATACCTGCACGCGTAGCAGGAGGAACTCGAAAAATGCTTTGTCTACATCCAAATGTCACTTTCTCGGGTCGAGAGCGAGATATCGTTTGGGCGCACTCGAGAAATTTGTCACTTTAACAATTTCTTTCGCTCGTCTTCTTCTACCAAAAGACGCCCTGAACGAGTGGAAGCTTAAAAATGCTGAAAGATTCAAAAGTACTCGAATTGAGATAAGAAAGAAAGATATTTTGACTTTGACTTTATCAATAAATTATACAAAAAAACTAATGAAGATAAATCTTCTAAACAGACAATATCAACAAGGCCAAACGTTGAAACCATAGTTCAAATTTCGAAGCCGATCGCAAAACCCATCTTAGGAACTCCAGTCCAAACTTCCCAGTTCAGTTGCGGTCGGCTTGATTTATGCCGGATTTGTCGAACGCTGAGGAAAAATTGCTAAGATTTTCAACCAAAATCTATTTCTGCAGGACTATATATTCTACTGCTGGCAAAAACTAACTGCCAACATACATATCTTTTTTTTTATAAACACATTATTATTTTTAAAGGGTTTTAACCTGTACCTGTTTAGAACCATTCAAAGTATCCGAAGTGACTGGAAAAAAATAATAAATATTGAGAAATACATCCGGTGTAAAGGTAACAATTAAAAGTCGTTTTATTAAGTTTCTGACTGAATAAGTTAATTGAAACAAAGTACATTATGACTGAAACGTCATTGGTTTGGTGAATAAATAAGATTTTTTATTATTTCATTGCAAAATTAATTAATAGTCCAAAACGAGGAGCAAACTCGGTTAACTATTTTTTTTAAACGATATAATTTGTATATTGTTTTATGTTGGCGTGACCAGTTAGCGTTAAATCAACAACTTCAACATCTTCAGCCTATTAATGTCCTGCTGGATCGCAGGCATTCCCTATGGATGGACTAGAATCGAATAAGGAAATTGGGCCTTGACCCAACACGCAAGTTCAGTGCGGGTTTGCACAAAAGCGCTGTGATGAATACGTTCGGTCTGCAATGCGAAAATTAAGAAAATATCGCAGGTGCTGGTTTTAGGATGAGTGACCAAAACATTATTATCTTGAGCGCCTCCGTGCTTCGGAAGGCAAGTTAGTCAAATTACTTTAAAACAAATATTTTCTCTGTTTATGAAATTGATTCAACTGTATTAGATTGATTGGAGCAGCACACGATGGTGGCCTTCCTCGGCTTCTGCATCCTTCCACTTTCGAGTTGTATATCAGCTTTTTTAATACTATCAACCGGCATCATTTTCACATTTACGAACAGAACATGTTTCTATTAATTTTTTTTAGGTCAACTCTCTTTTTTATCGCTTTATTCCGAATGTACACTATACATTTAAATTAATTAAACTTTAACATTTACGCTTTATAATTCGCCGGAGTTAAAACACAAACACAACTCAAATGCAATTAAGAAGCGTCAAGATTGTCCCATTCTTTCATTAAACTTTAAAATATTCAATTAAAAATGGTACAGAGTTAAATTAAAACGTAAATGGGATTCCACTTGCCCAGTCTCCTTTAAAAGACCTTTGTGTTGATTTTAAAATCCTTTTTGTAGAGAAGGGAAGGTTTACAATAAACGGGTAGACAAAGACCCGGAAGATTGCTTGTGAAAAGTTAAATTCAAATAAGATACCGTACCTGCGGCGCGACCGCTGTAACGGTATCGTCGACACCGTTCTCTTTGCTTGCATTCTGTACTTAGATCATGTTCCTAGGTTCATCATGCACAAACTTTTTATGTGTATGATTTGAAATGTCTTTGATTCTTTTTCGTTCACTTTTCTTTTAAATGAAAATTGCAATGGCACCTAAATCAACCATACAGCCCAGATAAAGACAAAAGTAACTGGTGTGATAATAGTAAAATAAGTAGAAATTACATTTAATTGATTTGTAGAAACTACTCATCGGCAACGTTTGCATATTTATTGAAAATGACTGACTCGTTTTAAGATAAATGCCACGTCTGCAATAAAATTGAAGATGTACATTTGCTGATGAAGTGTATTAAAAACAAAGATGAGAGGGAGTTATTTATGATAGAATTTCATTTAAATGTTTTAGATATTGGATTAATTTAAAGATTATTTTAGCATTGCACAAAAATTATGTAAATTACTGATTAATTTAAGATAAACTCTAGTAAATTCTCTAGTGAAACATTGTCATAAAATAGTTTAGATTTAAGTATGGAATGATGGGGTTGACATGTTCAAAAGAATAAAAACTCCTAAAAATAAAAATAATAATATAGTTCAAAGGCTAGTTTTTGATTGTGTAGAAAATTTAGCCCCCAAAACCAGATAATTTAGCGAAATTCAAATGATGAATGACTGTCTTGGCTAATTGAGATTATAGAGGTGTAACCGATTCTTTAGAAAGATCAATAACTTGTTTCAAATACCATTTAACGAAAAATTAATACCTACATTATTTTAATGTACTGATGACATGGCAGTACCCAGTAATGTTTTGATAAAATTCCTAATCACAGATATGTTTTTCCCTCGTGGTAACGTCCGTTGGATATTATCGCACAAATTTTATGATATTAATTGTCCTTGTGTATCGGTGTTTGGTCCAGAGCGATAAAACATGCGCTACGTAGGTCAACAACTAGGGCTGCAACCTGTCCGGGTTCGTCCGGATTAGTCTGTTTAGAAAATATCCGGACAACAATGTTCATACAATCTAAATACAAAATTATACTAACGACTCCCGCTGATGCGTATTGGCATCGTTATTAAAAAGGTTACAGCAAATACTTATGAAACTGATGTTACATTCGAACATGTGTGGTCCTAATAAAAAAAACGACGGTAAGTACTTTCCCCAATTAATAGGGCCTTAATAGAACTTTTAATTATCAAATATTATACTAAATAAAAATTCATTACTTGATTTGGTGTAATTCAAATTAATAAATTAAAGACTGACCCACGAAAATCTGCCGTTGGAAGAAACACTGATACGAAATAATTAAAAAATCTAAAAGAATGACGTATCAACAAATAAAGGTTCTTCATTTGGCAGGGCATGAAAGAATACATCAATTGTATTGATTATAATTAATACTATATTTAGGTTACATAATTTTCTTCTTCTAGGGAATTTCCAACTTTAATTTTATACAGTAAAATATTCCGTTTTATAATTTGCATTTACCTCAAAGTAAAATCTATTATGTAACATGAGAACGTTACGATATCAATTTGAAAGTTTAACACAAATATTTCAATTTCAATTTCTTTATTGCACTCCATAATGTATAACAAAGGTGTTACAAAGAGGAAATGTATCATCATGGACCCCGTCGGGCACGACAATTAGGAGAGTAGAGGACGCATATTTATAAGAAAAACATATATAATCTACGTTCATATGTAATTGAATTCTAAAATCCCAAATATAGGTTGATACTATGTTTAAATATTAATTGTTTTTATTATCTTTTACATAGTTAAATTATTGATATTGTTTATTTAGTTAATTAAGTGTATTTGTTAAATATTCATTAATTGTATAGTAATGTTTTGTCACTAACAAATTCTTAACTTGTTTTATGAAGCCTTTATCTTGGGTTATACTTTTAATTGCACTTGGAAGTTTGTTAAATATTCTTGTGGACATGACTAGTGGGCCGGAGTGGTATATCTGCATGCGTGAAGCCGGCAATATGAGTTTCTTATGATCTCGCAGAGTGTATCTGGAAGTTAATTCCTCTCGCCTATTAAACAATTCTGGTTATTTTTTTACAAATTTACAAATTTCTAAGAATATATATACCTGGTAAAGTTAAAATTTTAAGCCTAGTAAAATATGGTTTACTAATTATCTCTATTATCTATTAATATAATATAATATTCTATTATATATTAATAATTATCTCTATTAAAATATTTCCTTTTTCTGATTAATATTAACATGTCATTTTATTATCAAGTTATAAATTGAAGTCCTGTTAAATGTATGTTATGTTATCTGACATGTTTTAAGTTTGAAAGTGATATATTTCACAAAGTGAGATTTGTGACAGCCCTAACCGCAATTAAGGAAGGTTACGATAACGTGCCGCGTCCGACGTACACGTACATACTGTTCGGAT
Source organism: Diatraea saccharalis (assembly GCA_918026875.4). Lineage (NCBI taxonomy): Eukaryota > Metazoa > Arthropoda > Insecta > Lepidoptera > Crambidae > Diatraea > Diatraea saccharalis. The sequence continues at coordinate 4,105,332 of OU893350.1, read as the reverse complement.
ACACCGACATTTCATTTGATAAAGGCATGATAAAAATGAATTAGGGAATATTGAAATTCAGCCGACCCTTCGCATTGATTTTGATTTTGTAAACGGAAAAATAACAAGAATTTTTATTCTAACGTGTAACTTAACAGACGACAGCACTCTTCTATACAGAAGTAAAATTTAGTTGTTTTGAAATATTTAAAAATAAACATGAATCGCTTAATATATTGCTAAACGTAAAACCCGATTATACTTCTGGTACAAAAAGGATGATGACAGGGTAAAAAAAAAAGAAATTCTATTTAGTCTATCAGACAGATAATAGAAAAACCTTAGATAGATATTTTTTACTTCAATTCAACAAGAAATAGCTTAGATAACAGACCTTTAAACTGAGAAAAGCGTGACATGTGACCTTTTTAATAAATGTATCGCTACTTTAATAATTACGGAGAAAATAAAAAAATAAGTTTTTAATATTTTCCAATAATTTGATGGACTAACAAAGAAATTTAGTTGTCATCCCTATACGATGAATAATTTATATATTATTTCTTCTTGTAATACTCTTTTCAGTTGGAGGAAGATCCTTATGAAGAAAAAATGAAAAATTAGATACAACAAAAGAACACATTTAGCAAACTAAACAATCGGAAAAACTTTTAAATCTTTTAAAACTTTTAAATAATTGTATAAAATCTAAACATTTAGTTTAGATTTTATACAACATAGATTACTTTTGCTCGCGTTCATTCTAAGAATTGTATTTGAAACATATGTATTAATATATAAAGAAAAAGCAAAGCAAGTTACGACAACCATTATCAGAGATCTCAGGGAAACATCATTTTCAATATTTTCCACGATTATTTTTTTACTTAATATAGAGATAAAACAGAAATAGAGATTGAGATTCCTTATAACTTTTATTTTGTTAAAGAGAATTTTCCCAATACGTTTCAGTGAAGAAAGGCAAAGCTGAAATGACAATAGAAAATTATCTCTGGTACAGAATATGAAATAATCCATGATACTTTTATTAATACCATGAAAATTGTATTGAATACCTGAATACCATCGAACAAGATAAAAAAACTATTTTTAAAAAGTTTTATTTCTCGGATTCCTTCCACTTGACTCTCAGTGAATGTAGTACTCTCTCATTAGCAAAATTTTGAAATCTTTGATTAAAAAATGAGTTAAAATCTATAACAATGCAAACGAAAGAAACTATTCCAATTTTAAATAAAATTCAAATGGGTTCATTTGGAATAGCATTATTACTTTACTTACAAACAGTGGCGTAGCGTGTCTTGGCGGGGCCCCATATAAAATGTGTTTGGGGGCCCTTATGTACGGTAAAGATTTTTCACATAAGAAAAAAATGATTGTATAAACTATGCGAATTTTAATCGTATATACATCGATTATTATGGGATTCCCCCGTTACATGACTTTAAACGTAGATATCCCGCAGCCCGCGAAAACCTATGTAGGGTGTTGCCAACTTTGTAACGCACGCTTTACGTGGGAAAAAGAAATTACACTTTTTGACTTTTGTCATTTCTGAAATAAAAAGAAATATGGAAAGTTTTTTTTAATTTTTGCTTACGCACGTTTCGGGCCCCAGTGGCCCGGGGGCCCCGTATAATTGATACGGTATATACGGCGGTAGCTACGCCTCTGCTTACAAACAGTATTAACAATGTAATTCTTAGCGGTGTTGCATCCAGCCTAATTTGCACGCTAATTGCCATAGTTTCAGGCGTCAGTGTTTAAATCATAATGAGCAGATAATGCGCCACACAGCGAATTCCAAATGAACCAAAACTTGCTACTATTCAGTTTTCCATGACGTACAACAATTTACATAATTTATCCGGCTTACTTAATTTGCATACGTTTCTAGCTTTTAGTTTTGTTATTCTAGGTTCTAACGTTGGAAATTTACAGTATTAAATGGGACTTTAGATTTTGTTTATAACAGTAATTTGGCCAAATTACTTTGGACCGCTGGCCTATAAATGTGGATATGGTTATGCGAATACATATAATTTCATTATTACCCGACAAAGTAATGATATAACCTTTTCGTTATGCTCCGGGATACCTATGAAGTAGTTATTATAGAAACTACAATTATTATAAGTACAAATACCGGCCTAATCAATGAGTAAAGTTAGAATAAATTGACATTTAGCTTGGTATCTAAATAATATTATACAATGCGTCTTTTTTCTTTACGTAGATATTTTCCTTTCGACAAACTTGAGCTGAGACGACAGAAAAACTTCTACTACTACTTCTACGGAGTTACACATGTATTTTTATACTTTTGCTGTCATATTTGGATCGTTTAAAAGATAATATTCTACTTTTAGTTGCTACACGCAATGATACACAAGAAAACACAACGCTACACCTGTATGCAACTGTAAGAAAAGATTCTAAGCTTAATACTCGCGAAGCACGGATTTTCAGCTGGTTATATAATATGTGTAATCACTGTTTCATTTTCAAATTCAATTTTACCATTATACTCGTATTAATACGTGTAGCGAAAACTATACCTCTCGTACGACTTAACCAGACGGAGGACGGATGTTAAAATGAAATCTACTATAAAAGTTAATAAAGAGTATATTAGATTGAATCTCTCATGTTTTTGTGACAACTATGAATAGGAAAGCTGCAAAGATAATTTTTCCAGAGCGAATATGGTTATTATGTTATTCTTCACTCTTTATTGCCAAGTGAAATTACTACAAATGTGGGCTTATTACTACTAGACTACTGCTACTACCAGTTATTATTTGTACCCATCCACTCTCCTCATATATTAAGAAGAACTGTCCACCATTTATCTTGAAGTGTTTCGACTAGAAAGTAAAATAAAAAGAAAAGAAAGCAAATATACCTATATAATTCTATGCATTTGTTTCTCGGATTCATTGTATACTCATTTACGGAAAACCGACGAGCCCCTGGTTTACTTTGTTCTCGTCCGCATCAAAGCGTTTGGCCCGCGATGGGCGGGTTACGACTTGACGTTTTACAGTTGAAATAATTATATTACGTCGTACGATGTTGGTGTTTACTGTCCCCAATGGAAATTGTATTATTATTGTTTTTTCGCAGAGAAATTTCGCTTGGAATATTGTTAGAAATACACAGTTTACTTATGTAAAGGCGAGTTTTATTCAATTTCTTATAATCAATACAGGATTTCAATAGTAGCCTTCTAAGCGGCAGATATATATAAAGTTATAGCTTTTCGCCCGCGGTTTCGCCCACACAGAATTTGCTAAGCCTTTAAGCCTTTTTTTTCGCGATAAAAACTATCCTGTCTTTTCCCAGGATCCTCTCTATATATGTACCAAATTTCATTAATATTAGTTCAGTAGTTTAGTGTAGTGTAGGTGTAAAAATGTAATACATAAACACACACACATACATATACTAACACACATAGAGAGAGAGAGAGAGAGAGAGAGAGATAATGGAATAGAATAGAAATTTATTTTTAGTAAATAGAGAAAGAGTTACTTTCGCATTTATAATATTAGAATGGATTCATTCTTAAATATATTTTAGGAAAATATATAAACAACACAAGAGATGTTGCCAAATGAGATACAGCAATGCAAAAAAATCAATCACGATCGCATTGAACCGCAGAAGTTCACCGCACGGAGCGCAACCTGACAACTTCCCCGAACTAGTATCGAAAAACTTCCGGAAACTTTATCTGTGGCGTGATAAACACTCGCCTTCTCACGTCTCAAATACGAACACAAAAATAAAGAACTCCATACACAATATACGTGCGATATACTTATAACTCGTAAGAATTAACATAACACCTGAGGGCCTGTTCTATTTTTCTTGGAGCGAACATTCGAAAGTTTCCAATAGTTTTGTTAAAATCGTAAGATAAGATTATCTGTTCGCGTCAAAGGCAGTATATTGTGCTACTAACGTTTCATCATATATTATCGAAAAAAAGAGACCTGTCAGATGTCTACCCTTTTACAGTAAACTTAGATACCTGAGATTTTACAAAAAAAATATACATCATCAGTAAAAAATATTAAATATTATTATTTCCTAATTCGAATGTCACCGATTCTTCAGATCGTCAGTTTTATTTTACGAAACTATTCATACATATTTCGTATGAAACAAAAAAAGTGTGGCAAAATTACACTAATACCTACTCCTAGAAATATAACAATAAATCAGATGAACTACGGAAGAAAACAATTTATCAACTCCTCTCAACACTTCACTAAACAAAAGTAATAACTGTTGGTCGAAAGGAGGGAGAGAATACCAACCTGAATAGTTATGAAGATGGAATATTATTAACATGGCAAAGTCAAAGCCAAAATTTTTTTTATTTAAATTGATAACCACACCGGTAAAAAATTTTATAAGTGAGAAACTTGTCATGTTTTCCTTTTTTTTACTCTTTTTATCTTAGCTTTTTATTGCTTGTTGTCACTATCGGTTACATAAAATAACCAAAAATACTTACGGCTGAACAAAAGTTCTTCCCTTAAACGATACGCGAAGCAATGTAATTAAAAAAAGAACACCCGATAGAGATGAAGGTTAGCATACAACCGGCTTGAGATCCAATAATTAGTCATATAAAATCTCAATCCAGATCACACATTGCAAAACCAAAAGATACAATTAGTTCATTCTGTAAATATTAAATCAAAGGGAGCGATTCACTTATTCTTATCAGAGTTTGTTTCGCTAGTTCTCAGACAAGACTTCCAAATTTGAAACTGCTAGTAGATTACGGTAACCAAGGGTAAATAAACAAACAAATGAATTTGAAAAATGTATTTTTAAAACAATTCAAATAAATAAATGTAAACGTTATCATAAAATACATATATTTTAATTGTGAATTTGTCTAATAATATTCAAGATAGCTATACTTTTAATTAAAAAGACAATCAACGCCTTATTCTTATGAGAACACGAACGTCAATATAAACTAAATACAAACGCGATGAAACCGTTCAAAAATCTCTACCTTTTTTAATGTGGCAAGAACACAAAAATCACTAACTTTCAGCTGGTTTTTTGTACAAAGAAAAATCTTCCAATTTAGGTATACAAAGACCATAGCAGTAAGCAATACTAAAAAAATATATCGTTATCAGAATATTTTTTGGCAATTTCCTTCACAAATGTCAACTCAATGTAAAATCCAACAGACTCAATTACTTTCCAACGTTAATGCGAAGCTCTTCAAATTTTACAACCGTCCTAAGCATTCGCTTTTATTAAAATACCCAGCATGATATGGGCCTCCGACGGATTGCTGAGAATAAAAAATTTAATTCGTCTCCGTTATAACCGTTGTAGAGATTTTACGACACAGTCTAATTTAGAAATATTTACATAGCTCAAACGGAATAAGCACAGTGGACTCGTGTACGGTATAAGAACTCGGCTCTTTCAGTTCTGTGAATTATATCTAATAATAACAATTTGATAAATAGTACCTACACTACCAAACTAAATGCCAATGCAGAGTAAGTAATCACAGAAACCAAAAGTAAAGATAATGCTTATTTGAATTTTATTATTTATCAATCGGCAGACATACTGCACATTATTACATTATCAGCTCTGTTACATCCCCACTACAGAAGCTCAGGACTTTCTTATGGATCATTAAGGTGAACAGGCCATAACCCTCCACGCTGGCCCAATGCAGCCTTCCGAAGCACGGAGTAGCTCGAAATAATAAAGTTTTGATCACCCATCACGTGACCGAATCTTGAAAGTTGCTTAACAACAAAGTTCGACGACCGCGCCGCTTATCCGTTACACCACCGAGCTACTCTACTACTAAGCCATATTCCTTTCCTTTGGGTTGGCATTGGATTTAATCAAAATGCGTTTCTGAAAATTAATAAAATTACTTATTTTAATAACTTTTTATCTTTAAATATCGGGTTTTTTACGTTTAATGAAACGAAAATTACTGTCTTGGTCCATTTTTAAAGCGTCATTTCAAGAATTGAGAGGAAAATGTAGAATATAGTGTTATGATCTAGTGACAGTTACTTAAAGACTTGCTTTATTTAAACACTTTGTCAATTCCTTGACAAAGATATATCACTCATGTGAAGCCCAAGCGGATCCCTAATCGTGAACAAAGCAACACGTTACACCGCTTTATAATTGACTATGATAATTTTAGCAATTTCATACTATATCTCAAACAGGGGACAATGAAAAGGAACAAAGAATTTTATGATCGCTCGTATTTTACCGAAAATATAACCTTGTTTTCCATCTGATAGTTGAATCGTTTAATTAAAACCTCTTCCGTAGATAAAAAAGTGTAACAGATACGGATTTGGAAAACAATGGCCGGTTTTAAAAAGCTTTTCGTATTACACTCGACTGCGTCCTTATCTGCGTTTTGTATTGTTTCTGTTCTGTTGGTATTTCATTAATCCATTTTATTTACAAAAAAGTTTAAGATTTTAAACAGTACCAGAAAACTCTTTATTATTTAAACTTAAAAGTAAAGTTTAAATTATAGGTACAACTAATATATATAACTGAAAAAAACATACACTTTCTCTCTATGTATAATATGATTGCGTTTCCAATGCTTAGAATATATTACTCGTATTTTATTTGCTTAAGAAATATAACTGAAAGAAATATTTCACCGATAAACAAAAAAGTTTCAATTCAGAATATTGTAAACCTTTAATTATTCTATTAATAACTTACGCTACTTTATTTACTAGCGAATGACCCTCAAATTAGTTTTATAGTATCACTATATGTGAGATCATGGGGCTCCATTGCGGCCGTAGAGAATGAGGTATCCTACAAGTAGTATACTCGTAGGATACCTCATTCTCTGGTCGTATGGCCACAAGTCTGATTTGTTATGATCTATTCCCATAATAAGTCATTGTATCTATTGCAATTATCATAGTTCAAAACATTTATTAATTCAAAGTCTTCCATCGCCTATCCTATTTCTGCGGACACATTTATTGTTCACATTAAAATTGTTATAGATACTAAACAAGAGGGTACTTTAGAAGTTTTGCCCTAAACGAGCACCTTCAGAAATCCCCATAGACACTCTGCTACCATTAAAAGTCAATATATAACAACGTCTCATGTGTTAGAGCGAAAAATGGGGTAAAGTTTACTGGTCGGTAACATTACATACTTGCCATACGTTTTATAAGTGGTTCTGATACTCACGATTAATATAACTAACTACAATATGTAATGTCTGGATAAATGAATTAGAGGAATTAGGAAATTAAATCATATAACCTCAAATTTAAGATCAGAATGGATTACCTAACAATTTTAACGTGCCAAATAGAAGTTTGGTTGGTTTGGAATTCGAATATACGCATAACAGAGTATTAGAGAATGTGCACTGAATCAAATACACTTTGTAAAATCTGTAGAATTAACATGAACTACGAATACATTAACAATCGATATGAAAAGTTTAGAAGTTGTAGCTTTCTTCCCTTTTGGCACAGGAAACAATATTATTACTGACATATAAATAGAAAGGACCTGCTTAATCAAAAACTCTTCAGTAAAACAAAGCTGACAACAAACACCAAAGTAGTATCCAAGCTGTCTGAAAACCAGATAAGTTTAGCTATGTCCCTACTGGAAGAATCTATCAGCCGGTTATTATAAAAGACGAAGTAAATTTAGAAATCAAATCTACCGAACATTAATCATCAAGACAGATGACATCAGCGTCCTTGAGATTTTCAATAATGAATTCGAGAATTGAAAAGAGATAAATTAATCGTAAAGAAATAAAACTAATAAAAAGGCAGTGTCTCAAACGTCAGCTGTAATGAAACAATCAGTCGAAACTAAAGACTTATATGTAAATGTCTTTGGTCGAAAAAGATGAAATTTTAAAATTTGTTTTAAACATGCGAAAAACAGTACACTGAAAAGTAATGCCATATGGCATGACATTTCGTACCACGTAATATGATATTTAAGCATTACGCAATACTCAAAACATGACCTAAGATGCGTATGACTCGCTATTGCGTATCGGCCAGCCGGACTGATGAAAATTCAGGACAATCAGTAATACCTGTTATTGTACTGAATAGTTTTATTCTTATTCCATAGCCAATGAACTATGTATAATGATTATTTTTTATATACAAAGAGTTATTTTTTTATATCCAATAAAAAAATTACATAAGTTTTTTAACTTTTATATATTGTGTGCAATAAAGTGTATAATAATAATAACTTGAGTCTGTTCATCATTTACCTACATTATCATCGTCAGTCAATGTCCCCACATGCTTATAATAAGATTGTAGAGGAGGAATTGATCAAGTGGGTATAGTAGTGTACGCTCCCCATCAACTACAATTTGTTTCATTTTGAACAGAGACAATTTCATTATTCAAATGCAACCAATTCGAATAAATAGGATAGAACATAGACGTTAAAACTAAACCCGCATTTCGCATCAGGTCGACCGGTTAGGGTTGAACTTGAGACCGCTAAATATTGTAATGAGACAATAATATTATAAAAATTCTAACTGTTTAGAGGAAAAGGAGAAAGTGAAATGGTCCAGATACAAAAATTTTATTGACATTGAGAAAAATAAATTTAATACTCAATAATTTTGACACAACTACAGTTGCAAATGCGCTACAGTTATGAAAGGATGCGTCTGCCGTGAGACGGTCCCCAGACATATATTTACGTTAAGCAATGCATAGATGTTTGATGTTGATATCATACCAATACACTAGAGGAAGTGTATTGGTATGATATCAACAGATAAGAATGTATGTAAAATTAACAATATATCAACAAGATTATTGCCTCATTACTACATTTGTATCAGACTAATGCGTGTTCAGTCCATCAAAAGCTTTATCAAGAATCATATGAAAATAATATGAGAATCATATAAATGTTAATTAGCTAATCGAACTACATACAGCATATGGTGCGTTTCCTAATTATTCGAAATATCAAAGTAACAGCGAAATAAATTCACAAGTGCAAATCCGACAACTGCTGCCTTGCATTAATCACCAGGAGACGATAACCGCAAGGCGTGCTCTGAAACGGCGCACTTAAAATAATTTAAGCCCACCGCGCAACTTGGGCCATAAAGAACGGAAACAAAGTCTCAAGACATTTTTCATTATGCTTGCAGCTATTTTCATCGTAAACAATTACACGACTTGTCCTGTTCAGGTTGATTGGTTTGTGTTTACTTTAGTTCAGTCTTGTTGTTTTAAAATGTTCGTTTTAAAATACATTTTATATTGCACCCTTTATCCGGAGGCACCCAAATATTATTTTCATTACCAATTGAAAAAGTGTAAACGAAAATCCCCAAAATTATAAAGATTGTTAAAATAATACAAACTCCACTCGTTTAAACCGTTCAAAAATATTAATAAGAAATATCTTTGAGCATCTCTGGGGGTGTTTCAATCATGTCATGTAAGGAAGGTTTCAACGGTGAGAGGAGATACGTAGTACGAGGGTAGTTTGAAAAGTTCTCGGTCTGACCGAGATTTGAGGGTAGTATATAACCTAATTTAATGTCATTTGACAGCTCGATTCTTTATTTAATCGTATGTTAAGTACCGTTGTATCGAGACAAGGGGAGAATATGTAGAAAAATAAAACATGTTTTTATTTTCTTTGTTTTCTTGGTCGAGCCGAGAGCTTTTCACACCTTCCTCGTATACCAGGTCATTTTGAATTAAATATACAAATTGTGTAATATGTGTGCGAATGTGCGTGTTAAAAAAAATAATTACTTATGCCAAAAAATATTTTGTAAGTCAAATTCAAATTTAACATACTATCAATATTAATAATCTAGAAACCTTAATACAGTAATGAAATTAAAATTTTTGAACACTAAAGATTCTTTAAGACACCCACAAAGACTTGGAAGTAAAAATAACGAATCCTTGAGCGCCCATTTATATTAACTTCTTTTATTCCCAACCTAAATTTTTCAGAAATAGATCCACCCACAATATTAATATTTTAACGCCAGATTGTAAAATAGACATAAAAATCTAGTAATAAAAGCTAAAATTTCATAAGATAAACTAATGTTTTTAATTGACATTGTAAACTCACCGGTACATCTCCAATCTGAAACAGAGAGAATACAATTATGACAAAGGCCCTTCATATAACAAGTGGCATAACTGAATCAAGTGGCTTTACACAAATGAAATACAATTTGCACAAAACGGTAGCAGGTCTCAATCTGTTGCGATTTATTTGCATGTAAATTGGAGAAGTTTCTATAATATCGTCGGAAACGGTAACGAGTGCTTTTGTCGTAGACGCCGCGGGTGACAGCTATTTCAAAATGCCAACTCAAAAGGATGGCTTTGATGGTCATTCAATTATAAATCCTTTAACTTTTAAAGGACTGCTGTTAATTAAAACAGATGTTAAAAGGCTTCGGGCGATAACAAGTGATCGACATAATTTATTACTATTTTGTTACTTAGAAAGGAGATGAAAATTTGTAAAGGGCTCTATTTCAAATTGTAATGACAAAGATGTTAACGCAGACTAAGTACTGTATATATTACATGAGTAAGTTGTCAATCACGTTCTTTGAAACTTTGAACAAATCATCCAACAAGTTAATGTAGCCTGACTCCAAGTGCTATATCTCAAGTGTAAGGACAAATCCTTGGAAGTACGTTGAAGGACCGACGCTGCCGTCAGCCAGCCAAGTGTCATTAGTTAAAATTACTCAACTCCAGATATAGCTCCCTCGGAGGTAGTTAACAAAGTTTGCGGAAGGTACAGGATTACCCTTTGCCTTTTAAGACAAAAGTAAAAAGCGTTCTAAGACCATTCACGTTCACCTGGTTTTCCAGCCTTATTTATATATTCTTCAAAACTAATTTCTTTTATACTTAAATATTTCTGATACCGGAGCAAAACTCATAGGATAAAACACAATGATTAAAAAAAATATTTTTAAAAACCCTATAAGTTAATATTCATAAAGCACTTCATACAGTCGAAATGTCGCAAATCTCAGTTTTTTGATTATCGAAATAAAACTTTATTTCTAACATCATATAAATCGCAACTGCTTATCACTTGATGGTGTTACCACCCTTACATTATTCTAAACAAGGTTTGTACAGCGGGAATGCAAGAGCAATATTTTAATTATTTCTGACTATCATCGACAAAGTTGCATCATTATTTTAATTATTACTTCAACCCCTGGACTAAATGCATTAGCCAGTAATTGATTCCCATGAGCCAAAATTTACTGGGGAAGGAATGATAATCATCTCTTTTCTTATTTGTCTAGATCTTTCTTAAACTAAAATCTAAGGAACAGAAAACCCCTTCCAAGAAAATATTACAGATTATTTGAAAGACGTCTTTTTAAAGTAAGAAAACTGCTAAGACAATTTAATAGAATTGATGAAATTCACAAATCGATTAGTCTTGATAAACACTATGATTCTAGAGTGAGATTACCATACGAAAAGGGGTACAACTCGTTGACGTGACACACCAAAGAGCGACATAAAAAATTGCCACGCTGCGTGTTCCGGAGACACGTCACTTTTGATATACGACGCTATGAGACGCGTCCGTATAAATAATATATCCGTGCCACATGTTTATCGTATGTTTACTTTCATACGGAACAGAATGTTAACTGAAAGCCTTTTATTTTCTGGTACAAGGAACTGGTTTGAGGAAAGATGTAGGCAATTGAGAAGTTATTGCTGCTGAATTTGGTTTTTATTTCCACAAACTTTTAAGATTTATATAAAAAACTTCATTGCAATTTCACATTACATTCCTATTTTCAACATGAATATTTTTATTAGCAAAATCAATATCAAAATTATTTTATGGAATATGAGATACAAGGCAGTTATTCTACGTTCATTGGTGTTACGACTCTTACGTGCAAAGATCTTAAATCAAGAAGCATTTTCGTCTTTCATTAGGTATATTTTTCCATATATATGAAGTTGTTAGACAGAAAATATTAAATGCGTATTCACGATTGATATTGTTAGATATTCGTTTATTAAAAAACAATAAAAGTATTGGAATACTATTACCACCAGCCTGAGATCCAAATTATGAATCACATAGAATTTCAAATCTGAGTTGGTACAGATTTGAAAAAATTACAAGTACTGTTTCTCTTTATATAATTGGTATATGCAGGAGCCATTACTTTCTTATCAGAGTTTCTTTTGCCAGTTCTTCTCAAGTACGCCTTCTTGAGAGGCAGTTCGAGAATTTCTCCGATAATATTGTTAACTTATACGACTGTCCCAGAACATAATTATAATAACGTACAGTGACCAACAACTTAATTGGTAGCTATGTTTTTAATAGTGAAAGTCTACCGATATCCGTGATTAGCGATCATATTAATTGGGATCTTTAAATTACAATCTAATATTGTCGTTCACAAAAGAAAGACGATATCTAAAGAACCGAAAAAGATAACTTCCATTTTTATGATAAAGAAGAATTAGATGTAAATTTAGACAAGGACTGAGGAAATAACACCATAAAACGAAAGGGTCCAAAGGGCCTAAGTGTTGAAGGGCTCTAAACGCCTCGGACCACTAATGCCTCGCAAAATACATTATAAAGCATTCGGGGAAACATAATAGGACCGAAGGGTCAAATGAGAGGTTCTAAGAATTTCAAGGCACATCAAAAATTTATGTACAGTCATATAGCTCTTGAGAAATTCAATTGCTTTAGATATCAAAAGCGATGTTACTATTTTTAACGGTATTCTGTCTGCCTTATCGCTTAGTTAAGATGATAATCTCATATTACAAAAAAGAAACAAAGATCTTTTTGATGTTTACAAATACGCTGTAACCAATCTACAATACCATTTAAGAGAAGTTAAAATAAACTTAAAAGAGAAAGGCCGTTGAAGTTTGAATTAAATCAACGATCGTAACATTTTCCTTGTGATATCAAAAGAAAAATGGTATAAATGTAATCTAGTAAAAGATTCCCCGAGACTAAACTCCGATAGGAAAAGAATCAAAATATAAAATATGCCCATTTGAGAAACGTCGGTTTCGTACTGAACTTTCGCCACCATCTACACAATGTGTATCGAATCGATTTTCACGCAATTCAGTAAAATGCAATCCGATCCGTATATAAAGTTTTTACATCCCCAAATCCCTTTAGCTCAACTTTCGCAGGACCGAATTCAGGACTCTAATATACAATTTAAATTTTGTCCCAAACTCGTAAATGTTGAATACAAAGTTGTTTGGGCACATTTAGTTTTTACAGTCGAAATAAAATATCATACAGGAGTTTGATGAGCGATTTCTGAGGAAATATATAATGAACATCATGTTACACAAAACTTTAAAATTGATTTTGAACAATCAGTTTGAAACTTAATTTCAAAATTGTTGTGGTTAAGATTTTATGGTATGTATATTGTGCTGTGTTATCGATTTTGCTATATACTTATTGTACGGAAAAGGAATAGAAATACTATATTAATTTAGAAAGGGGTTGCTTTAAAAGTTTGAGCATCACATACATTTCTCTGATACCAAAGCCTAGTCAATATGATCAGATTAGAAATAAGGTACCTCATTAAAATTTCAAATGCGAGAAGGCTAGAGATAAATAGAACAGCGTCAGCTTAATTACATATTGTAAATTTTGTGTATTAGGAGCTCAATATGTGCAAAACCTAAATCAGGAACGATTCATGAATTAATTAGTCAAGTGCCAATAAAAGTTTAGCTGCTAGTCATGTCACATATAAAAAAAAAGATTCAAACATAATAGAAACGTCAATCATATTACTCAAAAACCGACCTATGTTTCGCCCAAATCAACAGAGAAAACATATTACTTATTTCGATTCACTTACCTGACATGGCTCCTCCGTTACAAAAATAATCATAATTGTTCCATAAATAATCGTCATTCATTTTTTTAACCGAAACCAATAATCAATATTGTTATGTTTTACGAACGAACAAAATTTTGAAATATTGTTGATCTAGAATTTGCCTCGACGACCTTCATGGCAGTGGCTCCGACGTGATCCCTGAGGACGCGGTTTCTATTATCTTGGGTTTGGGTGCTAATGTTTTCCAGTGACTTCGTCCGCGTAAATTATAGCCTGTCACCCACTTATAACATAGCTTCCCGTAGGTGAAAGAATTTTTTAAAATCTGTCATGTAGTTATGAAGGCTATTCGATGCAAACAAACAACAATGACAGTCTTATAATATTACGGTAAGATGATCTTAGATAGGCTTAACTACCATAAGAATACTTTGAAATGAATTTTATAAAAATGTTTTTATGTGGTGTGATATCCACATAGGGTGGGTCGTTTAGAAATAAGTACGCCACCATTTTGTTACAAAGGTATATTTCAAATTTCAGCTCAAGCTTGGACACTGGGAAGTGGGTGAAATTTAGCTTTCAAGATATAACAAAAAGAGAAACATCGGACAGGTGATCACAAGATGGTGAAACTAAATAAAAGTTTGTAAAACAATCGCCTCAGACACTTGAGGCGGACTCCAAACGTTTCGTATAATAAATGTAATTTGAGATATTAAAATAGCACTATGAATGTTAAAAAATATTTAATAACGACTTAATTGAGATTTCACGTATTCGTAAAGATAGTATCCAATAGATAGATCAATGAATTTGGGTGTCATATATGTATATATCAACAAATCGTGAGTAAATAGTGATACATATAGCATATAAATACTGAAACTGACAATTGAGAGGTTGGAAATCTTAGTGTAGCTGTTAGAAATACGATTATTATTAGTTCTAAGGGGTCATCCATAAATTACGTTACAGGATTATCATGATTTATTTGCCCCTCCCCCCGTCCTAGTCACAGCTGGTCATAATTTGTAAGACTCCCCCCTCTAGTGTGATGTCACATATTTTGCAAGGTTTTTGTAAAGTGATAGTTTAAAGTTCGTGTTTTAATACTTAGATTATAATAGATTTTGAAATGTGACGTCACGAAATTTAGGACCCACCCACCCCCTTGTCACACAATGTCACACTTCGTCGACCCCCTCCCTCCCCCTTAATGTGTGATGTAATTTATGGATGGCCCCTAATTTCATTTCAAAAAATTGTGACTAAATAGTGTATTTTATTCTACGACCTTTTCACTTACTTCAATCGATTTCTAGATATTACTTATTATTAGTGTGTCCAATAACTTAACGTTTAAAGCAACGGCTAATTAAATAAAATAATAATTTTGAAGAACATAAAAGTTACAATAGTGTGCGCAAATGAAAAGTTCCAACATGATTCAGTATATATAAATCAACAGAGGGAAAGTTCAATTGAGTCCGAAATAAGCCGCTACATCTACTTGAGCAATGATTTCCTACAATTCCACTTTTTATTCTGGCCTCGGCCGATTCCGCTCTGACGTCATTCATTTTGCGCTGAATAGCTTTAATCTAGAGCTTTTCTAATGAAACCGTTCCTTTCATGCGTGTTATTCGTTCAAAGTGAGCTCTTTTAGCACTAACTTAAAAAAATATTAAAACAAAATCTTTTCTATTTACAACCATTCTATCAAGTTCCATTCCTTCTACCATTATATGTATGTATTCATTTTTTTCAATATACATCTAATTTGGTATTGTCTCTAACGCTTTATTGGTACAACGTTTAAAGCCAAAAATTTTGCTGTCTATGGCTACAAAAACTTGTATGGTATTTTGAGGTCTGGTTGATTCGATTTACTTTGCTTTCCAGAATATAATAATGATAATAATAATTAAAAATCATAATAATAACTTAATTTTATAACAGGTGAAGTCCTAAACAGTAGGGTGGATCTGAGGAAACTTAAAATAGGAGGAGCCTGAAACTTAAGAACCCACAAACTTCCAGTGACAAAAACAATATACTTATATTTATAAAAAGTATATATAATTTTGTAAAAGTACAGAGGGCCGTATTGCTTAAATACGAAGTTAAAAATATAATATAATATCTTTTTTTTTCAATAAAATAGAACCGACTTCAATCTTCAACAACTTGAAAAACAATACTATCTTGAAAGCGGTTCAATTATTTAGGAATGTTCTATTGAAGTAGGGCGATTATTATTCAATAAGAAAGTCAGAGAAAACCTCTGATTTCATTAAAAGTTTCTTAAATAACTAAAACGGTTTTAAATGTGTATTATTTTTCACTTTTTTGGAGTACGAAATCTATTTATTTATTGGGACAAAAATATTGCCCATTATTTTCTACAATTATTTAACTTTATAATAAACTTTATAATAAGCTTTTGCCCGCGACTTCGTCCGCGTGGTAAAGTTACTTTGAGCAGCATTTCTAATGAATATTTATTCATTAAAAGTTGCCCGAAAAGTACCTGACTTTCTTCACCTATTTTATCCCCTTAGAGTTGGAATTTATCAAAAATATGTCTTAGGGGATGCCTACGTCATACTAGCTTTATGCATGCAATTCTCAGCCCGATCAGTTTAAAACTGAGAAAATTTCATACAAACTTACATCCCATATTTTATCCCCTTGAGGTAACTCAATTAAATTAAACTCCATCATTGAGATGAATTTTATAATTAAAATCGATAAGGACATTCACAGTTATTTCACAATATATTCAATATCATATAAACCAAATAGCATCAAGTGAAAATAGCAGGACCATGATGTATAAAACACATACCTTGTTTTTCAAAACAATAATAAACATTATTGTTTATTTTAGGTCATAATATCTTGCAACGAAAAAAAATGCAGTAACTTCGTCACTTGCATAGATGATAAAGAAAAGACAGATGATGTAGACAATTTCATAGATTTAAAAGGTATAAGGTTTGAAGACATAAGATACGATATAGAAGATAATTTTTCAATAAATAAAAACAATATGCATAAAAATGCATCGTTCATTTTATAAGTCCATTCCTTCTACCATTCTAACTTTCTGGATAGTAATAATCTTTATTTGAAAGCATACACAGAAACTTTGAATTTTATTGTAATATGCTCAAAGATAATACTGCAGTTAAATTTCGAGAAGAAATGGTCTTAAAGACGCTTTCGGGCGTAAAACGGAGCCCTGTGTTTACCATCGCCGGGTACGGACATGACAGACTCAGATAAGACTGACAGACGTAGAGGGACTATTCCAGATAGCGTCAATCTCCCCTTCTCATTCGATACGGAATTTCGTCCAATGACGTTTGTGCGCCGCCATATTGGAATACCATCGTCTATTGTTTCTCCTGTAAATTGTTATTTGACGTTTTCAATTATTTCTTAGTGAAACTACAGAACATTAGGATAGTTGCATACGAAATCATTTTGTCCATTTCAGTTTCAGATTACATAATATTTGAACAAATCTGCATCCGACGATATTTTGTCAAGATTCATTTTATATTAGGACCTATGTAAATAATACTATTGTAAAAGCAATTGATTGAAATGCCTGAAATGCCAAATGATTGAAACTATTGTAAATGTTAACATTAGCAAAATTAAGGCCCATATAACTTGTGTACAATAAGTTAGTAATAAAAATCAATACAGAAATCATTAGTTTTTCAAAACTTTTGAATATAAAGTACTCTCTTGGGAAGTCATTAAAATATGAAAAGTTCTCCAATAACCATTTCAGGAAATGATCTAACTTCAAAATCGTTTGCATTAAGTATAATACTAAGTTGAGTTTACTTTACTGCATGGACTATTACACTTTGTTTATCTTCTTCCGGCGAAGTTATGAAAAACTCGAGCTTCCGCTCTTGGAAACTATAAACTTAATTTGAGATAACTGTTATCCCAACTTTCGTTCTTGTGTATGTTTAGATAACGAATAGCTTCCATAAGCTGCACCCAAGAAATTTTCAACATTTAAATAAGTTGTTTGTTAGCTAATACTTTTGGGTAAAGTGTGTATACATTTAGAATTTCAAAAACAAGGTCAAACTTAACGTTTTTTCCAAATAGGTAATATTAATTTAATTCTTTACAATTGCCCATCTGTTTTTGCTAGTACATATTCATAAACCCTTATCAACCATTCAAGATTATAAATTAAAAGACAAAACGTGATGTGCTTTCATCTTCTCGCAAGTAAAGTATTGTTACGGAGGTAAAATATTTATTCTTGTATAGAAATCAGAAACAATAAGATATCACAATCACCCAAACTTGTAAAAATACAGAAATATCTTATGTCCAAAGAAAACAGTTTGGGTAATCTAGAAAAAACTTGTCCCTATTAATAATTTGGATCTACACACTTTTTTAATGAAGCCTATTTTTAATATCTCCTATCCATTAATATCCACTTCACGTAATAACCAAAGCTGTATATTATCATTACTTAGTCATAAAACCAAAACTGCGCAAGAATTAATACGTTCCAACGTCTTTTCACGTTGCCAAATTACAAACGACGAAAATTTTTATTAGGACTATAAATTTTTAAAAACCATTTCTCTAGCGCTGAGTCCTTGACTTGCTCGACTTCTTTCTTAGTTCACTCTATAATATATTAAGTCAGACCTTTTCACCGAAATCCGTTCAAATTACTTTTCAGACTAAATTTGAGGGTAGTAGACGTGAATGTTAAAAGCGCGATTTAATTATGTTTACCGGGGGATAGAGGCAAGGGTTCCCGAG
The DNA here is from genome assembly GCA_918026875.4 of Diatraea saccharalis. Lineage (NCBI taxonomy): Eukaryota > Metazoa > Arthropoda > Insecta > Lepidoptera > Crambidae > Diatraea > Diatraea saccharalis. The sequence goes on along the minus strand of OU893350.1, from coordinate 4,086,566 downwards.
GAATAATTGCAGAGTTTTTTCATCCGCCAAGTTGTTGTTTCATGTTGTTAGACGCAACAAAAATGATTACGATCCTAGCTTTCATAATTATGGGTCATTCATTCAACCTCTAATTGATTAAGTCTTTTAAGGTGTTTGGTTTTATATACTGTATTTTGGTAATGTTCTAAATGAGTGTACTAGTGTTATACTACTCCTTAGATCAAGGATACAAGAACAGAAATGTTTCTATAAATATAAAATTATCTTATAGAGCTACATAAATATTATTTGGATATCATTTTGTATGTTAATTGATAAAAGCGCCTACCGTAGTATTAACGCACCAAGCTCCACCACATATTTCTAAATATAAAGGTGACTGCAGCCTTAGTGATATTTATGGATATCACTGTTGGGCTTTGTCAATAATTAAAAACATTTTTTTTTTTTCAGATATGACAAGTGCTCTAATTTTTAAATCTATTACAATCATTTTCAAACATATAACGGTTGTGATGGAGATTTATATAATAGGGATGATGACTAATTTTTGTTTGTTTGTCCGTCAGGTAGAGTGTTAAAAAATATTAAACACGCATTTTTTTTATTTTTGTCGTAATCATAAAATTACGGCGTTACATGGAGTTGAAATTTCGCATGACGTCACGTTAGGGTACGTTTTCTACTCAACTGTGACGTAGCGAGCCCCCACTCCTCAACTTTAATGCTTGTTGTCTAAGCTATTTCTTGTTAAATTGAAGTAAAAAAAAAATACGTATCTAATATTTTTCTATTATCTGACTGACGGACTAAATAGAATTGCATTTTTTTTACCCAGTCATCATCCCTATTGTGTAACTTTTAAAGTCACAATTGCTTTCGGAATGAATGATGATTTGAATGATATATAATGTCATAGATAATTCGTTTTGTTGTTGTTAAATTGTGAAATAATCTTCACGATTTTGTATGATCGTAATAATTCTCCTATTTCGACTATAGAATAAAAATATTTTATTCATATAAATAATATAATAGAATGTTAAATTATTTTCGTGTTTGACAAAAACAACGTTTTATTTCAACAAAAAAACATAACCAAAACCACTGTACTAACAAAACGCACCAAACGCATTTTTATGTCAGATCATCTACGGATGAATCGATACAAGTGCTTACTCGATACTTTTCTTTCGATACCAAGTACTTATGGCATCGATACTTTATAACCGAGTAGTAAATAGTATCGTGAATCAAGTAAGTGTTTGTATGGTACTCGGTTGGTCACTCACTGAGGAGTGTCAAAAACTCGCTAGCATTAGTCTGTTTACTCTAAAGTGTTAAAATGTCTAAAGTCTAACTAACAGCCAGTTGCACAAATGTCCATTAAAATTAACATTAATTTAAAGCGAAATTCATTAAACCTTAATGTACGTTTGTGTAGCTGACTGTAAGTATTAATTTTTTGCAGCTGCCGATATATTTAGGAGCACTTCCAACAAAATTTTGTAGCTTAACTGACTAATACCAAACTAAATACATACTAAATACTTTCTATGTGCATCGTTTTTATGTCTAGATCCACTAGTCTTTCTTCATAGTATCAAAACTACTCTAAAAATCTATGATACAAAAAAAAAAACATAAAAAAGCGGCATCCACTCAATCTTGAATTGGTAATAACGTTTCGAGGCATAAGTGAAGTGGTTAAGAGGTTAATTGGCTTTGTATCTAAATGAATAACTAAAAGTTCTCTAGTATTTTCATAGCTAAATATAAAAAAAAAGTAATAATTAGTATTATACTGTAAAAAACCTTAACAAAATTATACTGAAGCTTAGGCAGGAACTAAGTACGAACCTTCATAAACTTACAGATAAGGGTTGAGGTGACACATTATCACGTGGAAGGGCATACTGACGATGATAACGTATCACACAACAGGCGAACTAAAGCTCGTAAACAGGTTGCACATACAACATCACATCAGAATATCTAAAACTGTATTTAGCCACATTATTTTGAACCCTAACACTTTAATATTAAAGTGAAAAATTGACGGAATCTTAAAATTTTGTGATAAGATGATATGCTGCTGTGTGTACATGGCAAACTGTCCTTTGCAGTATACAATGCAGACGGGCAACTTGTTTGAACTTTTTAATCCTAGAGCTCCTACGAGACATTCACAGCTTGGGCGAGTTCCCATATAGGTTTCTGTTCCTATGGCAGGCGAATATGTAGTTGGTTTTTTCTGCCCTAGAAAGTACTATAGAACGTGATCTGCTGAAATTGGGGAGGGAAGCAAGCTAAATAGAGTGGCGACTGAAACAGCAGATTTTAGGCATATTATGGGTCATTTTTGTGGCAAAACAGTCTGGCGAAAATTGATATCCGTACTTAACTAAAATTGCGTGAGAGTTTTGTTGTAAACACCTTGGCTATTCTTTATAATAATGCTATCCACTTTAGAGGTTTTAGATATTTCACAGAATAAAGCAAAGCAGGAACGAGTGAATGAACCGTTAGCAGACAGTCTAAGCGAACGACGAACAAACTGCGTCATTTGATGAGGGACTAAATGATTTTAATTATCACTTGGACAATAGATCTTGTTACGAACTGGCCAGCAGGCAGGTGAGATATTTTTATATAATTTTTTTTTTGTTAACATATTGTTTCCTTTTTTTCTTGGTGCTTTGCTGTCTTGCAAGTTAGCTGCCTATTTTGGTTTGTTTATATTTTTATTATCTTTATTAAATTATTTCCTTAACTATGAGCCATTTTTTTTTTCTCCCAACTCCTATTACTGTGACCTTTCCATTAAAGATCTCTTTGCTGGAATGGTTTTGCACACGCTCATTATTTTAATATAATTATGTGCAACGAGTATCGAATTGTATAGATGTTAGGTTAAACTTTCAATAGCTTATTACAGAAAATTTGCAAGTCTTAATTACTTTATAACCTTTTATTTGTGTTGAAACCTTCTTCACTCAAAATCTGACAACCACTCCCTCTAATCTTGCCTAGGTATCTACTCAGTGCGACATTGATCAACGTAATTATGACGCAAAACACCCTTTTCAGTCGCAAGTCTACGCAATTTTTTACAAGCTTTATCATTACGGATTCTGACTCCCACCCATCAAATGCCCGGACCGCTATAAATAAGCTGCAGACCTCCAGATTGCCAGTATAAATGAAAGGGTGCAGGAAATTAGGGTTTTTACTACGAAACCCGTCGCGTGTCGCTGTCGCAGTAAACAATTTTTCATATCCCGAAAAAAGGCTGTATTGAGTAGGTATTATTCTGGTGATGGCTTGTTTTATGGTCACCGTACTGTCGAGGGGTGAAGATGTCAGATTCTATTCAAGGGTTTTGCTATATACCCTTTTTATATCATATTTTTCCCTAGTTGAATGCATCATGCGATGGGGTTTCTAATAATACCTCTATTAAGGTGTGAATTTTCATAAAAATAATTTCAAATATTTTTTTTTGTTAAATTTTAGAACATTCAAAGAAATATACCAGGTCTTCATAACGAATAAAGAAAACTTTCGAATAACGAATTCGAATAACTTCCATGTCCTTAAAAAACTGTGTTATATATTTGTTTACTCTCAAAGCTTACCAAAAAATTTTATGTGACCAAAAAAATTATTATCTCGAGCTACTCCGTGCTTCGGAAGTTACGTTAAGCCGTTGGTCCCGGCAGCATACCCTACAATCCGCATTAGGCCAGCGTGGAGGGTCATGGCCCATCCTCCTTTACCATCCATAAGGAAGGCCTGAGCCTCTGCAGTGGGGACGTAAAATGGCTGATGATGATGATAATGATATTTGTTTCACAATAGTAATAGGGTCTTTTAAATAGTTCTCCCCGTTATCTAAGGATACCACCGAATGATACAATGAATATTGAAAATACGAGAATTATCTATGTTAGTTTTCTAATCAAAGGATTATTGTAAAATTATTGACCAAGTGTAACGCAATGCATCATTTAAGAGCACATAATCAATAAATAATCAATTAAAATACATCCAATATTTGCAAACGTAACAATTATGTAGGTTATTAGGTTAGAACATCAAAATTTAAATATACCCTTGGTCCAAACCTCAAACTTAATACTAGGATGTGACAGCTTCTTTCTAATTCTTGTTAATTAATTCAGTTAACAAGCACCTAGAGAAGCGCATGCATTATTTACTTAACCGTCTAGAGGCTCAACTTCGCAATCAGTCTAGAAACTTCTCTGAGCAATGAATTAATTAATTAATATATTAATAGTAGACGAAGCTGCACTACGACGAGCATATAAATATGACAACATGGAGCCTAACGTTTTACAATAAAGATAATTTTGTTTAACTTTGTAGTTAGTATTGCCTTATTTAAAATATGGTGCTTCACCACGGGTAAAAAAAACTTGCCGTGGTGTTACGAATGGCGTGGTAGCACAACAGTGTTGTTTAACTGGTGATGCTACTGGTAGTAGCATCACCAAAACAACAAAGTATTTGTAGTTAATATTACTGAATGCCGCACTCATAGATGCTATTTGCTTAAGAAAAACTAGAACTAAAAACGATACAAATGCAGGTTGACTCACACGCTCGTACGCCGGTTTCTAGTTGTCATCCTAGATTCAATAGAGTAAGAAATGAGCTTTTCTGTATTGTCTCAGGTGATTGTTTCAGTCTTTCAGAGTAGCTTTAGTTGCTGTATGTAGGATCTAAACAGTAAATTTAAATAAAAAAAAGATGTTAGAAACAATAACGTACAAGGAACGGACTACGAGGCCTCGGCAACCTGATCTTATAAGAAAATCAATACTTTTAAGAGCGCTTGCATTTGGGTTTCGGTTATTTTAAATCCGACCCTCATCCCAAGAGTTTGCTTGGCTTCATTCGGCTATGTTAGCCTAATTATAGCGTCTTATTGGCATTTCAGTAGCAGCTTTGTTGACACATTTTTTGTTTTTATATCGCAAAATAAGAAAATAATCTATCACAATTGATTTATCAAGACGTCACTGTACCAAGATTCGCTGATAAATATCAACGGATATATCAATTGTTATTTTTATATTTATTATTATTTTGAACATTGATTCTCAGCAGCTACAACATTAATCAAGTTGATGTGATGCTGGCAACATTGGCTTGATAATGGATTGGATTAATTATTAAATGAAGCCAGTAGCAGTTTAAAAATGTAAGGTTTTTATATGCATGATATATATCGGATAAATATAGAATATCGAATATTTTGACATGTAAATATCGGATTTTTGCGACCCCTGCAGTGGCAAAATCCAATTCATTGAAAGGTCATTAATACGTTATTTTAGCAGAATAACATATTCGAAAAACCTGGTTATTAAATCTTCATTAAGAGATAATGTTCGAATCGTTCGCAAACCTTGCTAGTTATGAAACGAATAAAATAACCAAAATCAGTATGTATTTAAAATTCTTTACGTGAATTTAAAAAAAACAACCTTTGCAAAATCCCAATTGCTTTCCCCACGCACGTTACACTGAAATAAAAGTTAAACTGGAACAAGTAATTAAAGCTGGGAGCAATTGACGACAGGGCAGGGCAATGCAATCCAAAGTTCGCCAGGCCCCGCACGGACTATAACTCATAATTAAAGAACTTTAAGAGTTGCCCACTCGAGAATCGAGTACGTCCCATGCGTGATATAGCCATATTGTAAAAATGTAGGTAATTCTTATGTGTCATCATATTTCAAAACGAAATGAGCAGGCTAGTTAATATAAGAAACTTTATTAAAAAAATTATTGAACTGTAAAGTTGACATTATAATTTATTTCTTCTCGAAAATAAAAGTCAGTTTCGACCAATTAGTCTAGTAGACTGTGTCAGCTTATACAAAATTTTCAACTTCACATTTTATTTTACACATTTATACATCGAGGGTAGAATTTAAAATCAATGGCGAAAATTTCACATATTACGGCAACGATAGTCTTTTTCTTGGGATTATAATTAAATTAAAATTACTGATTTTGGTTAAAACAGGTTATTAAATGACAAGTTGGAGAAATCCATCAAAAAATGAACATAAAATATCACCCTTAGTCTCATATGGGGCTTTGAGTGACATATGATCATTCGGAATCCATTAAAGTGGACCACAGTATATTCTTAGATAAGTACAATCTATTTAATGGGTCTTAGGTCGTAGTAGGTCAAGCTTGGCGATATTTAGTACATCGAATTTACAAGACCCTTTTCTATTTCGCAATATTTATTATATTAATTGAAAGCAGTTATTTCTAATGCTGAAATTAAGAATGTAGATATTCCTTTGATTGAATTGTTTGTTTTTTATTGAGTTGTATCATTGTTTCAATTGATAACATGATAATATAATGTTTCAAATGTTTTTTTTCTGCTCAGATTATCGCCTGAGGCCTATGCGAGATCTATAATCAGGGCACCAGCCCTAAGGTCACCTTTGAATTTTAAATTGATTCAATCTTGAGGTTGAATCATAAAATCCAATATACACTAACTATGACTTAACGTATCCCCATCTGACAACGACAGAAGTGGCTTGCGTTGTATCTTAGTCTGTCCAATCTCAGTCATGCAATTTATGTCTGGCTGAACTTAACGAGCGGTCAGCCGTGCTGCAACTCCAAATGTTAACTTGACAAAACTTATTCACAGTATTTCTATACTTTGCTTTATTTTATTTAAGAACAACCAAGAAAACGTACACCACAATCATATAGCAAATATAAGGCTTCAACGGACACTTAAAATGATACTGTTTTAATTACAATTTGTCATAACACCTAACATATTTAATCTTCAACCAAAATTATCATTTACAATCAAACTACGAAGAAATTCAGACGGTCCGAACTTCGGCCACATCGATATTCTTCCAATATACTGCCAGCCGACCGATTGGAACATGTCTTCCTTTACTGTCATTTTCACCATTCACGGGAGTAATATTCAATTCACAATCAATGGATATCGGCAGTAAATATCCGGAAAACGTACGTTAAATAAAAAGGATACACTACTTGTTTTTATTAGCAATCTAAATCATGGATCTATCACTGAAGGAACCGTAGCAAAATTTGGGGGCTATAAATGGAAGATGTTTCAATATAAAATGAATTATTATCCCTCTTTTTACCACCTGCTTCGCCTTAAGATCGACTCAATAATATTGGAATGTATGATTGAAATTTAAAAGATGAGATAACCAAAGATAACGTATAAAAATTCCTCTCGTTCCAATTTAAGAAGAGATGCATAGTTTTTGTGGATTAGAATTATTAGTTTAATTTATAAGTCGCACTGCGGGTAAAATATAATTAATAGTTAAGTGCTGGGTGACCTATGCTCTTTAGGGTACCGCAAAACAGAGAGACACTTTATTTGGATAGTAGAACAGTGCTTACTATTCGTAATGGAATATGGTTATTGATAATAAGGTAATAGAAGAAATATTATTAAAAACAAAATTTGTGAATTGAACACAATAAATTAACGAGAGATTCAGTGAACTGAAATTAGTTAATAAACAAAACCTGTCGTTATTACTTCAATAGGTGATAACAACACTTTACACACTGTATCCGTATTCACTGTTGCTGGTCTTGGAGCACGGAACACCGCGAGCCAATCGGAAATTCAATTTCCGATATGATACGATCCGCTAAGAGATTGCTGAAATATGATACAGATTCGCCAATAAACAACTGCAGATCAAAATGAAAAGTTAGTAGAGTGCAAAGGCTTGTTGAAACAACTTTGCTGAAGTGAAATTTTAGGAACTTTTAGCTGCTTCAAATCATGTTCATACTTAAACAAACATGACATACCCTACCAAGCATTAAATCATTGGTAACTTATCTCTTCATTTCTATTCACACTACACATCTCATCAACGTGTTTTAACATGTACCAATTAAAAAGCAGTTTTTATATCTTATTTAAATTTTATGAAAAAGATCTGTTAGAGGCACAATGTTGCCTCAAAATTCAAGTCAAAAATATCACAACTACAAATTTTATTAAACATAGTGTCGACATAACAACTCTGTTATTCACAAGTCAATAAAAAATAATGAGAGATTCGTCCGATTCACTTTCCGAACGATATATGCGCCTTCTCTTAAAAGGGACTACGTTTGACAACTTCCCTAAATATAATGTTGTCACACTGGCTTTTTTCACCTTCTTCTTAGATGTTCCTGCTTTTGGTGGTCTGCCAGGTCTTTTCTTCACATTGCAGTCGTTAGAACTCCATATTTCAGTTTTAGGATTAACCAACACGCATATGTTCTCTTTGGGTTCAGTTTTAATTAAATTGTTTATCTGTTCTTTATTTGCAATCTCAACTTCAACTGGTTTTTTATCATTATTGACTTTCTTTTCAACGTTACCTACAATACGTTGGGAAATATTCTCTTCTGCGGTGTTATATGGTTCTTTGCATGATAATACAGCTTTCATTGTTTGCCTGCAAGTTATAAAAATAAAATGTTTAACAGAGATTTAATAATGAATTTCAAATCTGTCATAATTATTATCTTTGAAAAACAGGAATGAACAATTATAGTCAGGTCGAATTCAGGCCAACAACTGCAACGTATTACAGATGATTTTTTAATCAATGCTTCAAAGAACATTAGACGTTCTTAGACGGCACTAACTTACATAAACTAATGACTAGGATATGATCATCGCCATCGGTTTATAAATTAATGAACCAACTGCAAAGTTGGTTGGTTTCCGAAATTAATAAAGATTATTTTTACCTAGATTACACCCACAGAATTCTAGTGACGAAATATTTTACCTGACTTCATCGGCAGAATTAAAATCCAATGCTTTCAGATCGTTCATATTGTGGGAGTTCTCTTCTGGATTCACCGATAACTTTGAAGTGGTAGCTTGATTGGCTTCCCCTGATCCAAGATTAAATTTATCAGCACCATTATCTTCGGACAAATTTTTAGTGTCACCCATAATGATAATTTAAATAATCAAATTGAAGCTATCAAAAATATAATTTTAACAATATTCAAACAATTATATTACTATTACATTCTCTTTGATATAGTTATAGACACAGACCAAGAAGAAGATACTACGTATCGTTATAGAGCAAAGTTTATATTAAAAGAATAAAGCATAGAGTATCTGTATGGTGTTTTATTAAAACGTTGGTTTTTATGCTAGAACCAAATCCTGAGAGCAAAGAGTATTTAATCCTGTTTTAAAGTTCAGAGCAAGATCCTGAATAATATGTATATTTGATACTATTTAATAAAATCTAGTATTTGACCAAGCATATTGGTAATAAAAAATATACAATGTCCTAGGTTTTCACGTCGTTCAATATTTGCACGTCGTCCTAAAGACAAAATATGCTAGGTATTTAAAAATTGTTAACAACTTATAAAACCATATTTTTGCAAATAAAGATTTTATTATTATATATATAGGGTACCTCCTAAAACTAAACTTATGTATGTTATGGACCAAGTGATAAATTGACATTATACATGTCCGATCGTTATGAAAAATGCCCAATATGAAAGAGCAATTTAATAATTATTATTCAAATAATCAAATTGACCGGGCATTATACATATTAATCCTGTGAGGATCATTATAAAGACTGTTCCAGTTCACATACCTATATACATAATAAATAATACTGTATGCACGAATTCAAACTTTTCCTTACACAAACGTAAAATGTACATGTAGTCTGACGAATGGAATTTCGTTCTGACAAAAAAAAATGGGAATGTTATTCAGATTTTGGCCATTCCGCTTTTTGTCTCAACAAAATGGTGGACCAAAATTGAATTAATCAGTGTTCTTGCCTAGACATCTACAGCTAGCGTAAATAATTCAGAGGATGCTGCGCACTTAGTATGAGGTACGCCAGCGGTATATTTCATTGTGATGGTTACGGCACACAGGGGAACTATGCTTAATCAGCTTCATAATTTAACGTAAGTTCACCTTACTTTACGGAGACACCGAAAACAGAACTAGAGGCGGAAAAGATGACGTGAGCAGTAGAGCAGCAGCAGCAGCAGAACACACATATTAAAAAATCTTTCACGAACAACGCCCAAGCGAACCAAGGGGCACGAATCAGACATTAAAAAAGCCGCTACAAATATTTAAATTCATAGACTTCTTGTAATATTTTAAGTATTTCATCAGAATTATTTGCTGTTCTATTTTTTACACGACTGCCCATCATCATCATGATGATGAAGATGAGCAGTCGTGGCAGGGTCTCAGGCCTTCCCGCCGCAGGGTCACAGGCCTTCCATATGGATGGTTAAGGAGGATAGGCCATGACCCTCCATGCTGACACAATGCGGATTGAAGGGTATTAACGACAGCAAATGCAGCCGGGACTAACGGCTTAACATGCCTTCCGAAGCACGAAGCAGCTCGAGATAATAATTTTTGGTCACCCATCCCGTGACCGACCCTTGCGAAAGTTGCTTAACAACAACGATCGCGGGCCGTGTCGCTTATACTCTACGCCACCGAGCAGCCAAACTGCTTAAAATTTTATTGACAAAAAAGAGCTCCTTTACATATTACATTGTACTTCACATTTTACATAAGAACATCTTATGTATATGGCATGCAGAATTGATCTAATATAAATGACACTACTATGTTTTTTTATTTTTCTAATTAAACATCTCTTGGTTATGATGTATTTTATTTAAGGTTAATAGGTATACGTACGCGACTTTCTTTGTTCCATCGTAACTTTTGAAAGACTTATAAATGTGGTATTATTAGAAATCTTACATCGTTCCTAATGAATACATATATATAAAAAAATAGAATCGATTTCAAACTTACAAAATAAGTGAAAAATGGTACGTTATTCAAAAGCGACTTATTCAAGAAAATGAGATTTTCTGTAGGTTGTTTATTAAATGATTTCACTTTTTTAAGTTCGAAGTTGGTTCAATTTCTTTTATTAGTTTTTATTTCTTGCTTTTTGGTGATATTGATAAATTTTGCTTCATCCAAACGCCAGATAATCGCGCACAAACACATATACATACAGGTCAAACTGAGAAAGTCGGTTATTAATGATCCACAAAATGGTCCCCCGAATGCAATTAGGATTTTTTTTAGCCAATCCATAATACATCTTGTTATTATTAAATTTCGATTTTAGCAGATGTATTTTTTTAATTTTAAAATTATTCAGTTTGGTGCCAGCCATTTTCGCCTATTACAACCGGACTCATGACGTCCGAGTAAATCATCACTCATCAGAGATAGACTTATACGTAAGTTCCAAAATATCGTTACGAATTAAGAAAAATTAATACCAATAAACCGCAACAGATGGCATTATAAGAAGATATGTAGCAAGCACGGACTTAAAATATTATCGAATAATCTATTATTATAAGCATTTGTTTAAAATTATAAATAAACAAATCCTGTCTGTCTAGCAAATGTTTACAACTTAAAAACGTTAAAAAAAAGTTTCACCTTCAAACGGAAAAGCAAAAAGTTCACGAACTGTACATGTTCCTATAATAATGTGCACTAAGTTGTAAATTAAGACCACGGTACAACTTATTTGTATTTCATAATTCATAACTCCCGGGTTATATTTAAGTGTTTCGTCTTAAAGATAAGTATTACCTATGATATTTATGTACTATACTATATAACCTTCAATTTTACTAACTGTCCTATATAGCCATTTTAATTCTATGGCATGACCCTTTTCTCTCAACCAACACACGAATTATGAATTATGTGCTGCATCGTTGTTACGTCAGTGTATCGTCAACCGGCTCAACTTTACATTAATCAGACATTCATTTTTTATGAGCTTAATATTTTACACTTGTCTGCGTATCCCTTCGACGTAATCAAAACACATTCAGTACTATTAAACAAGGTGTAGCTCCAGTAAATTTAAACTAAAATTGCTATTTTTATATTGGTTCAAATTAATATTATTCACCTTCTAGGAGTAAATATTACTCCCGTAGTACCTCGTTCTAGGTTAACCTTTGCTAAGTCTCTGTTTATTAACATGGATTTTGACTAATACTAAGTGCAGTCTCGGCATAAATCTACTCCAATGTTAAACCTTTATAGTAACACTGATTGAGATCAGACTATATACTTCACATTATAGTCTTATGGCAGTAGCGATGACGAAAATTGAAACTTCCAAATAACTTTGCACAATTTCTTTAGTCTGAATATAAACAATCTCAAAATGACTAAATATAATCAACGTCTTAAAGATATTAATACTGAAACAAATTCCGAAAAAATGATTTGATCAGAGAGTATAAATCAATATAATATATATATATATTCTTTTTATTGTTATTCTTTTTGTAATTGCCAGAGTGTTTCAATAATCTATGTGAATGTTTATGGTAGTGGTGAATATATATAAATAAATAAATATGGAATGTTGTATGTATGTATAGTGGGTTCCCCACAGTCTGAACTCAATGCGTTTTGAAAACGGGAACAAACTTATGTAATTTTAGTCTAACTTTACCTAAACAGAGGTTCCCAAACATTTTCCCGTAGACCACTTTCAACATTTTACTAGTTTCGGTCCGTAGGTCTTATATTGTGGGTATTCCCAAATCACGGAAATGCAAAGATAGATAGAGATTCGACCCCAGTCGAGTCCAATATTAACCCCTAAAGGTTTTCGAATCAGTTGAAAAGAAACAATATACATAAAAAGGGGATTGTATTTAAAAAAGTGGTTAGTTAGTTCGCAAGGGTCGGTCATAGGATGAGTGACCTAAAATGTAGTATCCCGATTTCCTTCGTGCTTCGTAATGTACGTCAAGCAGTTAGTCCCGGCAGCATCTGCTGTCGTTAATACCCACCAATACGCACGAGGCCAGGGTACAATCATGGCCCATTCTCCCTGCTCGTTTTGATTCGATTCATTCATAGAGAAGGCCAGAACCCCACCAGTGGGGACATTAATATTCTGGTGATAATGATAATGATTTAAAACACCAAAATAATAAGCAGAGTTCGAAATAAGAACCAAAAATTACTAGACATACACCGAAAATGGAGAAAAAAATTCACTTCTCTTACCTCCTGTCTGTATTTCAGAGATAAACAGACCGGAATAAACAGACAAACAGCCAAAAAATGTAAAAAAAAAAAAAATATTTTGGTATATATACCGTGTTTACATTACATACATATGCAATTAATTTAATGTAACAAACAGACACTCCAATTTTATTTATTTGTATAAATTGGACACGACATTTTATTTTATCATATCCATACAGATTTACCACACAAACAAAGCTCGCATACTATTTAATTTTATGAAAGAAAATCCACAATATAACCTAGCAACAATAGTACCAACAGTTCACAGTACCGTATTGTAAAGCGGTGTACACAGCGTGAACAAAGAGCGTTCTATAGAGCTATGGCCTTAATGTGATTGCCTCTTTATCAAGGCACCGACTTCCTTATAATACTATTTTCATTCTAGAAGTGTCATGAATTGACAAATTCACTCATGATTTTTATAATAAAATACTAAAAGCTTTAAAGAGAGCTCGATGGCGCAGTGGTTGGAGCGTTTGGTCTGCGATACGGTTATTAAGCAACTTTCGATAGATCATTGGATGGATGGCTTTGATCATTGGATGGGTTACCAAAAATGTATTATCTCGAGCTCCTTCGTGCTTCGGAAGGTACGAAATCGTTAATCCGGCGGTCGCTTCTGCATTTGCAGTCGTTAACACCCACATATCCGCACTCGGCACGCCTTGGATGGTGATAATGATAATGACCATTTAGGTTAGGACCTCGAACATTCTAGGCGTTTCTTCGGCTATCGGTGTATTCGAGGCATTACTAAAAAGTTCTAGAACAGCTACCCATCCCATTCTTCCCCAGTGACTGTCCCCTTCTCACTGACCAGATATACACCTATATGACACAGGTGTTAAGATGAATCACGCTAATCTCAAGCGTGATTCATTGGTGTACATCGCCATCTAGTAATGCGTACACAAATCGTGCCGCTGCGCTCCGTAACAATACTTTTTAGTAGAAGTAAAAACAACCTAATGTCTTTACTTCTTTCGCTTCCTTGACGTTCAAGTCTTGAAGTCACTTCGCCTGAAAAATTGTATTTACCAATACCACTTCCATATTACATAAGTCTGTACATCACTAGAGTTATATTTCGCAATCCTTAATACGTCACCGCGATTTATTCCCTTCTTAACTTCCCTATTGATCTGGAGTAATCACAGATATGTACAATTTACGACACCTAAAATTGCTGCACTCACAATATAAGGGAAATATTGCGCATTGAATTATTTTTAGTCGCACACCATAATATCGCTTATATTGGATATAGGTTGGATAATTACAAAACGATCGACATAAAATCATATTATAAAAATGCTAATTATTCGTCATTTCACCAAGTTTGAGCAGGATACATAATAAGAAAGTTTATGCTGTATCCCAGAATCGATAAAGCTAACTTTTTTGTGAGCAACATGTATTTTTGTCACTTTAAAAAGATGAAATTCTCGTGATTTAATATTATTATAAAGAATGGTAGCCCTAAAAAAATTGCCTTGAAGTACACTTCAACTTATCATAACCAGCCTATTAATACTCTGCTGGGGCTCAATCCTACTAATCAAATCGAATAGGGCGTTAAGGACTGTAGGTGCAGCCAGAACCAACGGCTTGACGTGCCTTTCGAGGCATCCGTGCGAAGCTCGACATAATACATTTTTGGTCATCCATCCTAATTGTAGTACAGACCGATTGCGCTAACCATAGAGTCATCGAGCTCCAAGTTATCATTAAAATTTTTGTGTTAAAAATATCGATAAATTAATAATTGAGCCATTGTTCGTCAACTACTTTCTAATGAGAAAGGTTCTATATAACATAACGCCCAGTAACATCATTATGCCAACATATGTTAACCTTGAAGATATTTACTATTCCTCAAATCCAATTGTAGCCTCCAGTACAAATTATTAAATACTAGCTTTCGCAGCTTCGCCGCCGTAGTCCAGGGATAGAACGTATCCTATTATCAGACACTATGTGTATTCCAAATTTCATCAAAATCCATTCAATAATTTCGGCGTGATTGACGAACAAACATCCAAACACAAAGAATTAACAAAGAAATTGAAATAGCAAAATACAGAAGAAATTGAATACCACCAAAAATTGAAGAAATTTAATATTAACCATACTTGCCGTTGGCGGTAATAAAAATTGCGGCACCATATTTCAATATTTTGTAACGTCTTTCTTGGCGGTCTTCAAACGACCATTGTATGAAAGGAAGCTTTTATCTTTGTCCACAAAGTAAATACCGATGCCTCACCCGAGAGCTTCTCTCTACCAAAGATTTCTTTCGAGAGACTCGGTGCATTTTGAACATTATTTCTTACACGCTAAATATGAAAGTTGAAGAGCGATTGGAAATTTTAAAACGTATCCGCGTTATCTTTCTTTGTAAGTCCATCGTTCTCATTTAAAACTCACAGTTTACTTAAAAGTCAACGGCTTGATTTGTAATTGGCACTCTTTTTTCAATAGGTAATGGCTCAAAATGTATAGTTTAAGCTGACCCTCAAACGATATGGGACCTTGTGGTACTCGAGGCTGATAAAGTTAATATATTTCATTGTTTGATAAGCTGTTTTGTTAGACTGATGCTTATTTTCGTAAGTATGACTTTCAATTGTAAATTAATTAATGAATGAATGAAAAATTCTATATTGTACACTAATAGACAAAAACAAACACATGGATACAATAAATATAAACGCACATTTGACGACCTTATTATTAAAAAGTAATTTCTTCCAGGCAACCTTGCGAACTGAACAAAATTTATTTAAGAAATACTAGAGCTAGACTGCTTTTTTTTTTAATTAACCATTTGTTTTAGCTGAATATACACAATAAGTGGCGACTTACTCAATATTTCAAGACTTTTAGAGGAATTAAGGTCAAGATTACATTCTTGGTTGTGCCAAATGCATAAAACAAAATAAGCTCTATAATATCACAGTTGGAAACTCAAATAGCCAAAAAGTGACCATGATACCACTAAACTCAAGAAAAGTCACGAGAAAACCTTAGATTGGAACCAAGATATGCATTGAAGAGGGGCGAAGGGTTCCCAATACTCCGCATAAGCAGATGTGACATCAATAATATTCATAGGATAACCAGGGCAAATCTGCTGTGGTATACGATAACTTATGAATTGCTTCGAGTGTGTTTTGAAACTAAAATCGTTGCTAGTTTTGTATATTATCAGGATACGTTGTTGCCGTAATTTTTTTAAAGATGTTTAAGGAGTATATTAAATGCACTTTACTGCCAAAGTACAATTTTCTCTAATAATCATTAATTCTTATACTAATTAATTCAAACTGAAACTTTATACGTTAATGAAACATAATGTCCAAAATATAACGATCGATAATAGACATTTATGTAATTATTTTATTAATGTTGTTTTAAATAATAATTATACAAAACAATATAATTACTAATAATATTAAATCTAATCGATTTTACAGAAAAAAACCAACATCAAAAGAAAAGAGAATTGTTACCCGCGGTTTGCGATAGACGGCGTTACTAGGTTTTTAACACTACCAAAAGTAATTATGCCCCGCGGAATAAGTCGCGGGCAAAAGGTAGTAAGTACATAGATTATAGTATAATCAAGTTTAAACTATCTGAATATGGCGTCGTACGGCCGCCATATTTGATCTTCCTAAACGTCATCAATCTAAGAACACTTGTACTAGGAAAACAAAACTAACGATACTTAAATTATATGGATCCGCTTAGTAGTTCTAGAGATTTGTTGTAATAAATAATATTACATACCTATATACAAAGATACATGCGATAAAATAACCCTTCCTTTGCAGTCAGATAAAAAAGTGACTGATTATAATAACGTACACAAAGTATCATCCTCGTAAGGAAATTTCGGTTTCGGTTTCAGCCGACACTGACTATCTAAAAATCTACTTTCGGTCGGACACTAATTACTATAGTTGAATTTTCGATCAATAAATCAACTTTTACGTGGATTTTTTTTTTTTTCTAATGTTTCTGACAAGAAATTTATTTGCATCTTGATATTAACAAAAAAGTTTTGCTTGTGT
Source organism: Diatraea saccharalis (assembly GCA_918026875.4). Taxonomy (NCBI): domain Eukaryota; kingdom Metazoa; phylum Arthropoda; class Insecta; order Lepidoptera; family Crambidae; genus Diatraea; species Diatraea saccharalis. The sequence goes on along the minus strand of OU893350.1, from coordinate 4,069,316 downwards.
AGTAACATAATAATATTTTCTTCCCGCTAGTTTAGGATCTACAGGTTTTATCTAAAAGATGAAAACACAAAATATTTTCTATCTGTAAACTTCTTTTCATTTTATTTATCGATAAGTTATTGATATCTCGTGGATAGGCGAAGTTTACGAAAATCACATTTGTAAAATTACATGAGAAACGTTTCGTATAGTACATTTAGGTATATCTGCTTAATCCATGTCAGCCTATTCATGAAGCATTCACAAAAGAACCGAGAGAATTATTGAATTCCATCTACCGTATGAAGATAAGTAGAGTATTCGCATAACATCGACATATTCGATAACTCGCGAGCAATATCTTTGTGTTCGATAAATCGAATAATATACCGTGCTCCATAAAATATTTAGAGAGTTCAAGAGAGTGAAGGATCTATTGAAAGGAACACATTAGGACTCGAAGGTTTCGGAAATCAAGGGCTAAAATGGCGGCTCGATATGACGTGATCCAATATTAGCTGTGTACTTATGGGTACTGGAGTAGATAGGAGTACCTAAAAGCATCTAGCGATGCTAAGTGGAAAATATTTGAAAGTATGAATGTTTTGTAGATATCACATAAATTAGCTTCAAATTTAGTAGAATAGTTTGCACGATGACTTCAATGTTTCACCATCTCTGAGTATACAGATTTGATTCTCAATTAGCTCAATGGAGAAAATGTTTCTGAGTGTTGTGGCACCGTCATTGTTTCAGATTTCCATACCATATGAGCTGATTACCATACATTATATATAATGTTGTCGGAAGTAAACATAAAATTCGCGCACATTCCACGTATAAGATCAGTAATGATTATAACCAGTGTTGATTTCGATTCAAAAGAACATCTTATATGGAAAATACATGGAACCCATTAAATCAAATCGAGTACAAGCCGAGCCTAAACTTTTACCAATATAAATTTATATTTCGTTCAGTTGCTTTGTTTACATTTGAATAGCCGTTTTCATTTCCCTTTGAGTGCATTCCGTCAATGATATCATCAATTTTCATTATAAGCTAAACGACTGTTGGAAAGAAAAAAGGGCCGAAAGACGCTTAATAAATAAAGAAACTAATGTATTCTTGAGGGAGGGCCGGAGGGACACAGTGAATGTTTTCTAACTGAAACAATCGCGACGCACCTGAGACCCATCGTAGGTCGCCAACAAAGGGACTGCCCTAATATGAATAGGATGTGCCACACACGTTGCTATTTATAACATGCTACAAAAATTATACTAGCAATAAAAAAACTCGCAGAGTGTTAATGGAATGGAAAGATTCAGTTTTATGCTATCAGGGATAAGAATATCATAGTGTAATAATTTAAAGATAAATCACTAACCTCTAGACTCAAATAGATGTTTTTCTGCCATTATGATATACTTAATACTGTAATTACATCGAGCACAATTCTATTTTATAAACTGAGTAGGTACACAGTGGTTTCAGAATATCGATTTAACTGTTAATTGAGAATTCATATGATTGAGATATTAGAGAGGTGTAAACCAGGAGTACCATAGAACGGGATCTACCTAGTTTGGACTCCCGTCTTCTACATAAAGTTAGTGTTTTTATATGTGGTAAAATTTGTGTTGCTCTAAATGTAGAAGAAATAAATAAAAAATAATTCTTAATCCTAGCATACAGAAAAAAATAGGAACACCTTTAATAACTTAAGCGATCAACTTGCTTAGATGAAATTCGACAAAAATTACATAAAGCGGGTTCAGTTATTCTTACTATTCTCTAATCAAATCAGTATCAAGATCGAGGTCGACGCTATCACAGCATAGAGGTTCAATGAAATAAAACCTTTTAATTGCCTTTTGAATTGTCAAAAATTGTATTTGACCTGCTGTGCGCTGCGCTTGACATCGAAGTTCAAAGCTAATTTATTTGCATAACAGCACTACTGAACAAATACAAGATTTCAGCTATAGATTCTGGATTGCTCAGTATACCTACTCAACAAAAGTTATATATCTGTACGTATTAAATATAATACGAGTATCAATTGACTGTAACGAAGCTACGTGATGCAACTTTAACTTTAATCTGCTTGTCGCCATACGCCGGGTGGACATTTATCAACATGTAGTGCGATCATTATATTGTATATATAGTAGTTATAGATGATGCTTCTTCTAGTTGCAAACTTATAGATAGTGCTTAAGCGATTTGCCCCGATAGTGAACGTGTAGTCATTATTGTTTGTATGGAAGTTAATCGTAGTTTTTTTTATAATGTTAACTAATATTTCTACGATATTTTACCTATATAAATTATAGTAATACAGGAAACAAAGAAAATGTTGACATCTAAACGAAGATGGGTAGACGGAAGTAGTTCCCTTGGGAACAAGACGCGCTGCTAATTCAATTGGAATAAAGAAAAAACAGTCGAGAGAGATCTGCGTCCCAGCGCAGCGGGCAATTTAGCTGCAGCTCACTACACAAAGCCTTATTAATGATAGTTTTTAATTCAAACAGTGTTGTTTAAGGAGTCAAGAAATATTCACTAGATGAGGTTCAATTAAAAATGTTAATTCAGCAAGCTGATATTACAAAACATATAGCATATAGATAATTAATATATCATCATCTAATTGATCATCAGCCCTTTTATGACCCTAATGCAGGGGCCCGGACCTTCCTTATTAGGGTTAGGTTAGGCAGCCATAACCCTCCACGCTGGCCCATTGCGAATTGGAGGGTATTAACAACTGAAAATGGAGCCGGGACCAACGGCGTATAGTGCCTTCTGAAGCACTGAGTTGCTCGAGATAACAATTTTTTGGTCACCCATTCCGTGACCGACCCTTGCGAAAGTTGCTAGACAAGAACGTGATCGTTCGCGGCCGCGACGCCTATCCATTATGCCACCAAGCTACTCGTTATATATTACTTAATAAAACGACACTAAAAAAACATTCAGCGTGGTTTTTTTTATAGTGTAGCTTTAATTAAGCATCTGTAAAAAGATGGGTTGTGTTTCAATACACACGCAATGTGAAAAACATTTAATTCTCTTAAATGATTTAAGATTTGTTGCATTGCTACGTGATTAAATTTTATAGAATTACGAAAAAAGGTATAGTAATTTCTAATTAATTACGTTCAGTATGGCAAAAGACAAGATTGTTCCTTAATTGAGTTAACGCCGTTTATTGGTAGTAATTCTATTACACTTAGTAAATTTTTATTTTTAAGCCTGATAATCCAAATTTCAATTATTTAAACTTTATATATTAACTTTAAAACAAACAAAGATTTTAAATTAAGGTATGAAAATTGGAGTGATAGTTTGTATAGGGAATCAAAACATTACCATAGTAACCATTGCTTAATTTGTCATTGTAATCATATACGTGTCATGATATAAATCGATATCCAAATAAACAGTTCACGCGGGCGAAGCCGCTAGCGGATAACTAGTGAGATTATAATTCAACAAATAAGTTATTATAGAAAGCAAATAATTGAAACAAAGAATTCTATTTTGTAAAATGCTGAATTTCTAATACTCATGAAGATACAAAAGCTAACCTACTACAACATACAAACAACAGCATATCCGTTATATAAATTTTTCAAATTTTTTTACTTGATCTTATTTATTATATAAATAACGGTCCTTTAATTTAAAATTATTTGGTGGGTGTTCCGTTGTCCTAATAAACCAGAATTTGAATGCACTTCAAAAAACAGCATCCGCTCGACCATGAATGGGTTGAATTTCGTGGCATAAGTGAAGTGAGTGTCGAAACGACATAGATTTTGTATTTTTATAAAGAAATACGGAATCAATAGAATTTCTACCCTAAATAATGTAAATTTGGACACATTAATGAATTCGAATTCGGGTCTGGATTATCACAGAATCGCAGGGCTGCACTATTGATAGCCGGTATAGGTATTTAATATTCGCCGCTGCCACAAACAGCAGCGTGGTGGGGACGAGCGAACGCTAGCTTTGAGCCAACTATCATCGGTTCGATCCTGCATGGTTCCACAGATGGTACACTTTATAGTTACACATCTTCTAAGAACATGCAAAATCAATATTTGTATTTCCTTTCTAGTCTAATTCTTAATAGAATTAGGCTTTGTGGAATTTTAATTACATTTTTTAAAGATGAAAACAAACTTTTAATGTCACTTAATAAGTACGCAAATGTCTTGTTATCTTATAAAAATAAAACTAGCAATTCGATAAAATATGACCATCTAGAAAAACATAAAAATCATACATCGCCGTCAAACATATAAGCTGCTAATCGATTTTGAAATCGTTTAAAAATAAATTGAATACAGTTAAAACAAAGATTATAACTGCAAAGATTATAATACTGCAAAGATTATAATCAAAAACATATCATAATTCTATATTTGCAGACTAGAAAAAGAAAGTAAAGAAATTTTAAATGGAAAAGCTAAGAGTAAAGCCCGCGAGGCTTGGTTTAATTAAATAAAGCCGCGATTGAAACCTCACGCAGCGAGCATCTTATTTTCTATCTTTTTTTTCTTGTCTGTGCATTAATACTTTGCCGTATAATGAATAGAAAATTAAAACACTCCGAAGAACTAGCAGTTACTCTATGTAATATTAAAAGTCTAGTTTTCTCATTATTTCTCCCTATTACAACAAACACGTGGAATTTCGTGGTCAGCAGTACAACTTATTACTTAAAATGTTAGCACGTGACCAATACAAATTCATTAAAGATTATATTTCCTTCCAGCTGTGCTCGCGAATTCGCCCGCGTGGAAGGTAGCCTATCGCTTTGTTGCACAAACGGTCATTAAAGTTTAATGACGCCTTTAAGCTCTAATGAATGTCAAATTTGTATGGGTACAATGAGCGTTTGTGGAACTGGCTGTAAGTTACCGCTTATTGCGTAAGTTATCTGCCAATGAAAGTCCCGTCAAAATCGGTCCAGCCGTTTCTGATAGTAATCGGAACAAACGGACAGACAGACAAAAATTTTTTTTTTAGGATCCGTGTATATGTTACGCTAAAGACCGAACTGTGACCATAACGCGTTATGAGATATTTTTTCTTTTTTCTGTTGATATTTTTTAAAATTAATTTTTCCTATTACTTATGTATTAAATCAAACATTCTAGTTTATTTGTTTATTCTAAATACCTAAAATCGACATTTTGCAAATGTAGTCTTAACTTTAATAATTCAGTAAAGTAAAACAACCAAAGCATTGATTAAAAACGCAAATAAGATATATGTATAATATAAACGGGAATATTGTATAAGAATATTAACATATTCTTTGATAGAATCATTATTGGCATTCGTTCTCATAGCTAGTAAACGTTCTTATAGCTATGGCTAGAGTTATAGCTATGGTTATAGCGAGATCGTTCTAAAGTTAATTTAAAAGAATATCTTCGAAGTATTTAGGCTTATAATAAAAAAAATACAGATTTGTATAGGATGACAGTACATCGTTGTTTCAGATTTTCAAAAAGACTTTGGTTTTAAGCTCCCTAATTGGGGTCTAAACAATATTTGTGATGTAGTATACTATTTTTTTTTAAATGATCAACATCGTGCGTTATCTTAGTTTACTGCATAACAAATAGGTAACTTAAAACAAGACAGGTGACAAAAAGGTTTTAGAAAAATAGGAGAAATAAGATCGGTGAACGAAGCAATATGTATATATAGCAATATGTAAAAAGTCGGTCCGTCTTGACTTGAATTCAACATTTTCGAAATAACTAATCCATCTACTATTTGGAATCCAGAAACACAGCTGTTTTTTTTTAATTAATTAGAAAAACAGAGTTATTTCATTTGTAATAAATGTTATTAAAGCGAAAACAATTTTCCAAAGCAAACACTGTTTATATTTACTCATTATCGAACAAGAAGTGTATATTTTGATAATCAATTTTACTTCGGGTCACTGAACAATTGGATAACTATCACGTCATAATTTATAATTATCCATAAACGTCAAGTTCGATTAGCAATATCGTTTAATGGAATTTACTTATTAAAATAATTCACGGGAAAATAATGAAGTATAACAGAATTAAAATATTGAAATCTTAGATTATTTCCAAAGGGAGAAAAGTTTGTTTATAAGTACAGGAAATCTGCGATAGTTACTGATTTGTTTGACTTATTTCAGAGTTTATAAAAATTTCTATAAAAAATAATTATGAAATTGAAATTACTCAAGCATTTTAGGTATATTATTTTTGTTACTTTCCTGTAATGGAAGTGAAATTTACATATTATAGAAAAACTTAAAACTAAACAACATACTTCCCATTTGATACTTTGGATTTTATATTATTAAAAACTTTCGTTATACCCTAAAGGAGTTCCGCTTGTAAAATATAATTTATCGTTTGTCTAATTACCTATTAGAAGGTCCCTTTTTCCTGGGATCGCAATTAATTTACAATTATGTACGAAGGGCTGAACAAAGCCTTATTAAATAAAATGTTCAAAGACTGTTGCATTAATTATGGATAATTTCTTACGTCTTATCGTACATTCCTTTTTGTAAAAAAAAAATATTGGTTTTCTTTTATGTTTGTTTTCGATGCAGATTTAAGCATGTTTTCCAACTATCGCAAGGATCGGAAGGATGGGTTGCTAAAAAAGTTTTTTATCGAGATCTTCTGTGCTTCAGAAGACACGTTAAGCCACCGGCCGTCTGCAGTCTTTAAGACCCAACAATCTGCACAGGTCAGCCGTCGTATGTTACTGCAGATTCTCCCTATTTGATTCTATCCACATCGAAAACCTTACTCCACCAGATCATCAACAGTAGGAAAATGATGATGGTGGTCCACAGAGCCACGAGTTATTAAAGTCCCGACAAATCGCACAATATCGATCTGCAAAAGTGAATATAAAATGTTCAATCATGATCTCAGAGATCAACTCCATCCCTCACCCGCGGAGACTCTATCTCCGGCATTTGAATTTTTAATAAAGACTTACGTACGCTGCTGCCGCCTTTTTAGGCCAAATATCCATCAAATATGCACTTAACAACGCACTTCAAAGCAAAAACGTGCGATGTTGTAATGAATTCACTTCATCAACATTTTCCTTTTTTTGGACTCGAATATTAGGGTGAAAAAAATATTTCAAAACTGTTTTAAACACTAAAATATAATGAAAATATTCTTAATTAAAATAAGCTTATTGACATCACTTTTGGATCAACGATCATTTAACTTCAGTTTTCAGGATTCCTTTGAATTATGACAAAAAGAGAGAAAAAAAAAGTGTAATGCATTACAAAGCAAATACTGTGTAAATCCATATATAACTATCCTGAAAATAATCACCAACAATCATCACCTCGAGATGATTTCTCAAATTTTCAGGTTCACACATAGCAGTAACCAATATAATTTTTCGTTAACGCCTGAAGCTTAAAACGACAAGTTTATTTTTAATTTTTGTGTCAAAATTTAGCACTTTTAGATAAAGACACATCAACAATGAACTAACAAGGCAGGCTACATGTTGGGCGCCAAAATCCGCAGCCCGAGATACTGTTTACATATATAATGCTATCTTTATTTTAAATACATCAACAAAGCAAATGTGGATAGACAAAACATAACTGAGAGATTTATTTTTCGTGTTTTTTATTGGCTGATACATAAAACATTTTATTGAAATAAATAAGTTGACTGATATAACCTAATAATTAATATTACATTTAAAAAATCGAAGTTAAATGTATACATGTATATTTAAATGTATACACTACACATTAAAACGAGGTAACCTAAATAAATACAAATATTTCTTTCTGGAACGTTACCCGTGAAATATATGGAGATAGTTGAAGCTGGTAATTTTACGCATTATATATCCCGTCCCCGGGCGAAGATGTGGGCATTCGTCATCCGACTTCCGCAAGCTATGGACGCGCCTGTGTTACGGTATTTTGAAAGGATGGATAAACTTGTATCCTCTTACAGATTTATTTGCCGTACACAAATTTGTTACAAGATTAGGTTAATCTATTCGCACCATTTTATACTTTATACATTTTAGCAGACTTTATCTATATCTTGAATAGTGTACTGTCGATTAAAAAACTAAAACCGAACTTATGAAAAAAAGAAATCTTATGAAACAGAATATATTAGTCTTGACATTTATATTTTTAAAGTCAGGATTGTAACACTACGGAAATATTAATTAAAACATTTTTCAGTTACACGTTGGGCGCCAATTTGGACTGGTATATTGGCACTAAAACGTTCACGAAGCTCACATGCGAATATGTGACTTGCATAAAGAATACACTTCTGTTCCCTGTTTAACGCAATCGGTTTAATTAAAAACGTGACTCTACAAAACATATTAGGTCAAAGAAAATTCTAGAACATTATTCCATATAAAAATAATAAACACGTCACACGTAACGTAATATATTCGGAAATATGTTTAGTAAGAGTTACATATAAAGCCGTTCCTTTTGAATAGGCGTTTCCTATCCCTATTGTCACTTACAAACTATTTGAATTTTGCCCCCAACAAGACACATCTTTATAATATACGCCTCGCGATCGTGACAGGGAACAATGATACATATTTATCTAACAATATTTACGGCCGTTCTGAGAAAGTACCGCGATTTTCTCGTTCCTTTTCATATTTAAGTTTAGACGTTTTATGGTGAGATGGATGGCCACACGAAAGAAATCGATAAATGGTACATACAATTTTCTAAAATTTGTTTATTTCATCTCTATACTTAATATAATAAAGAGTAAATTGACTGTTTGTTTGTTTGCATTGAATGGGCTCCGAAACTTCTGGACCGATTTTAAAAATTCTTTCACTTACATAAAATTAATCATCCGCCGTTGATATGGATCATAATTTAAGCGTACGAAGTTGCGGGAAAACAGCTAGTTATTTATAAAAATCATAAAATGATAACAATGTAAATTAAAAAACATTTGCTGCCATTAAAAGGCTGATCAATACGCTGCACAAGGCGAACGGACGAATTTTCTTTAAATCTCGCAAATAAATTACAGGTGACATTAGAATTTTGAGACTTCGGTTCATACTGTTCATCTGATTTATGTAGCGTAAATAAATGTATGTACCTTCGTCCATCTTCTGTCAAGAACGGGAAATTTTATCCGGGCCCGTTTAAGCCTCCATAACACACAAATTTGTCCTGTGACGAGATATTATCAAAACTGAAAGGCACCCTCGGACAGCGGTTCGATCAAGCAACTCGTTTATCAAAAAATGGGAAAGGGTTTCAGGACGAAATTGCCGATTTTTTTAGGAAAAGATTTCGCTTACAAATTTGTTGGTACCAAACTTTTGTAACAGGGATTTTTATACTCACTGTATGACAGATATATTGTGTTAGATGTAAATTCATCTTATTTTCAAAATGCTCTATAGCATTTAAATAGAAATACAATTAAGGAAAAGGCTCGAACTATTAGATTAGCAGTCCTCATGCGATGTTTGTTGTTTGAGGCTAAATCTGCATAAAATGTCGAACTGAGGTTACTTCAAGCTTATTAACAATTCAATAAATGCGTTACGTTAAACGTTGACCTTCTGCAATTTATTATATCAAAATATGAGGAGCTAAAAAGGAGACTTAACATTCAATTGTTTTCCATCACACTGAAAGCCCCGTTGACGCAACATTGGAAGCAGGTGGACAGGTAAGGGTCAAAGAATTGCTTGTGCTAGATGAAGTGACATATTGCCTGCTTTTAAGAGGGTATTCGGCAACTTGTAGCTGGACGGTTGGAGTTCTGATATATGATATATATCTCGATTGATGTCCAGGTAAATATCAAAGATAGTAACACCATGTAAAAATTAAAAACTAATAGTGTGAATGAAATAAGGAACGTTATGAAATAAAGAGATATTCCACATTAATAACCTTCTTAAATAAACATTACACAGGAGTTAATCTCAATCGAATGGGCGATTTATTTAGGCAAGGTGGCACAGTGGGAGCATTACCCTGACTTATTTACTAAACAACTGCCGTTATGAAAATTCTAAGGGATGGAAAGTTAAACGAGGGTTCGGGGACGAACTGGTAATTAAGTGAATCGACTGCCGTATCTCATGCTTTCCTCATTATAATAATAAGCATGTGTGTGGATCATAACAAAATTACTTTTAACGCAAATACAATATTCATCAATTAGATGAGACCAGTGATACTATTTGTGACATAATTTTAGAAGTCTCCCGCAAATGTTTCATCAATCAATAAACTCCATGGTTTGTATTATATCGTTTCCAGACTTGGAATGCAGAAACAAACCACCGCTGCTCGTTATACAAATCTATTCGTGCGTTATTAAAGTCGCCGGTAATAATTTAGGGTAATGTCACTAGTAAATCAAAGATATGATACATTCGTACGTTCGCGGAGTGGATGGCACTTTGAATCAACATTCCCACTGAGTATTATTATTGCCCTAACTCTAAATCTAAAGATAACGGGATTTCACGACGTGGGAGGGCCATCAAATCCCTTCCTATGTTTAAAATAAAAATTTAACCCTAAAAGCAGTTTCATTTTATGAAGGTTCTTTATGTTCGCTGGCATCGTAGATGCATTTATTTGTTCTTGTAAAATTGTTATAACCTCGTTACACAATTTCGTACTTTCTTTTCAGAGGCGTTTTATATTAAGTCAACGGGATGTTCGACGTTAAACTTTGCGGGTTTCCTTTAATATTATACAAGCTCTTACGTTTTCAAAGATTCAAGAGTGAATTCATAATGTTGCACAGTTTTCTACACAACGCTTCTTTTATATTTTCAACATAAACTTAATATGCCGCTGAAACGTAAAATTGCTAAACGGCTTTTTCGTGTTTTCCGTAAAGCATAAGAGAACTACGAACGCCCAATAATTTGTCGAGAAAAATGTTCGATATTTCAAAGAAGGCGGAATGTTTCGGCGATTTGCAGATGTAAATTAAATCTGGACCGTGGTCAGAATCCGAGGCAGCTCGGGTCCGTCCGTCTGGGAATTTAAGTTGGCTTACTATTTATTCAGCACATCTCTTACTGTACAATTGAATGTGCGAAATAATAAGAACATTCTGATATTTTTTGTAGTGGAAAGGGAACAAGACGATGCATCATTTTCAGATAACATACAGTACGAAAGCAGAATTCTCAAGGCTATACGTGAGAGCGGTGACAAGGTGCGGAATAAAATATATCGTCCCCGAGGTGGCAAGAGAAATACTTACAACAATAACAATGGTGCATTAAGTTAGCTCTTGATCTAGAAGAAAGTGTTACATTTTGTTTTACAACGTTACAATTCACCAAACTATTATTTTCTGCAATTATTTTACGTAAGTCAAGATCGATACAGTTAGATATATATTTATCGATTTTTGCGTTGAAGGTTTTTTTAATTACTTTGACATTAATAAATACCTAACTAATCATTATTTTACGTAAAGTGAAAACTTTGGATGCCTTTTTATAAATTGGGCGGATTATAATGAAAAGCAGATGAAAAGTGAAGAATGCTAACATTATTTAATAATAATCCTTAAAAATGTAATAAAGAAGTATAGTCTCCTATACTAATATTATAAAGAGGAAAGATTTAATAGTTTGTTTTTCAACGAATAGGCTCGAAACTATATTTTATCCCGAAAAACGTCAAATAAAGGAATCAAAATGGAGTGAAACTTTTCATAGGGAATTAAAACGTTACCATAGTAACCATTGGTTAATTTTTCATTGTAATTTTATCTGTGTCATGATATATATCAATACAGTACTACATACAAATATGCAAATAAACTGGGGACCACGCGAGCGAAATCGCTGGCGGAAAGATTGTTTACAATAAAACAAACATCAAGAATGTTCAAACTTTATGATTTAATTTCGACGATTGGGAAATAGTCATTAACAAAGGATGCTTTCATAAAAAAATCCCTCCATCTCCTCATTAACTCAGTAAAATAATTTAGCTTTTCTTTTATTTATCTTAGTTTATCCCCTAAGCAATATAAAAGTCTATTTTTAAACCAGGAAAACAGTGTAAAGAAGTCGTGATATTCTTATACCTGCAATTAGGCAGAAAGTAAAGAAACTTAGAATAAATACTGCATAATATATGACGAAACCACTTAATGCAAATATAATAAAAATATCTCGGACACACCGTAAATTTCATAAAGCTAATAAATCAGACAACTATTACGCCAATTACGTAACGGGCAGCAGCGGTCCCTTAATCCGACTGGTGGTCCCAAGTTAGAAAAAGGGCTCAGGAGGGACCCAACTTACACTCGGCCTCTGCCATGATTCAAATTGATTTATACCCGCCGATAAGCAGATCGTGGAGGTTTCAATAGTGAGGAATGAGAGTAAACCATGGTAGAATATGTTATTCAAAGATAGATATACTACTACAACTAGGCTTAAGCCTAAATAATACATATTTTTAGACAATATTTCGACCCCTAAAGAGGCACGCCACGGCGCTTATCACTGCTCAAGTTAGTACTGATAAATTAAATATATATCACACGACCTTGCAGCTTGAAGCTTCGACCTTCTGTGAGAAGCTTGACGAATCTTCCGTCAAATTTGCACAGACCCAAAAAAGGTCAGCATTAGATTAGTAAAGCCAATGATAACATTTTACTTTATAATACAACTTTGTCAGCATATATCTGAGTGACGTGATGTTCAGAAGGTTACGTCTAAATTATGTTATTTATTAAGGCTGGACGATCAGACAAAAGAGAAAACGAGACAAAAACAACGTATCAATCAACAGAGACAGAGGATGAAAGTGTTTTCAATTAATTTCTCGAAATATCTGTATGTGCTTAGTGAAATCTTCGGCTAAAAAGTGACCCATATTTAACATTTTATAAAAATAAAAGTATAATACATGAAATGAAAAAAAAAAAAGATAAATTCTTGGGATTCCGTGATTATTTTCTATTGAGAAATTTTCAATTTTTTTATATTATATTTGTTATACAAATCAGTTCAAAGTATATGTGCACACCCTTAACCCTCAAAATATAATTCCCGAAAATTATATAGCCGAAAAATATACGGAAATGACTTATTAAGATATTCTAATCTGTAATAACTTCATCAGTAATGTCAACCGAAATTACAGTGAATGAATCCTGAGGGACTCTAGCAAATTACATTTTGACCTATATCAATTGTACAAATGTAAACGTTACTCCACAGGGATATATCGAGTCCAAGAACAATCATTCGAATACAACATTTTTTTTTAATGTATGTCTATAAAATTCACTTTTAGATTGAGGTATAACAATAGCCAACATGAAGCACACGATACCTTTTTGCATTTCAAATAAAAAAAAAACTCTTCCACTCTTATCAGTATGTTAGCATCTGATGCTATTGTTATAAGTTATTGGTGGAAGGATTTGAGCCAGTAGTTCGCGCACGGGTGCCCTGATTCCCGAGATATTGATCTCTGTTAGCCGACCGCTCGCTGTATGAGTATAGAGAAAAAGTAAGTTAAAATCTAACCAATGGAAGAAATTTGAAGTTAATTATAGGAATCAACACAGAAAAAAAGCAAATTATTTTGCGTCGGTGTTTTGAACATATTCTAAACACCGACGCAAAATAATTTGGTATAGATGGTATAGACTCCTATTAATGATAATAAACGTCGTGCAATCAAATATTTATTCCAGATTAATTAAAACAAATATATCTATAGAAATGTCCAGGAACAAAAGCACAATAGAATATAAAGGTAATCTAAAAGGTTATTCATCAAAATGTGTCGTTGTACCACAAACTCATCCCATCCATCACAGGTAATCGGAAACGATCATTTCAAAAATGAGCATAATTTACTATGAGGTTCTCATTTTACAAGCGTTCCAAATTGCTGCCATTACATGCTCCGTGACACTGTGGTGCACCATAACGACTGGCCATTTCATTCCGTGATGGTTTTCGATGATTTTACAATAACGAGCCCGCTACCCGTCTGGTTTTCTTTAATGCAGGTCCGAACAATGCTTTTTCCTCTCGTCGCCTCTTCTTCACCGGACTGGGGCATTTCACAGGGTTACCTATGACGATTCTTTCCATAACCCGATACTGTCTCTCTGAAAGCGGTCGGAGCACCGCAAAACTCAGCCCCATCGCCTTGCCTTTCAATAAATCATCCTTCAACAAAGCGTTATCAAACAAACGCGTTTTTATATACTTCAGTAGACTATCGATATCTTGATTGGAAAGTTTCAGAAGTGCTGCGATGGCAATTTTGTCATGGTCCTCGGAGTCTTTAAGCTCGACTTCTATTTTCAGATCCTCCTCTTGGGATGGGTAAATAACTCCTTGAAGCTGAAAGCGATTAGGACCCGCTCCAACCATGAAGGCACATTTAAAGTTATTTTGCTTGCTGACGACGCCGTTGAGCCAATCCGAATTGCGCTCTAATGACCCTAGAAGGAAGTTAATAAAATCGCTCACATCTTTTTGCTTTTTATATGAAGCTATAGCTGCTAACGCGATGTCGGGGAGAGTGTCCACGCTCCTTTCGCTCGGTTCCCGGCTACGTTTGACAGTAATTTTTTTAGACGCCATCATGTACGGCAACCGCCTTAATAATTTAAAAACATTTCTTGTTACAATCGTAAGGGACTTTTTCTCGTGACGGAGAATTTTGTTGGGTTTTATAAATTCCGGTGTATAATTTTTTTAGATGACGTTTGACAATTAACTACTAATTTGTCACGTCAAAACTTCGTCGTTTTGCTTTTGAATGCAAAAGCAAAAACTCAACAAAAAGTTTTTGATACATTCAAGATCCTTGAAATCTAGCTTTTATAAAAGAAAACTTTAAGAAACATACAGGCTTCTGTCAATCAGTGAAATCGGTCTTATCGTAATCAGACAAGTGATGACACAACAAACATCAACAATGGGTTGCGCAGGTAGAATTTGAATTGACAGTTGAAATTCTAACAACAGCACGGGAATTATGGAAATTTACACAAAATAAAAAATATTTCTGTGTGCGAATAGAATTATAGGTAGCAGTAGTTATTACACAGGTTACCGAGTATGTACGACTAACAAGACCATCAGCAATTTGGCACGGTAGTCCACAATGCTGCCCACACCTCACTTCCCCTGCCAATGAGTCGTAAAAAATTAATTTGACCTTTTCACATTCAAGGTTAACTCGAGGTAGATAGATACATATCGTGAGATAAAGACACAGTTTTGATTAAAATCTAGGATTGTGGTCAATGTCAGGAGGATGGTAATATGGCTGTTATTTTTGAGCAAATAAAAGGATTAGAGACAGAAAATATTAGTCACTGAAACGAAACATCTTTTAACCTATCACGTGACCTTCAGTAGTGGATCTTATAGGAAGTTTAGTTTAATTCATATCGCAAAAACTTAAAGATATATCAAAATATCAAGTAAAGTCAATTGAAACATAATATGTTAATACTAACTGAAATAATAACATTCAAAATCTTTGTGTCGTGAGTTGTTTAATATCTTCTAATAATCAAATGAAGATGCATATATTGATAATCCCCCGGATCAGCAGGGCGATTCTGTAAAAATCCGAACCCGAATTCGAATTCACTCGTGTGTCCTAATTCACGTCATTTAGTAAAGAAATTCTATTGTTTCCATTTTTTGTATAAAAATATACAGAATAAAACTGATTGATTATACGAATCTCAGATATTTTATTCCTATGAAAACCTCAAAAAAATCTTATATCTATACTAATATATAAGATTTGATTGTTTGTATCGTATAGGCCCGGAAACGACTGGACCTATTTACAAAATTCTTTTTCACCTACGGGTAGCAAGGGTAAAATACTCAGAAGTCGGCCCCGCCCGAGTAGTCGGCCTTTACAGTCTATATACTCATTTAAATAGTTCACACTTAGTGTTATACATACCATTGAAATGACGTCTGATCCAATCTATGCTCCCTTATTAGTTAATATGCACACCTTCGAATCAAAAGGATGACCGGTTGATAAGCTGTATTCGTTCATTTTCACTGCCGCCAACGACATGACCGAAAGCGTCACCATTCAAATTTTTTTCATAAAGATAAGTGTTCAAAAGTTAAGTTTTGTCATAAGTTTGCTGTGAATTCTGGTATATTTTTATGTTATATTATTATAAAATGTTTGGTTGTAATTTAATTTTGATTATTTCATTATAAATCAAAAAGCCGACTACTGGATTTCAATTTTTTAGGGTTGATCCAGTGCTCGGCCTGAAGCGGTCCACTATTGGTTTTATTAGGATTTTCTTCAATTTCGTTGAAATTCGTATAGTATTATAGTAGTTCATATTTGCTTTGCTTTGCATTGAATAATACCTTAGATAAAAATAAGTTAAATTTACTAGTAGTCGGGCGTGTATAAAAGTGACTGCATGTTGATGGCCGACTAATGGACTTTTGATTCTAACAGCCGACCATTAATTATTTTGTTGATCTCTTTAGAAATTATAATAAACAAACTTTCTCATAAAAATAACTGTTTTTATTTAAAGCCCTTATTTTTTTAAATATAGTTGAATTAATATTCACATTAAAAGACTGACTACTGGGTATTTTACCCTACCCACATCATACGCGGTTGACATGGGCTATAATTTCCGCGTGTGAAGTCGCGTTAAAACAGCTAGTTCATTAAATTCTATTTTTAGTTTCAACTGTCTGACTTTTACGGTTCATGAGACAGACGGACAGCCTGAAGACAAGCGGGCGCAGAGCGAAGTATTAGTAATAGCACAGTACAATAAGATCCCATCTTACCCTTAGGGCATGGAAGCTTAAAAACCGTTTTTGCCGCGTATTCCGACATCCTGTCCCTATTTATTATAGCCGGCAATGAGATGGACAAAGACAATCTTAGCTTTACGCCCCCTCTTAAATTAAATCTATAAAATTCAGCTATGGACCTACAGAATTACGAAAGCAGAACAGCATTCCAATTTCCGGCTACGTTCTATAACGGGCATTATTCATTAACGTATTAATGACGGTTTCACAAAATCATTAAATTTATATTAATAACGGTCCGATTTTGAAGCATTGGGTGATGGTACACATGACCCAATTATCTTTTAAGAAATAAGAGCTACCAGATATACTAACATAGTTTTTAAAGTTCTCGTTTACTAACAAATCTATGGACTTTGTCTGAAAACAATTTATTATTATTAATATAACCTCATTTACAGGTAGGTAGGATAAGATAGACAATAGTTCCATTCAAGTAACACCTAAAAGACACGAATAATAACGTTCAATATTGAAATGTAACATCAATGTTTCGTAAACATGTTAGATTTTAGCATCTGTCTATCGAATCGATTAGAGACCGGTTTAGTCACCGACAAAAAAGTCCGTATGCAGGTGGTCTATGGGATAACTCGTAGACGAATGATATTATTATCGTAGACAATTTCGGTTCAATGGCTTTAGGCAGACAGAACCGATACGATTAAGTAGGTTCCTAAATTCATACTTAATCACTGACTGTTAGTTTTTTCTTCAAATTTGTCTTCTACAATAGATAGGTAAGTACCTGCCTACCTATCTATAGTACCATTTTCAATCCCATAGCACGTGCATCATGAAGAAACTCATAACAAGGTTAATCTTTTTCAACCTTACAACTTACAGCATAAGAAACACCAAGGATACCAACATTTGAACAATTAATCAAATGATTTTAATCAATCGTTGAGTTAAATGTTATACGGATTAAATATTGACACTTATTTTTAAAGAACAAAAATTAAAGCGCATAAAAACTCAAGAGTAATATAGTACCTACTAAAGAAGTACATTATGCATGCACAATTGTAACGAGGTCAAACACAGTACGTTATTATAATAATAATGCTTCGCTCATAATATAATATCCATCATATCAATCAGTTATTGTAACAAAACAATAATTCTGTAACTTACCAAAACCATTCACAGTATTCCGTTACAAGATTCGCTTCAACGCGGCAGCGCCAATGCTGTCGCGACTCACTCACACACACAAAAACACCGTAGTAAACGTCATAACCAACGTTTACATCGCGAATATGCACCAATTAACGTTGTTTTTGAAGACTACAAACAATATGTCACATGTAGCACCATTCTAACTAGCATGTTGTAAGAGCACAATACGTAAAACGTCCGTGAACCATATAAAAAACTTAATTTTTGGCAAAGACAGGCCTAATCACCACTCCTTTTCTCTCACGTATTTCTGTGATAGCGAACAGCTGCGGTGCGTGGTTATTGTACCAAAACAAAACAGCTACCACCATCTATCGAGCGTTCAGCCAAGTAAACTGTGGGAACTATCTACGAACGAAAGTTAAAGCACAGCTGCTCCCCAGCTAACCACACCATCGTTGAAGTATTTTTTGTATAGATGTCGCTGATCTAAGTTAATATATCTGCAATTCCTATAGGCACCAAAAAATTTTTTCGATACTTGACAAAAACAAAGTTTTTTCGATAAATATTGTAAAAAAACATTTTGATAATAAAAAGGATACAGAAAACAACTTACTTTATTTACAGTAGTAAAATTAGTTAATAATATTGTTATGGCAAATAAATCCTAAAAATATTTATATCATTTAAAGAAGAAGTCGACAATAACAAACATAAAACAAAATTTTAAAAAGGAAAACTAAAAAAGAACTCCGCCGTAACAGTGAATTAACACTGCCGTGACCAGGATTCGAACCTGGGTTACTACGGCCACAACGTAGGGTCCTAACCACTAGACGATCACGGCTATCGGAGTGATGAATAGGATGTTGAAATTATCAATAATATCAAATACCTTGTATAAATAAATGTACAGATTTAATAATATACTAGCTATACTATTTTCCCGCGACTTCATGCGGCCGTGCATACATCCAGTGTTATCAACCCTACTGTTTTAACAGTAGACTGTTTTCAATTTGATGCCTTTGTTTTCTGTTTAATTGCTAAATTTTACTGTTTTTAAGTTGCACCACTATGCACACACACAAAATTGCAAAAAGGAACAACCATCAAACTCAATCGTATTAATGTGATTCCAAACAAATAAAATAAAATTAAAGTAAGTACGATAGGTAATATTAGAAAAAATAGATACGTCTATTTAATCAATGGTTTTGGTTGTTGTTTTTTTCTGATTTAAATTAAAGTTGACTAAATAATAAAAGTCGAACGTGATTGGCAGAATTGTGGTTTGGTATAAATGTGTGTTTGCTATGATAAGACCATCAGGAAAGTTTGCTATCCGCAGATAGAATTTGACCATAGGCGTAGCTATGGGGGTGCCAAGGTGAGCCGGGAAAGCTCTTTTGAATTTATTATAAATAGGTATTTCTAGCTGTGGCGCTGCTAGACTGACGTCAGCCAAGGAGAGCAACACTCTCGTTTGTCTCCAAAATTACGTAACTTGACTTTTGTCGCAATTTCGCAACGAACTGATAAATAAGGGACTAGATGAATCAAAAAATCATTTCAAAATCAAAGAGGATGGCGTTGCCAGATTGACTTAATTATTTAGCGGGTATATACTTTATTTTTTCAAGTTATATGACAAGTACGTTTGAAATGACAACTGTCGATATCAAAATCAGAGTATTTCTTGCAGACCTTTAACTTACATACATATTATATACCTCGTGTGTTCATACGTTTTGAAACAAACTTTTTGCTGAAAAAATAAGATATTACTGGCTGTTATTTATTTTATTACCGACTTTAAATTTCAAATGTTAACTCATAGTTTATTTGTATCGCAAATTCATTTGAGGGAACTAAAAAATTACGTGTTACTGTTATTTCGCTATTTAAGGCGGGAAAAGACCGTTGCAGAATTTCAAGCTGAAAAGTTTTCGTGTAAGCCGTAACTTCATCTATTACACAATACAGCGGTACAAAGAGACAAGTTTTCTGCAAGATCGCCAACGGAGTGGTCGGCCACGCTCTGTTAGGTCGCCTGCGAATATCAAAATCATCTGAGAGCGACTTCGCCGAAATCCATGTCGTACTCAGAAGAAACTCGCTATGAATAATATTTCGCGTGTTTCAGTGAACAGAATACTGAATTATGATCTTAAAGTAAAGGTCCCGTGCTATAAATGGGCAGACTAGGCATTTGCCCATGGCGCCAAATTTTTGAGGGCGCAAAATAAAAGAGATAATAAAAATAAATGAGAGAAACAATTTGCCTTAAAAATATAATTTTAAGTTGTAATCTTTGCTGGAAGTGTGAATTATGTAGAAATAAATGTCTACAGTTTTGTGTATGAAAGACGTGTTTTATTGTTATTTCCTTCATAAAATATAAGTAACATAGATTATTTGCTTTTACATTATAGTAATAAAGGGGGCGCCAGTAGACCGTTTGCCCAGGGCGCCAGTCACCTAAGCCCGGGGCCTGCCTATAGCCGTAGAATTGTTCACTTTATAAACGATCGTCTTCGTAAGTTACGATGCGAACGTTGTTCGTTGCTGATGAGGAGACATAATGCTAGGAAGATACTCTTCACCGACGAGATAATATTTATTGTCGAGTCGTTCAACCGACAAAACAAAAACTGTACGCAGGATGTCCAAACTTCTGCACGGAATGTCTCGCGCACTCATCATCCGGTTAGTGTAATGGTATGGTGGGGAGTTTCGTATGAAAGTGTCACTCCGCTCCATTTCTGCCAACAAGGTGTCAAAGTAAAAGCCAAGATTGTGACATTTTAGAGCCCGTGGTGAAACCCGTCTGTTACGTTATTTTACAATAAGGATTGGGTTTTTCAACAAGACTCGGCGCCATCCCATAAGGCAAAAAGCACCCAAGCTTAGTTGACGGAGAATGTGCCTGCCTCCATCGCGACGGACGAGTGGCCCTCCACCAGCCCCGACCTCAACCGAAGCAAAGCGACTTCCGCTAGAAAAGATTCGTGACGCCACCGATGACTTGCAAAATCGTCTAAGGGCCTGTATTAAAAACAAGGGCCGCCATTTTGGGTAAGACAAATATTTTATTGTTGATTATTATCTATTTAATCGTTACTGAAAATTTTAGCAACATAAGTGAATTATTAAAAAAGTTACGCAACTATTATTTCGTCTCAAAACTTATGAACACACGAGGTACCTATATAAAAGAAAGTCGTATTCGTTGCACCATTTATAACTCGCGAACGGCTGGACCGTTTTGTGTTTTGATGATATTTGCCTTTTTTGGATTTGTCTTTGTTGGGAATAGGATAATAAGCATTATAATTTAATCAACAATAACAATTATTATAGAAGACTCAGATTTGTGGCAATAGTGAATAGAGACATTTTACGTAAAGTTGTCTATATTTCTGGTTTATTTTAAATAATCAAAACATAAATCTAAATTTGCTCATTCGTTGACTTTAAGGAGGGAATGAAAAAGTTTATATATTTTACATTCAAATTCCTTGCGCGGCACTGGATTCTGGCGATATCCAAAGGGCAACGTCATTGATTAAAAAGAAGAAAGGTTCGCCGGTATACGACAAAGGGCATTAGTGTATACCCGAATTTGGTCATATACGTCTATAAAAAAAATGTCTTTGAAATATTGAATTGTGTGGCAAAACTTATACAGCTGCCATCTGCGACGTATCGAAGTCCACTTTTACCTGACTTTTAAAATGGCCAAAATCAAATCTATTTAATTTAAAGGTGAATCAGGAGGATCAAGCTATGAATATAACACAGCAATAAGAAAAATACACAGATCATTGCTATTGTTTATTGATTTAAAATACAAAACTTAGTGACATAAAGCTCTATCCTTTTATTGTTACAGTGCCTGCGAACTGACAATCCGATAGGAAATAAACATTATAGCTCACCGCGCACCAGCACATTGTCATGTCACACACATTTCACATAACCCCATACTGTCACAGTACAAATAAATAGTAAGTATAGTATATTACATACTCAAGCGCAAACATCTAGGGCCATCCTTGAGTAATGGATTTAGTTAGAACTATTCAAATAGGTTGGTGTTTTATGTGTTGTTTACCACTTAACATTCCGACTAGTTGTTATGTATTATATAGCGATGTTACAGCGGGTTCCCTATGTTCTATACGATATAGATACTTGCTTCGATACAAAACAAAAATATAAAATCAAACTCTATATAACAGATAGCTTTTAATAACACCGTTATCAGATGTTCTATTACAAAAATATAAAGAAACGTACAATGATACTTTAAAAACTTTACCATAGAGTATAAAATAGATAACTAAAAGAAACCCGCACATTGATTAACATGTTATTGCTCTATTACCAAATTAAACGAGTCCCATACCTATTTCTTATACTTTTTTTTCTAACAATCCTATGCAACCTCATGAAGCAGAAAAGTATTATAGTAAATATTATACAGATAGTTCAAAATTTATAGTACAGAACGGTAAGATTAGAAATAGATTCAAATCTACAATGAAATGGGTGAAACTATTTCTTTAGCACTTAACAACGTAAACTCGGAAAAATACTTTCATGCTTCATGTAAGAAAACAAATAGCTTTACCATACAAACGCTTCAGTTGAAAAATTTTAAAAAATCGATAGTGGTTGTGGTTTTTCTGTTTTTATAAAAAATTCACAGCAACATTACGCAGTCAGTACGAAAAGTATTATTTTATTATTTATTTATCTTTTTAAATTTCTGCAAACAGTTGCAATGTCATCGTTTTAGCAGCTTCACTCTGAACTACCGTACCGTCAGTCGTCAATTAACTAAAATATAATTAGAAATAATAATATTTTCCTAAACTCCCAAGTTCAGAATAAAGCCGCCAAGCTTTGAGACCCGCTACTGATGCGACTTGTGTCAACCTTAACAATAATAATAATAATTATAAGAGAAATCACCAAACTTATGCCATTAAACTCCACTAATATAGTGAATATATTTTTTTTTCTATATACAATTAAATAAAAAGATGCACTAGGTGTGTGCAATTTCGCTATGACATCACAGCTCATAGCTCAGCCGCATTGTGAGAGCTCAAAACATAAGTCGAGATAAAAAAAGTCGAGCGTTTCGACTCAAGTCATTTTGATATTTGGATCTGTGGGTAGTGTTACCGAGTCTCGCATTAGCAATTTATATATGCAATTTAATGCTTCACTAAGCATACTTAAATTATTATTATTCATTTTAAATAATACAGAAAACACTGCTGTACATTTATCAAATTCAACGTATGAATACTTCATTAGATTACAATTACAACACATTGCTTTTTCCTTCCGATTCCAATATAGTGGTCCCTCGTCGACAGGGATTTAGCCCGTCAGCGTTAATAAGCATCTCAAAAGTCAAACACTTTAAGAAATTTCCAATACAATACAGAATCAAGTTACCTACTCACTCTTTATACCTGTATCATTCAACGACCGTTTTCAACACGGATATTCGGATTAAGTTAACAAATTAAAATTAACGAAAATTTTCTCAGACCATTATGAGATATCTGTTTTAAAAATTGTGAATTGTAACGGTCGCTTAGCATCAATTGATATGTAATTCAAACTAATGATAATTAATTCCGTAGAATTACCCGATGTAAACATAGCTCATTAGTAGAATTAGCATGACGCCGATATACATTTATAATTTTTTTTTATCATTAATTCTGTTTGGTAACGTTCCCCCCCCTTTTGTCCGGTCATCGCCTCGAGCGTTCACACGTTTCTAACCACCCACCGGCACGGCATACATGAGTCTATGTGATGACGTATTCGACAAAAAAGTCTCTCATAAGTAGCGGGTCTTGTTCATAAAAAGTTCCGGCACAATAAGGCAGTGATTCAGTGTATCGCTATACAAAATATCTCCGTTACAAAGTTTCGACCAGTCTGTTGCAATGAGGTTAGTCTATTGTAGATTCAAATCCAAAAAGGTCGAACGAGTCAGTTATGTAATTCGATTTGTTATACCTTATCTGTAATACCAAAAAAAAAAAACTTTATATATGATTCAACATTCTCGTAACCTACAAGTACAATTTGTGTTTTTTTTTTTAATAGAATTACCTATACACTATTCCGTTTTACACATCGTCTGAATATTACAATGGGTCAACGTAACCTATCATACGCTTTAAAATAATACTCGAGACTCCCGGATCACAAGCGTCACAGTTCGCGAACGAACCGTCCACAGTTCGCGGACGAACCGTCCACAGTTCGCGGACGAACCGTCCACAGTTCGCGGGCGAACCGTCCATTATATACAACGAGTCCGCGACGCGAGCGGCGTCCGTTAGTCTTGCGCAGTTCGCGAACGAACTGGTTCGAAAAACTGGCTCCGGCAGACGATCTACGCGAACTAGTTCCCACATTTCCCGTTCCGTAGTTCGCGACAGAATGTGAAAAGATGAGTCGTTTAGTTGAATATATAAAGGTGAAAAGTATATTATCCACTGCCTTAACAATACCTAGTTATTTACATTGAAAAATATATTTTATGAATATTAGTTCATATGTTTAATTTAGTTATATTTCGTGTCCAAAATTTTGATGTAAATTTAGTTTTCAATAATCTACTAGTAGCAGCAGGAGCAGTATCAAAACGAACGAACAATCGGCCTTAAAATAATTCAATAAGGCAGATCGATCGCTCGTTTTAAAACTGATACTGCTGCAAAAAGCAGAAAGTTAGGAATCTACACGAGTCACGAATTAAAAGAGTGAACTAGTTCGTTTAGGAGCCGAGAACTAACTCGTTATATCTCAGTTGCGAACTATTACGCCCAAGACTAGCGTCCGTCTGAACGATCGTCGTCTACGATCGAGCGGCCGGCGTCGAAAGAATCCTTTTGTGCATTAAAATTACTTAAACCTAGCCCGCGACGCGACCGAGCCGAAGAGCATCGTACGACTCGCATCACGACCGGACCGCAGCGCGGGCCTAAATCATTATATACAATATTTTTTTTTCGATTTTATCTTCTACCGTATTGCGTCCTTGATATGCATCGCGTAACGTGGAGCCGTCGCCGATCCGCGAGCGGGGCGAGGGAGGGGCGGGTGCGGGGAGCGGGGGGGAGTGCGTCGTTACGCGGGAACGTATCGTATATAAGAGTCAGACTTATGAGAGATTAACTAGGCGCCCATCCATTCATTACGTAAGATGATTTAGCAGGGGGATCGAATACGTCATTTCTCCTCAAAAAGAGTTCCCACCAGAGTTCCCAGTGATATTTCTTAGGTAAGATCACATAAATGAGCAAACTCAAGATTATTGGACCTACAGGAATATAAAGTAAGTTTTTTTTTAGCTTTACAACATTCGACGAACAGAAAGAATTTCGTACGTCTACCTTTGTGTCCACAGGTATTCACGCATCGTTTTAAATAATAAACGGAGGACGCCCAAGTGAGTTCAGGAGGCGGACACAGTGGAGGGGTGGGGAGTGGGGGGCGTGTAATCAGTCGTGCGCGCGCTAGTGTATGGCAACGGGCGAGTGCGCGAGCGAGCAGACGGGCAGGAGATCGTCGTCGCGGCGCGCCCCCTCGACGTCCATGCGCTCCCCGCCCCACGCTCCGCGCCGCGCCCCTCCACCGCCGCCGGCCCCCACCACGCCGACCACGCCCACGCCCACGCCGCGTGCCTCCGCTAGCGTACATAAACAATACACAATTACATTATGTCCACACAAGTGGTGCGCTTCCAACTCGTGCCAATTAACGTGAAACCTGAAGTCCTATTCTTATTCTGCGAAAACGCATTTTTCGATTATGTATGACGCAACGGACATAGAAACCGGACCCTTCGATACACTGATAATCTTTTCAGATATGATTTTAACTGAACTACGAAAATAATTCGAAATTCCCAACTTTTCTTTCGACGACAAATAGAATAGGCGCTCAGGTCACATGTAATTCGTACGATTATAAAGTGTAGATTAAAGTTTCCGTAAAACATGAAGCGGGGAATTCTGCAGACGTGCCAGCCGGGCCACGCTTCTATAGGTCTATGAATGTTTGCTAGTGTAGGAACGTCGCAGTCTAATAGTATCTAAATATACACATATCTATTAGTATCTAAAGGTCCGGCGGGCTTGTTTGTCAAGTGAATTCCCCGCTTAGAGGGTAGTGTCAATCGCTTAAGCTTTCTAACATAAATCAGTCCGCATCAGTCACACTAGCTATAAATATTGTTGTTTGACAAATCTTTTAATAGTCCTGACACTAAACGTCCAACACTCCAGCCGTCCGTGGAGTCTCGTCAAACGTCATGTTTTAATGTGGAATGGCGTTCATAAGACAGTCTATTTTAAATCCGTTGAGAAATCACACAAGAACCGCTTAGAACTGTTGGACGATAATGCAGTTTATTTTTAACATCTGAACGCGTTTCTGAAAAACTATATACTATTTAAAAGAAACTGCACTTTTCAGTGACACGTTCTCGTTTTGGTGAATTATTCAGATTATGTATTAGTACGAATGAAAGTTCATAAAGCTCCGGTAGAAACGCACCCTTATCGTCCGCTAATAGGGGAATGCATACTAGTCGAGACTGTACACTCATTCTATACCAAAAAAAAAAACTAGGAAAATAATTTAGAATCATGCTGTAACTTGTAACAAAAAAAAATGTTACATTTGATTATAAGGATTGAGCTTACCCGCTTGTGTTTATCGCTCTAGTAAAAGGTAGTTTTGTGCGTCAGAAAACGATAAGGACGGAAAAGGCGAAACCATGTTTCCAGATATAGCTCAATCCTTATTGAGACTTCGCCTGACAGTGGAACATTGTGAATTAAATATGGTTTCATAACAAATGCTATTTAGAATATAAATAACAGTTTTAACAGAATTATAGATAGTTTGTCATTTGTGCGCGCGGCGCTGTTTGCGTGAGCTTGTAATGAAATAACGCTTTCATTTGTGTGACCAGTGTTGCCAACCCTACTGTTTTAACAGTAGATTTGCTGTTTTCACATTGATGCCCCTGTTTTCTGTTTCATTCCTAATTTTTACTGATTTTCAATTAGCGTTCAGTGCCACTTTTACATCCAAAATAACCGATCGCTACTCATTTGAAGCCACAGAAAGGCACCTGAAGAAAGTCAACATGACTATGTATGATTTTAAAAAGGAAAATGAATTACAAAGTACAAATGAAATAGAAGATGAGACAAGTGAGGATGAAAATGGAAAATAATTTAGATTTTTATTTAGTTTCATTTTTCATCAACTTTATATTTTGTGATCAATATTATATAACAGTGTATGTAAGTCTCTGATAACTAATAAAAGTCTATCAGTCCATCAAACGCGTGCTTTTAAGAGGTGGTGTCGGAAGCCATAAAAACCGGCGAGTATGTATGAAAAGAGTAATGAAAGTGGATGAGACGAAAGATAACTCTTAGGACCGTACATTGTGGTGTTTGGTCCTCTGCCTACCCCGCCAGAGATACGACGTGAAGACATAGGTAGATAGATAGAGTATATTAGTTTTACTTATACGAGTAAAGTATTTTTTACATATCCTACGGTTTTCTCCTGGTTTTTTAGTTTCTTGTGGTTGACAACCCTGCGTATGACAGTGACGCTTCAGTCGTCGTCCGAGTAACGTGTGTTCTTATTTGTTTTGTCTTGTAGCGATTCCGAGTCATAAGTTCAAACACAAACCGCTGCGCGCACAATTGATTTGATCTCACTATACCCGTAGTCGAACTTGTATCACTTATCAAACAGTTTAAAATATCATATCAATTATACATACATATTACTACGATCTATCTCAAACTAACTAGTGGAGAAAGTAGGGTTTCTTAACACGTGAGGTATTCAATAATCCTGTAATTATGAAACTAAACAGCAATCCTTTTGTATCAAGCAAATAAACATCATTTAAATCCATCCCCATATGCAAAATCTGTAACTCTCTGTAAAACCGTTCTTTTATTTAGTGATAAACCGCGAGAGTTTGCGACGTCGCCTTTTAATGTTTGTCAATTCACTTTGACATTCATAAAAAAAGTTATCATACATTATGCAGAATAATATACTGTTAAATGCAAAAATTAATAAATGACTTTTTTTTCTAAATTCGTTATAATTTGCTGATTCTTATCCTGTTTCTACTATAAAATTGACTAAAATGGAGCTAGCTGGCTAAGGATATGTTCAGAATGCCCGTATGAAATGACGAGAAATAAGGGCTATCATCTCAATACTAGTAGAACTTAATTTGCTTCTCATAAGATGTGATCTATCAGTTCTAAGAATATAAAGAGAGTTACAGATATGATTTTTCATGCAAACAACACCGAATGCATGCAGTGGATTCTATCTGGTGGATATGTCGAAAAGAGGTTGCCAACTGTTAAAAAGATTATTAATAATGTTATTACAAAATGAAATTATTATTATATTTGCCTCATTTAAATTTAAAGCCCTGGTCAAAACCGATGGAAAAAGTGTTTTTTTTTGTATGCATATTACAATCATATGACAAATTTTAATCATCCTACTAAATTCAATATTTTCTGTAGTCAAATAAACCCTGACCAAGGTTGTAACAGTAGCAAAACAAGCTTAAGCAACTTTAACGTTACTTACATATCAGTATCGCAGCAATAAAAAAATAGACCATCGATAGTATCAAAATCTTACGATTTCGAATGTTTTAATTATTTTTGTTTATAATAAATAGGCTCAATAAATCCAAACTCGATGACATGGATGTCATGGATCTACAATGGGACGAGTTTACGCAGAAGAAACTGCACTATTTTAAAATTGATCAATGCCATCGATTTTGATAATGACAATATTGTTTAAAGTCGACGAACGGCTGTCAGAATCCATCGATATAATCCGCAACACTATCCATATATCTACTACGAACAGTTGGCAAGCCCTAATGAATGATCCGGGGGTGATTGGAGGGGTTCGAAATGGGGTGGGGGGGGGGTCGTTATAAGCAGACCTGTGTGAGTGGCGGCGCTAGCGCCTCGCGGCGGGACCGCCCGACCGCTCTAGTCATCGCGGGTCCGGCACATCTGCCACCAACGCCATTATACACGTTAGCAACGGACAACGAACTTACAAGACCGCATTGGCCTCTAGTACATCTCACACTGATACCGTACACACCGACTACTCATTCACCAAACGATCGATATACACCACGCAGTATAAGGAAGAGTTTAGAATGGCGAATGTCCACTGTTTGTAAGATCGGAAGTCAACAACATTTTAATAGAAATCCCTACACAGAGAATAGCAATTTTGGGTCGCCAGATTGCAGCACTAGCATATGTAGTAAACATTTTTTCTATAAACGTCATTCATAGAGTAGTGAGTAAGGAGTAACGATATAATGAGCGAGCATAGTAGGTTATTTTTTTTTACTAATATTTATTATCATTAAAGTAGTAATTGTTTCAATGGCATAACGTTGCCACTTCAGTTTGAATCGATATTTACTAAGTATGATCTTCACGCACAAATATACTAATATAAACGCATATTTGATTGCGTATTAGGCAACACAGCTCGCTTTTTCCGATATACAACAGATATTCACTTGTATCCTAGAAAGTTGCCTACCAGCCCTCTCCATAAAGTTTAAATATCATTCTTTATACTGTGTGGATAACGAATCGGAAGACCATTTTTATCCTTGTTTTCTCATCAATAATCGACAAGAATTCTAATCAATCTGAGATCGTTAGTGAATAATGACTACTTTACATTGGTCGATGGAGTCCGCATGAGTAGTGCGGGCGGCCTCTTCGGGCTCATTTAATGGGTCGATAAATGAATCACCAAGCAATTAAAATGAGCTATAAAATATGCCAGCACATCGCATGAGCGCCACATCAAACAATGTAAATGAGCCATAATGTAGAAGGTGTGTACCGATTTAGAGTATGAATATCAAAACCTTCATTTTCATATGATAAGTGACTATTTACACTAACTTCTATTAATGATAAAATATTACACTAACGCCACGCGAAGCGGCATTATTAATTGCCGTTTTTTGAAAATTATTAACGTTGTATTTATGAAATGGTATATTTGGACAATAACAACAACTGTTTCTCTCTATAACGACATACAGTTTGCATTTCTAATCTCCCTTATACACGTATGATTAACCACCAAGTATGAATAGGAGGGATTATGAAATTTTGATATTTCCTGTCACATTTTTCGTATTCATACTCTAAATATGGGACATAGTGATCAAGTTAAAAGTTCGGAATATTAGTAGTTATGATATTAGTTAAAAGAAAGGGTTCGATTTTTTATATCATGTACTTGTAATAAAAATAAAATGCTTTCAATACTTTTTGGCGAGTACTTTATTTTTTGTGTGTGCCATTCAAGTTCTTTTTTTTATGTTCACTCATTGCCCAATCTACGGTTTATAAATGTCACCCCTCGGTGAATAAATTATATTAATGCCTTTTTCATTATCACTATAAAGGTAATGTCACATAATAAGTGTTATGACCAGAGGTCGGAATTAGGTAGAGTTATTTATGTACTTGCATCGAAATGTTGATATTAATGTGGACCTTCCCGGGATTTCTTTATTTCTTTCTTTCATTGATGTAAGTTTGGCAACGTCGTGCGTGCAGTAGTTTAAATTGTGTAAAAGTAAATAACTTTTTATTTAAAAAATCACTTTTTCTGGATTTTTTCTGCTCTTTAAAATTAATCTCAGGATTTGAGGCATATCCACTTTATTCTTTCGCTGTATGAAATCAGTGTAAGTACATGAATAACTTTACCTAATTCCGACCACTGGTTATGACCGATGAGATTAAAAAAAAAATCAACCGATGTATTAATTACACCGCACGCACTGACTGAGCGTTTAATTTGAGTTCTTTTGCAATTTAAACGCATCTCAATTAGGTTTTTAGTACTTCAGCGATCAAAAATAGTGAGTCATATTAGGCGACTGTTACCTCACACAAATATTTAATATTCACACTCTGATATGAAAAATCAAACCCATCAAGTAAATAAAATACGGATCAAGTAATGTTTTATATAATGATGTGAACGTTTACGTTATTAATATATTTATATATTTGAATGATGAAGACTTGATGAGAAGCGTTATGTGTTAGCGCAATTCATCACACAAGCTCGAGACATTATAATCACACTTACATTATAGTACATCAAAATAACAACTCAATATAATAAAACATTGAAGGTTTTTTTAAATTTATTTATGTTATTTCACATATTTTAAATGTACAATCGACATCACATCAAGTTATCAAAAAATAAAGTCTCACTGATCCTAAAAGGATTGTATAATTTTGTCATTTTACGGTAACGTGATGTGCTGCTCTGTGTACATAAGCAAAATTAATAACACTGATGTAGCTTTAACAAAAAATTCGTTATTATTTCAATAAACGTATATATAATAAAATCAGTTACCTATGCACATTATCATATATACTAACGAAGAAGAGAAGATCGGTAACTCTACGAGATTTTATTTTATTTAGTATCTAACTTATTAATAGTTAAAATATAACATACCGATTCTAGAGAAAACATACAAATAATTCTCGTTTCTATTTATATTCGAGGTAAAAAGGCATTGTTCTAAAACTGGTACATATAAACATTTTCTCTATAAATAACAACCTTAAGAGTATGTTCCGCTTAAAACCTACGTGTTTTATATGAAATCTATCACACCCAATACCGACTGGGCTGTGTTAGCGTATATTATTATATATGTTGCAGTTTTCGAAGCAGACAATAGAAATAGAAGGCCAGTTAAGTAACTTATATAAAACACATTTCAAAATAATTGCTAATTTACTAGAAATTTACTAAATAAATCAAATGAAGCCAATTAGCAAACTAACTTTTAGCTAGTGTTGTGAAAAATATAACAGTATTTATCGATAAAGTATCGATTTGAATAGTAACACTCATTAACTAACACTTTTTTGATGGTAAACGGTATTTATCTACATGCTGTGACACATTAAATAGTGTATGAAAAAAAAAATGCCTTGTTGAGTTTCTGGTGGGTTCTTCTCAGAACGAGGCAGAATTACGGACCCATGGGTAAGTATTATCTCGACCTTCGATCTCTATCAATTACTTCGGATAATTTTATACATTCAATTGAACTAAGTCTTTGTTGACGTACCGTGTTGGTGATGCGACTGAGCTTGTTGGGTATTCGTGGACTCGTCCGCTGTCCGTTTGAAGAAGTTGTGTTGTAACGCATAGTACGGCGTCACTCGCTGCTTCGGGTCATACTCGAGCATACGCAAGATTAGGTCCTGTGAAAATAAATTCTCTATTGTATTGTTCAAGTTCAGGATTCGATGAAAGAATCGTTGTTTAGATTCAGGAATGTTGAATTATTAACGATTTGTCGATTTGATCAGTTGAAACATCGACGATTTAGTTCTGTCAGAGCCGGCATAAACTATTATTACTCAATAACTTTACATTAGCCAGACCAGAGATAATATAGAAAATATGGTTTTATTGTCATCATCATATACAGTTCTGTACTGTGGGGTAATCTCTGCATCGTAGACTCATCCTTGTATCTCTGTTTCGCTGTAGTGGTAGCAGTGTAGTGATATAATACGGGTACGGTAATCTTAGACTTGCTTAAGTGTGCGAATTAGACTAAACTCCTACTAAACCCACTGGTTGTACAAACACGTAAGAATTTATTTGTCGAGGGTCAGTCTGAAGACGTTCCAAAAGTGTATGCCAACTAAATTTAGATAATAATCTAAGAAGTCACCGAGTGATGTACCTATATATCTTTAGTACATCAACAAACTGAAACAAAGCTTTGAAAAGCTCTTGGTCATTTTTGTCACGAGCTCTCCGTCTATCAGTTTCGGCTGGTCCACACGGTCGGAGAACCTTTACAATCACGGTCGCCTTGTCTTCAGCTATGGTGATGTCACTTACCGTCAAGAAAAAAAAAAGAACCACGCGGCAGATATCGAGCAGCCGCTGTACAAGTGTAGTGATACACCCCCGTATGAATCATCTTTGCACTCAAGGCGAAATTTCTTCTATTTTCAAAATGCTAAACACGACTCCAAAGAAAAGAAAATTTACGATGCAACGGAAATAGGGCCCGACATTGCCATCGATTTATATAAATCTTTTAAGATATGATTATAACAAAATAAGAACGTTTCGCTATTTTTCAAATATTAATTTGAAGACAAATAGAATAGGCCCTCAGGAGGTCATATTAATTCATACGAGTCATAGATGCCGTAACGCCGTTAGTGCACCGACGCAATCGTTTGCGAATGCAAAACTATGCGAACGATGACAGGGATGTCACCTTTTGAGAAACAAAATTCGTGATATTCGGAAAGTCATCAGAAACCGGATTGGGTGGCAACCCTGAATCCGAAACCTTACTGACGGACGCAGCTATTTCATCGGGCTAATATTAGCGCGAGATAAAGCATAATGCTAAACATTGCTATACAGCTGACAAGATTTCGCGATTATACCGCATTCGCATGCCCTTGCGTCGGTGTACTAACGACCTAAGTGATATGATACAATGAGTAGCTCGCCGCCCTCCACGCCGTGGATGTCGCGCGGCCGCTGTACTGGTGCAGTGCTATAGGGGCGTGTATACAGTGAGTGACGTCACCTTAAACTTGAGGTAGTCAGAGACGGAGTGACCGGGCTCGCCGCGCCGCCTGGCCGCCGGCCCGCCGCCCTCCACGCCGAGGATGTCGTGCAGCCGCCGCGTGCCCGGCGCGCGGTACTTCCTGTAACCACTGCCACAGGTCAACACATAAACTAAAGATCATCACTCCGCGAAAGCAAAAGTTAAACCGAAAACGCGGGGATGTCATGGGGTGAAGATGAATCGGATTTTTGTTTAAACTACCCTCACTCATAACTTATCTAACGAAAGTGGCAAAGATTGCACGTTACTCCTACTTAATAATATACAAGTCAACTTCTACTAAATAATATTCTTAGTGTTTCGATATGATTAATTTGGATTTAAAAGAGTTTATTTTAGGAACTCACCTGCCATCCTTTCCATTGACTTTTTTTAATACGTAACCACCACCCTCGGATGCTGGTAATTTATCAAAAAACTTCCTAGTTTTGTGAGCCTGAAATTATAAAAGCATAATGCATATAATAGATGAAATTAATATTAATCCAACAACGTGATAATGAGCAAAATTAACATTCACACATCAATTTCATTCAACAAAATGATTTGCCAAATGACAGCTGACATGACCGCCAACGTAATCAGCGCCATCTACATTCAGCTCGCCAAATTAGTTGACAACATTACCTGGTCGAGCAAATGATCGGGCGGCATGCCTAGCACCTCCACGATCTTGTTCATCTGATCGACCTCGTTGGCGCCGCTGAACAGCGGCTCGCCTGTGTGCATCTCCACAAGTATGCAGCCCAACGACCACATGTCTATCGCCAGATCATACGGTACACCTAATAGGACTTCGGGCGACCTGTAGAACCTTGACTGTATATATTGGTATATCTGGAAAAGAGACACGACGAATTAGATAAGGGAAAATTAAACTTTATGGCATCTATATAAGGATATATGAATAAAGTAGAATTGGAGGATACATATTTAAATAATTTCGTATTGACATCTAAGATAATAACGTCAGTTCCGTTTTTTTTTTTATTTTGACATCAAGAGACTAGTACCTTTATCAGGTAGAAATTTTTAATTGTTCATATTTCAGTAAACTATTTAATTACTGTATTGGCTCTTGCGAATTAACTTGATTCAAAATTAACAATGTTAGAAATAAAGACCATGGATGCAATATTAAGTGGATGGAAGAGGACCTTGATTATAGAATTATGAAACAGTATATGTACTTATTTGAAAACATTTTTATGTTAAATTACCACAACTCTGTTTTTAACCACAAAATTTCATAACGCTATCCTATTCCTTATAACCAGTGGTCGGAATTAGGTAGAGTTATTCATTCATGTACTTACACTGATTTCATACAGCGAAAGAATAAAGTGGACATGCCTCAAATCCCGAGATTAATTTTAAAGAGCAGAAAATATCCCGTGATTTTTTAAATAAAAAGTTATTTACTTTTACACAATTTAAACTACTGCACGCACGACGTTACCAAACTTACATCAATGACATCGGATGTCCAAAGTTGCAAAATATCAATACGCGCGATGTTGCCACGAAAGTCCACATTAATATCAACATTTCGATGCAAGTACATAAATAACTACCTAATTCCGACCTCTGCTTATAACACAGAAATTAGTAGTAATAAAGTTTGCACTCAAAAAACAAAAGTGAAATGCGTTACAATAGATTGAACGTTAAAAATTTTAAGTTACTTTGCAAACGTTGTCGTATGAGGACACAGAAAAGCTTTGAATTGTGATGAATTAAGTTTTATTCTATCTTATAACATTACCTTTAAATACAATGTAACATTGACCTAATGTTATTTATGAATAAATTATTATTATTATAAGACACGAAAGTAAAATATCGAATCTATGAAACGTTCAAAGCAATTTACCAGGTAAACCTACCCATAATACGCTATTCAAAAACACCTATTGCCGTCACAGGTTATCATACAAAACAATATACATCAACTGTTATAATAAACAGTAAACTTAAATAACAAATGCGGTTTCCTCTACACTATCGCACGATGTAAATATTTATTAACATCACTAAACACGTGGACTTGGACCCGCCATTGACACAATTTATCGGTAAGTAGAATCCAAGTTATTAACTACGAATGCGCGTCGCAATTGGTGATAACCCGACCGACGGACGGCACTGAATCACACGCCCCCCGTGTGATTTATATCTGCGCAATTAGCCTACGGCTGGCACACTTCATAAATCGGCATGTTCGTATGAAACCGATATCATAGTCTACAACTAATGCTTTGTTTTGTTATGAGCTACTACTGACCTGAAGACTAGTACCTCCGCAATCAACTTATTTAAAAAAATTGCCTAAGATAATTGATGATTCTTTGTATTGATGCAATAGCTTTTTTTAAAATGGATAACTAATAAAACTAATTATTTTCGGCGAATGAATCCCGGTTTTTTACTTGAAGGTTTAAATAATAAATTCCGACTAAGCTGATCCAAATGCACCAGTCTTTGTTTCTTTCATTTATTTCGCGTCAAAGTATATTTAGAATATCAGCAAAGTGACTGCGTGTATAGTAGGTACTTGAACAAACTTTTATTATCACAAAAACAAACAAGTGTATCTCCCGAGTACATCTCGGAACAAAAGTTTCAAAGGGCAAAGTTATAGTAAATATTGTTCGATCTCTTTACTCACAAAATAAACCACCACAGGATATGTAGGACGTGTATGTGTCTCAGAAAATCATATACCTTATCAGTATTGAATATTCTGTGTACCTAATCAGTGCTATTTTAATTCAATGAACACCTTTAAATGAGCCTGTGATCAAGAACAAGCATAATTATCCGATAAATATCTGATAATTATCGGTTGACACTGGCAACAATTTTTAAAATATAGAATGACATCCAAAACAGTTTAGACTTTTATTTTTGTTACTTTAAATTACAAAAATTAAACAAACAAAATGAACAAATAAAAATAAAACCGCATTGAAAAAAGTGAAAGGAAAATATAATTTAAATATATTTTATTAAAACGGGCCGTTCAATATTTTGTTGTGTTTTTGTAGGTCTATCCTAGACAATTTTCTCTATCAGAAAAACATGTTTTACAGTCGTTTAAAGATGATTCCCCTTTAATAACAAGTCCTAAAGTACAAAAAGAGTTTGTGTAGTGTATAATTATCAAGGTTTATTTATTAAAATAATTATCACAACAAACCCTGATAATGATACATTTGTTTTAAATAATCATAGGTATACCTTTCTTCATCTAACAACATATTTAGATAGGAACGACTGAAATATTGTTACAGTAAGTATTATTTCAAGGAAAACTGAGCACGAATATATAACGTAGTCGTTAAATGTAGTTTAAAACTAGGTTTATGTTAATGTTTTAATTAGAGTCTTGTTCTACTTCTGTTATTGTTAGGTGATAATAAGTTCTATTATATATTAATTAAGAATAAAAAAACAGAGTAGGCTCTATGGTCATATGTTTGCAACGTATTCCATGCATGCGTCACTATACATATTTAAGTAATAAGTCGTAGAAAATAAATAAACTATCATCTAGTAGTAAGATTTTTTGCATGTCGCTTACGTATTTTACGTGCTAGAGTTACATAATAAGGAACGAATTAGATACTACCATTAAAATAAAATCGAGTATTTTCATTAGATAAAAATTTGCAATTTGAAGTTGTTTTTTCTCGTTAGCTACTGGAGATGGTTTCGCAAATTTATGTAAAATATATACTCACTCTTTGACCTAGTTGACAGGAACTGCCGAAGTCGACAATCTTAATGGCCGACCTCTTCGGGTTACATAGTAGTATATTCTCGGGTTTAAGATCACAGTGAATTATATTTAGTTCTGAAATAGAGATAGAAACGTGTCATCAGTAACAACTAATTTTCATTCACAATATAGTCAGGAAGTTATAATAAGACATAGCGTAGAAGACCTACTGTAAGATAAGATTAGCACGCGTAACGTTTTGCCTACACCCAGACCCAAACGTCACTTTCTCTAGTCCAGCCCTGCGATTCTGTTAATATCCAAACCCGAATTCCAAGTCACTCAGGCGTCAGTCAGTAAGTCACCGAATTAATTTCAAAAAGCGGCATCCGCTCAATCTTTAATTTGAAATAACGTTGCGTGGCATAAGTGAAGTGAGTTTCGAAATGACATAGGAATAGAATATCTGAGACACGTATAATCAATCAATTTTGTTTTGTATTTTAAACAAAACATGGAATCAATAAAAGAATTTATTCACTAAATAATATGAATTCAGACATATGAGTGAATTCTAATTCAGGTTCGGATTTTTACAGCATCGCCCTGCAGCACTTTGATATCCATACATGCGTGATTATATTTAAGACGAAACGTTCTCAAGTTCGTTGTTGAAGTTCTGATTTAAAAGCGTTAAAGAAACTTAGTTTAATAGAAGTCTGGAAATCAAGCAGTTTACAATATATTCTATTTTCTACCTTGTCTTGAGGATTTCACAGTATCACAGGCACAGTTCAAATTTGTATTACCTACCCTACTTAATCTACTAAAGAAAGGAGAAAGCGGTATTGTTAGAAATTAAACAATGTCGCAATCACAACCGGGTGTGCGACCAATGAGAATTGTCCAATAGTTGCGCGACAAGGTGCCTCTAACAAACTGCACCGCGCGATAGGTCATTGTTTAGGCATAATAATATCTGCATAATTATATCGGCGCGGTGGCGATGGCGGCGGCGAGCCGACCAGATTAAAGCTTAACTCAAAGTCATAACCAAAGCGATAGCTATAACTTGATTTTTTTTATGAAGTTAGTATATCTTATTATCATTAATGTATTAATTCGTTAATTTTTGTTGATCTTAGTTTAGATATAGTAAAGACTGCCATATTAGATAATAGTAAAGATCAAAATAAGCGACGACAAAAAGTTTCCCTTTGTGATTCTTTTCATGGGGTCTATATTTCAGCAGCCAGAGAGGAAATTAATTGATTAATGTCCTCTCTGGCTTCTGAAATAATTACATTAATAAAATAATTCATTGAGAATAAAAATGCTATAGGCCTATTGATATCAATTGCTATAGGCCTTTGGAATAGCTTTAAGAAGGCGGTAAGGCCTCAAGTTATGACCACCTCAGTTCCTAGTTGCGAGGTCGCGTTTCGACACCGTTTGCTTGCAACAACCCTCTTTGCTAATGCAGATACGACGCTGAAAGATCCAATTACGTACACATCGACTTTGTTATGCAATCGCGTGTATGTACCAATTTACGCTTTGAATTGTGGTGACGATCTGCAACTTGAGTTAAATATTATTGTAGAAGTGCACGTTTTTGAATTTTGCTTTTCAGTTATTCAGTTTTGATTAAGTTACCTACGATAATCGGCACTTAAGTTGAATAAAAATATCGGTTTTACCCGGGGGTACAGTAATATCATCAAGGATTATACTATGGTTACGCCTTACGTCTCACCACCGCACCTCTATTGAGATCCGAAAAATGTGCTAATGCGCATACTTTAATTTACGTGGCACGATATGTACGTAGGTACCTACGTTTTATACTTGGTTTTGATTACTAATTGTTATTATATTTAAAGACGATTATTTTTTTATGAAGTAGTGTTGTTAAGTAAATGTTTGTTAGAAATAATCTTCACGATTATATTTAGCTCGAAAATTATGGAGTGCGAATAGAACTTGAAACGAGCACAAGTGTGAAATTCTTAATTTGATATCTTAGATACCTTTGCGGATATATAACAGTTAAACTAAACAAAAAATAACTTGGTGTGCTATATACAAATTCGAATTACAATTGAAAATTTTCGAGCTAAGTGAAGAGACATTTCGATACCCTAGCTGCTACCTCTTCGTTATAATATGGTCACCCTAAACCTAGCTCCTAGTTAGGAAATTAAAAAATAATATTCTATATTCATCGCGGGGCCAAAAGGAACATGACCCAAGGTGACCAGGCTGGTCGCCGCATTTCTATAAGACTGCCTCACTCATACAGAAAAAAAAATGTCTAATAACAGTCCCTAAAATTTACCGCCCTGCAGGTCAATTATACTAATGTTTAGATAATAATCGTATCTCAATATTATCTCAACTACTTGCATGTTGCCATTGCAGATAGAAGACATTGCACTAATAATATTGGACTTTAGGTAGATAGTACATTAGTAAAATGTAATACGCAAATATTGGTCCGCTAGTTTCCAGCCTACTTAGCTTGGTAGGTAAATACGACACTGGAAAAAAGTATATATGTATATAAAATAAAGATGACTCGATTTGGCCATTTTAAGATTATGATTTTGGTCATTCTCAAAGTACTAACATTGATACATCCCAGTTGGCAACGGTATAAGCTTTGTCATAACTCCCAACCCTGAACATTAAAGTAATATATTTTATCTTATATTTTATATTACCTTAAAGAACCCAAATAGCCAAAAGAGGGGTGGTGGCCAAGATCGGGTCATTTGCCTTGCACAATGTACTCACCAGGTTGACTAAGGAACAGTAACGCTGTGCAGAGCTGCTGCGCGAACTTGCGCGTGAGGTTCAGCGACACGCCGCGAAAGTTTGTGTTGCGCAGTAGGTCGTACAAGTTGTATGACAACAGCTCGAACACTAGGCACAAGTGTTTCCGCCACATAAAGTGACGTTTCAGTTTTACTGCAACAAACAATATAATGTGTTAATGGTGTTTTAATAATAGGCATTATCATATTGATCAAGTTAAAAGTTAGGTGTCTATTACATCGCGATGCCAGTACTCTTGAGAGATTGTTAATTGATCCAATTTAACCGGATCAATTTGTCTTATAATAACAAAGTTATTATTAAATTTAAATTCTAATTGCTACTTTATTTAACATAATTTTAGTCGTACTCAATAATTCCGTCATCATGCCTAATAATATCACAAATCTGTGTTTCTCAATGAAGATATGTAGATTACACTGATTTAGTAAAAAATTTCTAATATTCTTCCAGTCACACCTATTTCACATGTCAATACTATGCAGTGTTAAATAAAATAAACCAAACTTATTTTTATGGCGCGACGCAAGTTCCCGCCGTTTGGCTAACCGGACATGCCAGGCCAAAATTCCAAGTCGGAACGTTCCTAAAAATGTTTCATAAATCTTTCTGTACAAAAGCGACAGCTGCCACAGGTCATTGAACCGATCGAAATTGAGGTTTTGATATTATCTTGGCACATCCATCTCTATGACTTATAAAAACATTAATTATGATTACGTTGCTTACCTATATAATACTTATTTTCGGCATCCGCCCTGTTCATCATTTCTAGTAACCGGACTTCTATTTGTGCCTGGTTTAGGAAGGGTTTCTTATTCTTAATTATTTTAATCGCTACTTGACACTGCTCCTCGTGGTCATACGCTTTCACAACCTGTAAACAAAAAAATGCAACAAGATGACATATGAAATACTAGTTAATTTCATTTTATTTTTATCAATGTCGGGAACCGTTTAGAACTTAATCATAGTAGAGATTGTATAAGACTTAAAGAGTGCTAACAAGTGATGGTTAACTTTTCGAATCTTCAAAAGCATGCAGCAGATTTTCAACGCAACACAAGATTTAAGTTGTCGTCTCTGTAGTCT
The DNA here is from genome assembly GCA_918026875.4 of Diatraea saccharalis. Lineage (NCBI taxonomy): Eukaryota > Metazoa > Arthropoda > Insecta > Lepidoptera > Crambidae > Diatraea > Diatraea saccharalis. The sequence goes on along the minus strand of OU893350.1, from coordinate 4,027,812 downwards.
CGGGTTCAATTTCCGACCTACATTGGCTTCGAGTTGATTAGGATTGGATTCACTCAAAATGCTTTCAGCTTTCAAATCAGCGTTATCCGATACAATATGTAAAATTAAAATTTTCTAATATTATTTCAAGAACGTATGTTATGAATATATTAATTATATTCATAAGGGATACAGGATTTAGCTGTTTAATATTCAATTATTCCCCGTGATCAAATTGAATATAATAATTTGTGTAGAAAACAAAAAAAAAACAAATAAGTTTTAAACAAAATGCAAAAACTACGGTTGACGCTGCACTGCGAACAGCATTGAAGTTAAAGAAACACGCTTCAACTTAAAAGAAACTGACCTGTCCAAAAGATCCTTTCCCGATTGGTGATGAGATCTCGTACCGGTCAAGGAACTTCTCGCCCTGCTTTATAATGTAATCGTGATTGTCATCATCGTAGCCGTCGTTGTACAGCTTCCGCTCTTTCTTGTGCGAGCCGTCCTCGCCCAGGTACTGTTGCGCTCTCCGCTTCTTCTTCGCATAATATACCTGTTGGCAAATAAAAAGGACTGGATAAGAATTCATGTAGTAGTGTCAGTTTTCAATTCAGAAAATTATGAACTTCCTAATAATAAACTGTCTGGAGCCATGAGGGCAACAATTGTATACTCCAAATTTTTGTAAAAATATTCTTAGATAAAATTATTTGACTATACATGTGATAATTCTGGGTACACTACTCACTTCTTGTGGCGCCATCCCTTCTAGATCCCTAGAAGAGATGGCGCTAGGCTAAAAGGAGGGTGTATCCAATGGGGGTTTATTAAAGTACTCATTCTATACAAAAAACATTCCTTAATAACTTCTGAAGCGGATAATTTATATTTTTATAATTAAATAAGATTTATTTTATTGTTTAACAAATGATCTTCATATGAGCTCATTCATCTATCAATAATACTGAACGGGAAGAGAGGCAAAAACATTATGTTGGATCATCAACAACTGTTGGATCATCTAAATCCACGATTGCGTCGTTTTGTCAATAACACATTGCTATTACTGTTTTGATTCTATTTCAGTCTTGGATTTCAGTATTAGTAAAATATGGGAATACCAATATACACCTCATGTAGGTATATTGTAAATCAAAATATACACCTCATGTAGTCAAGACTATTGAAATAATTTATTGCAGTCTGGGTTAATAAGTTGAGATTCAAGCAGATAAAATGAACTCAATATAAATGAAAAACAAAAGTTATTAACGTACATAATTATAGATAAAAGATGAGGATTGTGGTTAGAATGTCCAAAGTTATGCTTTAAGTTTTGAAAATGTTGACTAATTAATTAAATGAAACTATTTTCGATTTGTAATAATAAAAATCTAGATTTAGCACAACAAAGACGTCAAATTCGCAGGAAATGAAGGATAGAAATGAGCGCGGGAATTCGGTTGACGGACGTTGACCCAAATATGCGGTTGACATTGATCGACGACGGGTCGCGATATGCTTATATAAAACATTCGGTAGTGAACGCAACGCATATACCGCTTCGAATTTATAGCATTACGGCATCGGAACGAACGAGTCGCGTATCGGGCACTAGGAAGTTTGTTGGTACACGGGTTTTTACGGCGCGCGGTCGGCGGCGTGTTGCTAGACTCGCCTAGATGTTATGAGTCACCCGTGTTGCCGGTAGGTAACGTGAATGTGCCGTGTGAATGTCCGCGGTAACAGACATCGATCAAACAATCTACAGTGTTACAAATTTAATTAATCTAGCCGTGGACATATTCATAAAAGGCATTACAATGATTAGCTGATTTAGACTTGATGTTTGCAATATATTAGGAATAGGAACATGTGTACCGTTTTTCACTTACATCTACTTATTTCAAATGGTGTCATAATCATAAATTAAGAACAAGTAATAAAATAAATAAGCATTGTAGTTTTTAAACCGATACAATCAACTCTATAAAAACAATTACCATTTCTAGTACGTCACATTAACGGTACAGCGTCATCACATGACCTAGTCTTAATAAAGCTGGCCTTTACATAACTCAGGATGTGCAACACAGCAATAACATTGGCCGACTGCACAGTATTCATAGCGTGGCGGTGCGGAAGCGTAGCATATCGACGCGCAAACGATAACCCAAATTTCTGACGACCTACATATTAGTGTATTTTACAGGCAAGTAACGGAGCGAGTCGCAACAATCGAGAGCGGAGCGCGGGCGAAGCTTCATCTGTTCTATGCCATCCATTTTTTAAATATCAAAACACGCAAGTACAAATTAGATTTCCTCTAAGAATTGAATTACAATTGTTGATGCCGTTGATCCGTCTAATGATGGGTATCTCTTTTAGCAAGAAGAAAGTCATCGATGATGGTCAGTAATGATTGTCCACACGGACGGCATGGTGAACTGATGATAAAGTGGTGAGGCCAGTGACCGCGGCACGTGGTCGCGAGATGAACGCGTCGGGCCGCGGAGAGACGGCGCGCGGCGGCTGTCATTGATTTTCCAGCCAGCCCCTACCCCGAGCTTGGCTCCCGCCCCACCGCGTCTCACCCACTTCCAGCGCCCGATAACGAGGTTAACGGGCGACGTGAGCGTCTCCTAAACTTTAATTATACCCGTACACCCGTCGTGCATGTTTAACCCGGCCTCTATTCAACGTTTTGTTTGCAGCGCACCTGATAGCAGACGTGAGCCGCTGGTGCGGCCGACGGTTACCTGTTTAATGAACGAAGTCGGAGATGGTAACAAGTGTAATGTACATCTCCACATCTACTACAGTTAGCTGGTTGGACGCTCTGGCGCAAGAGAAGTTCGCCTGCTAAATTACATTTGACAACTTTCATAAGCAAATTCACAACGCGATTTAGAACATATTGGAGATGATACTTTTGAAGATGAAACTAAAACTTTTACGACTTCTTCATTGCTTAACAGATATGAAAATCTAAAGAGCTGATGTGTAGCCAAAAAACAATAGATATAAAATGTGATAATGCTCGTGATTGCTCTTTTTGGCTGCTCCACATGACAGATATGTTCAGGTGCTCCCGCTCGAGTTTGATTAAAAAAAAACAATAACAATAAAATTAATTTAAAATGTATCTTCATTTTTCAAAAATTTCTAAATCCAAAATCAATTTCCAAAAATGCAATGGTACCAATTTTTTTACAACTATTTAGACTAGATTTAGTTTAGTCATGCCAATCAGCGTTTTTAATTCTGTACCAAAATTTAGATAACAGAAAGCAAAAGTTTTTATGACACTGTATATGGCACATTATACAGTGTATTGATGAATATAACTATATTTGATTACGTGTACAGTTTTGTCACCATTAGCTCACTTAGCATATTCAAATCTTAGTGCATCTATAATGAAGGAGTTAAAAAGTTTGGGAACCTCCGAACTATCTCTTCCAATTCAACTATACACTAACAGCGGTATATTAGCTTACTGATTTACCGCTTGCATGTTAATTTACCTTAATAAGAATGTTGCATAAACTATCCTTCATACATAAATAAAAATAAATGAATGCACCGGGCGGGTCTTCGTCGTCGTCGTCGTCGGCAAACTTTTGAAAGGAATGCTCTATTTGTGTATTAGCAATATCATTATTCGGATAGACTTCGCAGTCTGGTAAAGAAAAAGATGCCGAGAACTGTCCCACGCTTTAGTTCACTGGAAGTGCGATTAGATATTTTTTTTCGTAATCATTCAAATAACGATCTAGATAACGATAATAAGTAATAATTAGTCCAGTGAAAAACAGTGAATGTGATTATAGATTTGCATACAAAGTGTGAATTTTCACATTGTATTACGATTTGAAAAGGTCTTGGTACATCGCACAGTATTTCCTTGTATAATGTTATTAAAATTTAATTTACTTTTTCAGCATGTCCTTTCTAGACAAGATGCAATATTTTGATAGCATATTCTACATTAGAGTTGCTCGTGTGGTTTACGTAATAAGTATGTATTTTATAATGCTTTATACATTACTGTTGACAACAATGGTGCCGCAAAATTGTGGCATATCTCGTGAATACTGTAACTTTTTCGTGTGTGTTAACAATTTATTTAGTTAGTTGATAAATCAAATTAGATATCGTTTTGACAAAAATATTGTATCCTTATTGAAATCTTCGAACACGAAATCTAAACTACTGTAGATTCCGTGATTATGCCTAGTTTGACACGTGCAGTTTGTTGTAAAGTAGTGAAACGTTGCATCACATATAAAGAAAATTCCATATAATATTATTCAAACGTATAAACACTTTTTATTGAGATCAATCGTATAATTATTAGTCAAAGCGAAAGGATTATTTATTATAACATTAAAAAGCCTCTTACTTTTCTAACAATACTTATATGGAAAAAAGTCGATGATGATTTTGATATTTCAATCGTTATTAGTTGTATTCATTTTGATATTCAGAAAGTTCTATTTCTAAAACAGTCAAAAGGAAAGTTATTTTTCGTATCAGAAACATCAGTCCTTTTTTGCTGAAATACAAAACTGCCACTATAAACACAATCTTACTCACTCTTGCTCACAATGTTGTTTATTTCTTCTATGACGAGTTTTATACTGTGATTTAATAAGGTTGTTCCGATAATTCTATTAAAGAGTTCCATCATATTTACGATATATTTATTTTTCTACTTCGACTTATACTTCTTTGCCTTTGTTGTTACATCTACAAAAATACTCACTGGATGTCATTAGCTATCGGGTTAATAATACATTCATACCTTTGGTGTGACGGTGACCAATACAAGTATACTAATCATCATTTTAGCATTTATTGGCTACGGGACGGTGTTGTTATATAAATCAAATTAACCGTCTGTTAAACGTTATTAGACTCTATTGTCTGCACATTTTATTACTTTTTCAGTGTTTGAAGGTCGTCTCAGACACTAATTATGAGTGAGGCTGCTAAGTCTCCTTTTATATCTATTAAATCTATTGTAAATAGTAGGACAAAGCTTTGTTGAATTGTGTCATTACTTTTTGTTGTCTAATATAACGAGAGTTGTGGACTAAACATGCTCTCAAGATAACTACATCAGAAAAAGCAAGTACACGAACATTCCAAACTGTAGCTTATTTAAGAAAAGCAATAAATATTTGCATACATATATTTAAGCAGCACGTGAATTCTATAACTATGCGACTTGCCAATTTATAAAACAATATAATAAATAAAACTGTCAGCTGGTAGACCGATGACTCCATAATAACACCTATTTGTAATAATAGTTTACAACGTGGACTCCGCATTATAACCGCCCAGACCAGGATTACCTGATCACGTCATTGTAGAAAATCTATAATATTATAAAGAAGAAATATTTGACTGTTTGTTTGCATCGAATAGGCTCCAAGGGTACTGGACCGTTTTTAGACATTCATTCACATCGGAAACCTACGCGAGTGACAGACTGTAACATTATGCGGGGCGAAACCGTTCTCATCAATTTCTACCAATAGCATATTATGTTCAGAATTATACACATTAATTAAGATTAGGATTTTTCATAGAAAATTCTATTACCAACGAGTATTTCATTCAAGGCCACTGGGATTTGTGTCAAGGCATATCCAGTCCTTAACAGGTCTGCGGTATCCTACTTCGTCAGTTATTCAATTATGGGTCCCGCCAATGAGACCAGTGCGTATCCTAATTATTCTCCTGTTAATTTAGGTACTTCCTGGGTTGGTGATAAGTGCTTTTATATAACGTAGTAATTGCTCTTACTGATTCGTCTAAATATGATTTTAGATATTACTAGCTGACCCGGTGGACTTCGTATCACTTACTTCTTAATGAAAACCATATTAATATTGAAAAATATTACGTAAACTGACCACTACACGACCATAAATATTGCTCGTCAACTGAACGTTTGACAGCTAAGAACAGTTTGTATGGGAAAATCAAATGGTCGTTTTTAGTATTATACTCGCAATTTTGTCATATTTTCTCATCGTTTAAACCTTCCCTGGACTTCCACGAATATTTCAAGACTAAAATTTTTGTCAAATCGGTTCAGCCGTTCTCGAGTTTTAGCGAGACTAACGAACGGAAATTCATTTTTATTTATATAGATTGGCGCTTAACTATAACGGTGATTTAAATTGTTATTATGCATATTCGCAAAAGCTAACTTCGACGATGTTTTTGACATTAACAAAAAGCATTAGATTTTGATTAGATCCTCAAGAGTATCTAGCAATATCTTCAGGTTATATCCCTTGCTGGGTAGACAGAGATGACCAAGTGCCACAAGGCCCATAGGACCATTCCGAACATACATCGCCGCGTCTAATTTCATTACTCTTTTCACACATGCTTACCGGTTTTTATGGCTTCTAACAATACCTTTTAGCAGCACGCGATTGACTCCTCAAGATAAGAGAAAGGAAATTTATAATTTCGCATTTATCTTTTCATATACAGTTAGCATATAATGAATATGCACCGCAGTTTCTTGTCCTCTTAAATAAATGATGATACGCAGCATGGAAATGAAATCGAGGTGCGTAAAAATAACATTAGTTTAGATATTATTGTCAAAGAAAGTTCGATTAGTTATCGTCATCATAGTTCACATTGTTATGAACTTATTTTTTTTAAATTAATATTGTATATGTTTGACATCTATCTTTATTACCCGACTGCGCGACGCAAAGGAGGGTAATGTGTTTATCAGTCTATGTATGTATGTTTGTTTCTTACGTCAATCGATTCGTCTTAACCTTGCGAGTGTCACTAAAGACATGACAGTAATCAAAATTCACCACAGCGAAAATCGACGAACTATGTCAAGTGGGGTGTCGTTGAATAGGTATTTTAAAATCATCTTTAGGTTCCTTTTATCACTTTTAATTTTAAATAATAGTTTAGGATATATTACGATTTAAAGTTGTTTAACATAACAATCATATTCGCTAATTTTCTCACTTATTGATAAAACTTAAAACAATTATTTAAAGTATAAACAATATACAAACAAAAAAAAACAGTGAAAAGTATGAAGAACAAATATTTTTGGTAAAAAAAAATAACTTTTATTCATCGCAATTATTATTGTTATTATATATTTAACTAGATGGCGAAATTTACCATCTTATAACGAAGTCAACGAATCGTAACTAAAAAGTATAAATATACATTTTTATTATATATTTTTATATGTATATTTTTAGTTGTTTCAGAATAGATAATAAAGAAAACCTTCCTAGTACGATAATATATACAAAATTACCTTTTCTTACAATATACTAATGCTATTTAGTCTGTCAAATATGACTCTTGGTTTGAGTAAAAAAATGAAATATAACTTAAACATTAATAAATATTTTATGCCATAATATAAATTGTCTATCTACATACGTAATTTAGAATTTAAGTCATAAAATTGTCTTAAATATGAGAGACCACAAATAATTCCCTCCTACCAAGTTTCAAGACTCATGTCCCACCCTTATACATCCCAGATTATTATTATATGTTTAGTCCTTTTAATGTTGACAGTGATTTAATGAATTGCTTGTTACAGTACGTTTGGATGGAAATGCCAACATTATTATGTCGGAAGAAAATTTTATGAGGTAGCAAAGTGCAGAGGAAGTACTAATAAATCAGAAATGGAAAAAAGATGGGGCATTGTAAGGCAATCATGCCAAAAGCGTATGCAGTTACTATGGCATGGCAATTGTACGCTTCTTTTAGTTCTTACAGACCGAGAGTTATTGTTATACATGGCTCGCTGTTGGCATGTGCATCTCAGCTCTGTTCTCGCTCGCTTGTTTATGTTTATAGCGACGTGACGTCACTGTGACATCATTTGATTACACACAATGAGGCAATGTTACCTTCATCAATTCGTCGTTATTTCTGCAATTGACTTCGACTCACTATTGCGTTTAGAGAAAAAGAGAAATATCACATGTAAATATAAGTAGACTTTTTATATTGCCGCAACGATCATTGTAAAAACTTCGAACATAACCTTGGAAACTAAGCTGGAGAACTACAGTTCAAAGGAGGGAGTTCCAAAGTTAAGTGAATTTATGCGTTAATTAATTTTTCACAGTCTAGCCGGCGATACCGCAACGATAGACAAACGAGCAGCGTTATGCGTTAGGAAGCATTTTACAGCCGTCTCGGTAACGTAGAGTGTAGTATCAATTAAAGCGTCGGAACAGCACAAGTTTACATCATTAACACTTTAAAATGACAGTTATTACAAGAAAATTTGTGCAATCAATTAAGAGTTTTAAGAGGGGTAGGAGACTCGGGGGTGGATGCGTGCAGAGTGCAGCGGCGATGGTGGCGGGGCTGTGCGGGGCCGGCGCGCGCATCTGTGTGCATTCGGCATATTTACCCCGATAGTGGGCGGGCGGGTTCACTGACCCGACCCAATGCAAGGCCCGCGTACGTAGGCCGCACTGGCGACGCACACGCCGAGGCCCGTTTCATTAGTGCCATGGCATCATACCACTTGACGCAAAAAGCCAACATACTGCGTCAAGTGGGCACGCACGCTTTTTTAATCATCATTCTATGAGTCTGGTTGCGTACACACAGAGCACACGACCGCTCTCGTATACGAATATCCAAGATGAAAACGTCAGTAAAAAATTGCGAACATCCGGTTTCTATGAAGGAGAAACATTCGGAACAACCCGATTTCGAATCCGACGAAGCTATATTGATCTCACGTTTATTTTCAACTCGGCACCAGTCTAGATAAGCAATTAAAAATGTATAACAAACTAAAACGGCTATGTGATCGATACTTGTCAACTAAGTGGGGTGCCGTGTTAGAGCCGTAAAATCAGTGCGAGTGGACATTTATTTGAAACTCATAAAACAGAAATGTAAAATCCTAGAGCTTGCTGCGACAATACGGAGGGCATAAACACGCGCATATAACATCATAATTACCGCTCGGCATTCATAAATCCAACGGCTAGACAGACACATCGAGGGCTGCGTGCTAGAGGCGAGGTATACTTATGCTAAACCGTATAGTCGACAAATCGTTGGATGCAATACCATAACCTACCCCAAGCTTTCCCCTCGTTGAGGCCGATTCAAGCAAACGCCTTTGATAAAACATTTCCATAATAAACAACAATTATCATTTATTAGTTTAATTTAATGGTCGTAAACACCTATGCTGATACGTAAACATCGAATAAATTATTATAATAACAACATCTATGATCGGATTCAAACGTACGAGTATGCTGAATTATGTTACTCCGCTAAGCAAGAAACTTATGAGTCACCAGAAACATTAAGATGACACTTAATCGGTACTTGGACATATAAACGGCGAAAAAACTAAGTTGTTACGGTTCATTTGTTAGTTGTCATTACTCCTGTGTAACACAAACGTTTCTCATTAGTAGACGACGTTACAAAGTACAATTTTTTGTCCACCTGACTAGAATCACAATACAACACACAAATTATATTAAACACAAACTTAATTTACTAATGGGTCCCGGAGACGGTCAGGTCGATTTGTCAAGTCTATATGATTGAAGCAAATATTGATCGTTTACCGCGTTGACTTGACGCTACCGTTAAGCGATCTACGGCTTGATCCACAATTGACAGAAATTTTGATTTGACGGCCTTAAATAATTTACTCTTTGTTGATGGCTTGACACATAGATTTATAAGAAAATTGATACGCTTGCGCTCACAAACTAGATGACTACGCGTCATCTAGTTTGTGAGGGTTGGTCAAGTTTGTCAAGGCTTGACGCGACTAGACGGCACTGGACAAGAAATTGCGAACGATAAATAGGAAATAAGTGCAGATATAGAAGAGCGTTGAAATATAATAAATATTTCGAAAATAGAAGCCGTATATACAGATAATTGTGATACTTGTTGCGCAAAGTTAGTCTTGCTCGTCAAGAAGAAACTATGGAAAGACATTGAAAAGCTTGACAGTTTGATAGAAGAACAGACAGAATAAGATATATGTTGCATAAATATATGATGACATGACTTACATCACGTTGACACAGTAAAGCCATCCAACAGCTTACCCAATAAACTTATACCTGTCAACGTCCTTAGACAGTATGACATAAAAATGTCAGAGGGGTCTCTCTTTTCCCTCTAAATATAGGTTGTAATATTATGAACATTCAGTATGAGAAATACTAAAATCTGTTATGAGGAACCATGTCATCGATTTTAGTGAAAAGAAAAATTGATTAAAAAAATCTAGTTCTTAGTATGGGGGAATCAATCTCGGATATTTTGCTTTTATCATTATTTTTTACTTTTATTGGAAGTGCATTATTTCGACATAGATACCGATTGTGCAGGTCTTAAGTAGTTAATGTTAATATGAAACACGATGTCCAAAATGGATAAATTGCATTGTTTTCAATAACATCATATCTTTTAATTCATTTTTATATCTAGGTGTTCGAAATGACAATTTTCAATACAAACTCAACTCATTTAGATGCGTAAAATTGCTAGTTTCATTTTAGACTTAATGTTTTATAGTAACACTAACTGCTTAAGACCTTTCACTCACTGTACATATTTACGCGCGCACTTGACGGCACCTTAAATGTGCGTCAAGTCAGACATCAAGTAAAACCATCAATAACGCAACACTTGTCAAGTCGACTTGATCATCTCCGGGATACATAAGACGTCATTGAATTAGATCAAATAGGATAACTAAAACAAATGCAGCTTTTTCAAAATGGATTGTCTAACCATGATATGTAAAAAAATATGTTTATATTGTGATAAGGAGTTAGTGCGAAACTTTTATTGAGGTGATCACGTGTAGTCTAGTGCGCTCACTATGTACAAACATCATTCGTGCTTTTACGGTTACGTGCATATGTATGTACATGCAAAACGCATTCTGCTTACCGATAGGAGGATGCACTCGCGGACCTACCGCAACGCGACCCACGTTGTCTCCGGTCAGAAATCAAACTCGCATAGCGAACCATTGTGTTTATATCAACACGTTAATAGGTTTCTCGTATTGCGTTAATTTTACATGAGCTGACTTTAGTAGGTACAGTGTTGTTTTCATGTTTGTTTTTCATGTCTCAATACGAATGTAGATATATTTTTATCTGTCAGTTACCAAAAAAGGTACACTAAATTATACGGCACGGTACAATATCTCATGTATAATAGGATATTGTGTATGAAGCATTGTCCAGACTCTATACAAAAAGTGAAGACATAGAAATTGGGACTAGACCATATCCACTTTGGGCATTAATAAGAGAGCCCGGGTAGCGAGGCGGCGAAGAAGACCTCACAAATGGGATTACCGAAACTAACGAGTTATAATAAAAATCTAATGATCTCTTTTATGAGCTTCCATTGTGATCCGATAGCATAATCTTCTTATATATAAAAATGAATCGCAAAATGTGTTGGTAAGCGCATAACTCAACAACGCCTCGACCAATTTGGCCAAATCTTTTTTTAAAATGTTCGTTGAAGTTCAAGGATGGTTTTTACGGCGAGAAAAATTAGAATTATTGCTGGAAAAACCCTAAAAATAGCCCTTTTCTTTTTCCCATACAAATGATTTGTAACTAAAACGTAGTCAATTTGAGCTTTATTGCTATGGTATAAAGTTCATATTAAATTACAAGCACAATACGTAGGCAAAAAAACTGCCACATTACAAATCTTTTTGACAGGACGAAGTCTGTCGGGTCAGCTAGTGAAATAATAAATATGAGACGAAATATTACCAATTCATAAACAACATATAAGACTAAAATAATATCTCTTAAATTAAATGATCCAAAATAAAACTTATTAAATTACGATAAACAAGATTGAAATAACATTAATAAGTCACCTTAGCACCTCATCACATACGCACTTCAGGTGTCCTCAAAGTGCGACCCACCACTTCAAAGTTAGGCCTCGCAATTACTAAAATTGGTTTGATTTACCATTTTAATTGTAACAAAAAGCTTATTTTTTTTTCTATCAGCGTGGACGGTGACGATAGTGGCGTTGCAATCTCAACCGAGTGACTTTCGCTCGGAGAGTCCATTAGGGATAGGCGGGAATACGCTAGGCTTAGGTCAGTGATCGGAATTTTGAGCTGTGGCGTCATGTCGGTAAGGCGTAGTTTCTGTCGAAGGTGTCCAGTAGGCGCGAGAGGAGAGCACTCGAGCTGGGATGCTGAGAGCGCGGGCGTGTGGTGCCAGCGGGGAGGGATGGAGGCACAAAATCGATATAGTCGGGCGGCGCGCGACGTCTTGCGCTCGGTCTCCCCGCCCCTCTAATGAATGAGAGCGGGCATAGTCATCTCTGCGGATGGCGGCTGCGATACGACACGCCGCCGCCACCGCCGCCGCCCGCCCGTCCACTCGCCTGTGCCGATTCTACGAATTGCGCGATTTTCGCGATACGATAACGAATCGAACGCTGATCAACCTATACGATGCCCGCGTCATTCCAATACTCATATCTTGAGCGAATCGCGAGACCCAACATTCTATAGAGTATTTCGATGATATACATGCGAGGTTAATCTTTAAAAAAAAAACAGTTTGGTAGGTAAAGGTAAACCTGTTGTACGACTTTATTGAACTTTGTAACTGATACCGACAGTCAGTCGGAAGCTTTTATAGTCAGTTCAAATAAAATGGTTGTGCATAGTGCCAAGTTATCAAATACGAAACAAAATATTCAAGATCAATTGGATGGCACACCAATTGCACGGTGCTATCATTTATAATTGACACCGATTCCTTGCTTCCTTCAAAGTAAATTTTTGGGTAATTTCTTTTAGCTACGAGTAGATAATTAAGAAACTGAGAAACACATGTATTGGTAACCATTGTCTAATATTTGTCTATGAGGCACAAATCAAACAGCATATGTTACCAGAGTAAGGTGTCAAGCAAGAGACGCAGTTTTGTGTTGCGATTGCTAGGATTTGTTAATAGCCAGAAGCCAAGTCAAAATATTGTAAATCTATTCTTGAAATATATATTTCTATTCCTATAGATGTTAAGTGTATTCTACTGAATGAATAAGTGCACCCATTTAATTTATTGAGACATTAAATTAACATATTTTTAATAACCGTTTGGGTTAACAAAAAATTGATAATTTCCTAATAGGTGATTAGATGAATAACCTCTTTTTACTTGATATATTGTTTACAGAATAAGAGTGGTGTTTACATGACGTTTTATTAAACTATAGTTACTGGCGAGTATAAAAACAAGTGGCGTATTTATTAATAGCGAGACGCGACGCGACGCGACGATGACGTCACACAACGACTGAGGCCCAAACCCGACGTTCCTTACCTAGAATTATATGATAAGATGGAACCAAGTCAAAAATTACCTTGCAAAATTAAATAAAAAAAAATCTTCTATGCTACAAATAACATACATCTATTTTCAACACATTCAGAACGGCTCCTTTTTACCTCTCTTTTAGCTGGAAAATTAAAGATTTTGCTGACGTGATGAATCTTTTTCATATTTATCAACGTTAAATATTGGCTTAAAAGAAGTAGGTGCATTTTTTTAGAAGACTGTGTCTAGAGATTGTGATAAAAACGTGTCATGTCATATAGATTTTTATGTGAATAGTTAGGTAATTACTTTGCTTTAGAGAAGTCACTTTGTGATAACCTTGTCTCATGTTTCAATGATAGAATTTACATAAATGGTAAGCGATACCTTGATTCGAGGAATGCCACAAGGGTCAATCCTTGATCCTTTTTTATTCTTAATTTAGGTATTTCGATTACATCAAAATAATTACTATTTACGAATACTTTTATGAATACCTAAATAAGTGTTATTCGTCTTCTAAAACAATTCATTATTTCAATGTGAAGTTGTTTTATGCCTGTTGATTAAATTGAGCTAGCTATTCATACAGTTTACAATTGTGCAAAAAGTTGATGTAAGCAAATTTAGTTTAAATAGCATTACTACAACTATGGCTATAACAATGACTCATTAACTCTCTGAAAAATATAACGCAACAACACTAAATCAATGGAAATCTTCTCCAATTGAACTATCAGGGTTACTGATTTTTATAGAAATAATATTTTAATTAATTAAATTAATAAAACTGTCAAATATCAATACTAAGAAACGAACATAAATGACTATTATAAGACTATTAATTAAAAATTAATATTTTTTTGTGTTCACGACTCTGGTTAATAAAAAATAATAAGAAAGTAATAACAAGTAACTTGCGCAGATATATTGAGGTGTTAACAATATACGTTACATTTACAAACAAACTGATACACGGAAAGGAGGTGCGAGATGATAGCCCAGTTGACACGGCATCAGACGCGTTCGTGTCTCAACGTGACCTTCGACCTTGAGGTCACAGATTCCAATGGTTCCGATAAAGGCACGTGTACTACGCGAGACGGTCACATGATCGGATCGTGAGCCAGGCACACGTCAAAACAATATAGGCCCCGACGGACATCGATCAATACTCATAGTTAAGATGCTAGTCTATTGATTTTAGATAAATGTTATAGAAATACAGAAAGCAAATTTTAGAATCCTGTACGTCAAGTACTGTTACGAAATAATGTGTCATATATGTTGAAATATAAAACAGGCATTTAAAATTGATGGCGTGAGGGTTCGTTCAATGTCTCGGAGCGTCCAAGCAAAACATTAGTAGCTCATCAAACGTACCATTGTGACGACGCTACGAAGTGATTGCCAACGGAGCGTGTCGGCCAGAGTCCTGAAGAGGGCGCTAGTGGACCTCTCCCCTCTGCGTACCATCGTCCCGACTTCACGCACCGCTGATGGGTCACTGCACTGGATGCTCAAGCTTCTACCGAGCTCCGTACACGCCACATGATACTACTCAACAAAACTCGCCTTGACAGTTTTAAACGCGAGGCTAGAGAAAACTGGCAGCCGGTCGACAAAACACCGAAAAATCTAAATTGAACTAACCAAACGCGCTAATTGATTATGCGTACCGGCTGAAATACGTGAGAATCAGTGTATAGGACCGCAATAAACAGCTGCGAGGAAACGACTGGCATGTTATCGAAGCGATAACCATTCTTCACATCAAGTAGACTATTCCGCACACGTGAATATAAGCCCGACCCCAATGAGATCTGTTGACGCGTGCTCCAAATATGCCCACTTCGAAATCCGAACAGATTATTCACATCAAAGCTGCTACTGCTCCAGAATAGTAAGAATCTGGCGGAAGACAATCGTTAAAAATACCGATGACTAATATCGCGTAAAGCATAACATCGTCCAAACGATACAAATTATTGTCGTCGGCTCATCGTGTTTACTTTTTACATTCGATTGTACATGAAATAAGACGATAAATTAATATTAAGCTATTAAAATAACATATATAAGTGTTTATTGCATGATGTATTATAAAATAAACGTTCATAGTTTGAGGTCCATAGAAATTGTTGGATTGTTAGCAATTAGCGGCTGAGATGTACAAGTCTCCTGAGTGCAACATATCATAAGAGTAGGAAGGGAGTAAGCAAGTATCTTCCTTGGGTCGATTAACATGGAATTGTTTATTCTATGAGGTGGTGTTGTTATAATTAGTTGCGGCGGCGCCGGGATCGGTGGCAGCAGTCCAGGTCAATCACTCGGATAACAGGAACGCACTATATCTGGTGTTCGGTCGTTGACAGGGACATTTTTCCGGAATTGCAAGCGATCCGCATTCCGCGGGAACGCTCGTCGGAAAAATGAGATGAACCATTACGAAGCGGACGGTGATTAAATGCGAGAACAACCGCCGGGAACTGTGGTCGGCGTTAACAACAACTTCTTAAAATACGTAAAGTATGTGTTTTCGCAAGCTTTTTTTATTACAAACGCTAGGCAGTTTCAGAGAGGCTAATGTTAGAATTGAAGTAATAAAAACTGTTGTGCAAAGAGATAAATTGTTATTGTAAAATATTATAGTCATTTCCGTAAAACGATACTATGAATGAAAAGTTCTGTGGTATTATCCTGACCCATGTAGTTAATAAATAACGCTGTTTCACTTCTATAAAGCAAAAATTTGGTATATATGTTACTGTAATGACAACTTATCTCTCCTCTGTTTACGCTGAGTACATTATGGTGTAAATATCGAATATGAAATGTTATATAAAAAGTTAATATATTTATCTATAATGTATTATATTCTGCAGAGACCGACCAAAGGCTAGAAATCAATAACAATTTCTTTATGTTCAGGTTGAGAAAATTACCGTTTTTAAACTTCTAAACCAAGAAAAGAGCAAGGCGTAAAGTTGAGGTCAAGAAAACCGATTAAAGCTTTAAAATTCAGATGTAAAATTTAGCGAAAATACTCACATTTATTGCAAATAAAATCTTATTGTTACAGATTTGATACAGTGACTAATCAAAACCATGTTGATACTACCAACAAAGTAGTACGGAATCATGAAGCTACAATGTAAGCAATACCCTGGAGACGCACCAGCATGCATAAATACGCCTGCACAGAGCTTGTCACGGGAAGGCATCTAGACAATTCCCAGATAAAGCACGCAGTTGAGAGAATTTCATTTCGACCCGAGCTAGATTAAACGAATTCCAATTTTCATTGCAATATTATGATAATTGATTTTAGCATTTAAACTGAGAACAGTGCTCGGTATAAATTTTATCATCTCTTGTAAATATTAATGAAATCAATGTCGTCATTGATTTCATAAACTTTCCTAAAAGTTTTCGTAAACTTTATAAGCCAACCTTAAGTATATTATATAAATTGGCAAAAAATTATTGATTTATTTGACAGATTTTATGAATGTACCATTGTAACTAAAATTACAATTCTATTGATTTCTTAACTAATTAGCATTCCGTAACTAATGGGAATCTTTATAGGATAGCCATTCTAAAGACCGTTGGTCAGGTCATAAATGAACATACACATCGCGATTAGTAAATACCAAGCTAACCCTATTTTTTTTCTACTTTTGATTGTAATTGTGGACATTTATAGAAGTCGAAAAACTATGTCATCTATACACAAATGTACGACGGATAACTCCCGCCTGAAGTAGTAAGAAGATTGGGTACTCAACTAATTTTTCATTTCTGTAAAAAAACAGCAAAGGAATAAAATATAAAAAAAGCTCGGTCTAAATCACCAATAGATAATTGTATCTTCATTAGCCTATTCCTGTCCACATAACTGGGGCACAGGCCTTTCCTTTGGACTGAATCGAATAGAAGAGGGAAAATAGGCCATGAACCACCGTGCGTGGTCAGTGTGAATTGGTGAGTGTTGATGACTGCACATGCAGTCAGGACTAACGGCTTTTTTTATCATCTATGCATGTCCCTTGCAAAGTTGCTTTACCAAGCCATAAAGCTCCTCAACAATATGGTAAATACTCATTTGTATACCATAAATAACTTGTTGGTCCTAAATAAAACCTCTATAGCAATGACTATCTATAATCCAGCGCGAAGACGCTCGCGATCGCGTTCAGTGTGAACCAGCTTTAATCGAAAGTCAAACCCAAGAATGGTCGACCACATGAAATAAGGCAATTTATCGATTGTCATAAAACGATTAGTTGAATAACGGCGTCGCGTGAACAATTGGCGTGTCCACATGAGGAAGTCAACTTAACGATGTCCGCTTCGCCGGCACCGGCATCGGCACGTAATCGTTGCCGAAATATTCTTTGGGGTCGAGTCGAGACGTGCGCCATCGATCACATGGTATCGCTTTCGACCTTATTTTTCAAGCAGTAGGTGATCGAGTCCAATTGATATTTCAGAACAATTATTAGCTGGAACAGTATATTGTGAAGTGACTGACAAAAAATTTGCATATCAAACAGACTAGTCGGAATACTCGAATGGAGTAGAATCACAAGCACTACCTGCTACTGTCTTTGATAAATTAAAGGTTCGGCAAATCCGATATCAAAAATAACAACACTCATGTCGTATTTCATATTTTAACCATTGAAATATAGCATACAGTTGTTTTAAATAACAATATCAAGAAATAGTTCCGTACCATTTATACTCTGTATAATGTAGTTGTGTGTTGCATTTTGAATAAATGAATTATCTATCTACCATCAGCCTTTAACATTTCATTCAACTTTCTCTCATTCAGTCTAAAAGAATATCGCGGACGGCATCGACAGTCGCCGTAACACACTATGATTACAGTCAATTCGGTTCGTGTGCAAACAGAGCTCGGGTCGCTCACAGTGCTCGTATCGCTCACCCGCGAGCGAAGGGGGGCAATCATTACCGGGCCGTTTATTCGACAAATTGGCTCCGTCGATAACCGTTCGCGGATCGCAATGCGGATGGTAATTTCCATTATTCCCTTTACTCGCGACCGACGCTTCGGGCTTTCTTATTGAAGACAACCTATCTACCAAAAAATCTGGCGAGTCGAAGGATTGTCTGTTGTGGAACTTAATTATATTAACTTGTCATGAATATATATTTAATAAATATATTGATATTTAACCTCGGCCAAGTTTTAAATATTCTTGTATTTTATTAAAGAAAACAATCATCGCGATCACAAAACAGATTTTCATACTTTTTAACTAACGAACGAAATAATTCAAGAGTAAGGTTTTAGTGTAGTGTTTTAGTGTTCAATTAAATATTTTAATAATTACGAAAGTTGTTGAAGGTGACAGAGAAAGATCATGCCGGATGGAAACAAGCTAAGTTGGAATTTGCTCCGGTGCGAAGTGGCGACGATAAAAGGTAAAGGTACTGAAGGTAAAGGTAAAGGGACCAAGCTGATTCACTATTTTTTATATATTTTCGACCACTAAAGGGTTAAAATAGGGATTTATGGGTCAGATAACCAACATTGGTGAAACCACGGACCAAAAACTAAATAAGGCTTTCGACTTAAAATAAAGCTAAATGCTAAAGAATCACGCCAAAGTGTACAGACTCTAACATATCAATATAATAATAGCCTATTCCAATCGGTATTAGACGAGACGCCGATTGCGTTTACGCGACAACCAACATCGAGATAGAATCTGGGTTTTAATAGAGTTTCTTCGTTGCACCCGTCGAGCCGCCGACCGTCTGTTACGAGTAGATCTCATAGACGTAGTAGCCGGGCCCGTGCGATAATCACGAAACCGAACTCCGAGACAAACCTTCGGGGCATGAGAGTTGTTCATGAACTTATCGATACGGAAATGCGTCTGATGTATTTTAAATTAAGAAGATTTATCAAATATATATAAATCTAGCCCTTCATATGAACGTATAATAATAAACGTCTGACTATTATTATACCAATTCCAATTCTTGTTTTCAAGAAATACTTACACTCGTATCAAGAGAAGTAATACTTGAGAAAATGGCATAACTTAAGCTGATATTTTTAACCAATAGATAAAAGTTTAATGAAACAAGAACTATTAATAACTAATAATAATAGTGTACTTACTATTAATAATTCTTACTTTATTAAAATTTTTGTTTATTTGTTAAAATATTTGCTTAAGTAATTACTTTTAATCGACTATAGATAGATGCGGGTGTGAGAAAAGCGTACAAATTCACTCACATTTACTGTATTTGGTCTAATAAAATTGATAACCTCCTTTTGTAAAGTATGTTATAAATATCCATAGCAGCCAGAACGAAACTTTAAACAAAGGGCTAACTGTAACGACACACTTTATATTAAAAGTAAATGGCAAATATGTGATTATAACTATTGAAAATAAGCTACCAAAACATAGAAATATTTTTTAAATTAGAAGCCTTCTGTGTCATGTTATTATTTAATGATTACAATTTATTTACAAAATATTAAATTCGCAGTCGTTCGTAAGTAAATCATTAGCTCATTTTATAGAAATTGAAGATAGTGGCAACTAAAATAATAACTCATACAGCTAATTATTTATCAAAAAAATCAACTATTTTGGAATTGATCTCAGCTAGTCTACCTCTTTCTTTGTTAATTCACAGTGTATTTCAATATGACTGATTTAGCTTATTGAGGGTTATGTTTGCTATCTAATCGATAGTAACAATTCGAACCAACATTGTACGGTATCTGGCAGTATGATTATGAATTCCGGATCGTTGGAATCTGAAGATCCGGTATTGATAATCCTAGTACACAGCATGAATTCTGCAGATAACAGAACAGATTAATAATTTTAGAAAAAACTACATAAAAAAAACTACATAAATAAGCAGAAAATAACTTCAATAATTTGGGAAATTAAGTTAAATACAGGCCCAGACCCCAGCTTCGTCCTGCCAGTTTCCTTTAGAGCCTCTGGGGACCACGGTCTCATGTAAGACCCAGACCCCAGCATCGACCTTTCCCCATCTCCTTTTGAGCTACTGTGGATCATGGCGTACAGGACCGCTCATGACCACAGCATCACACTTGCTAAGAGTACAATAATCAATGCAATTATGCGTGGAGCATTTGCATTGACCAAATATACTTGATAAAACAGCTCATTTTCCTAAACAATTTCCTAAAATTTCCTAAACCTTCCCTAAGCAACTTAACTACCGTTTTTATAACAATTGTGATAAAATACCCGTTGGTAATAAATTTGATGTTTAAAAAATGATGGTCGAAATCTAGTTCAAATCAAAATTCCCAAATGACTACGTTTACAGATACCTAGCTCAGAAAAGCTCTTCTATTTTGTTACAGAAACGGGACTGGCGCAGGGCACGCACCGTCTCCCAGAATGGCCGTGTCGCATCATCATTACGAAGATCGTTTGATTTAGTTTCTTTTATTTTAATTGCTAGTTACTCGATTACTTAATTACTCGATTATAAAGAGAGCGTGATCATCGATACTTTTGATTTTATTAGAATGGTGACACTGACTTTGACAGTTCGTTTATAAAAACCAAGTTGCCGCCATTTTGGCACACATTCTGTTTCCGATCGCCGAGGAGTAAAGACATCCGACGACATCACGCTCATCTCGTTATATTTTCGTATGAAAAGTGATAAAATGGAATAAATCCACGTTGGTATACACGCCTGCAGTGTTATTTTAAAGATAGTCTTCCGATATGGACCATCTATTTGGGCTTCGCAATAGCCCCTTCGGACTACCCGCCGTTATATATATATTTAAACGAGAAGAAAGATAGATTTTTACGACTTACGTGGGTGGCAAAAATTTGACTTTCGTTTTCAGACCAGTATAGAGGTTTCAACTGATTTGCTAAAATACTACCACACAAAACAACAGTGGTAGGTAGAAGTAGGGTTCCCAGGATTTGTCTTGATTTCAGGATTGCAATCGCATATTGCAAATCTCAGGATGTGTCATGATTTTAATACAATATAATATTTTAAAGATCTCTTTAATAAAATTTATTCATATCAACTAAAAACAATCTTCCTAACCTAGCGATGTACAACGAGTGAGCGAGATACACGAGATCAGCAGTAAATAAAAACGATAATAATTTGACCTTTTGAAATTGTTAAGTAGGTAAGAGAGAAAAATCTCAAACTTCAACAAAATCTCAGGATTTTCAATGAAAATCAGACCTTTTATCCGGACTTCTGTTTTTTTCATATGGTAACCCTAGGTGAAAGTCGCATGACAGTACGTTTGGTAGTTTTTGGTTAAATCGTGTTCGGATAGTGGACAGACGTACTAACTACGTTGAGTAACATGGAATAATAAACGACACTGTAAAACTATTTCCATGAGATTTAATATATGCGTAAAAAAATAGCAATCTATTTCTATATTTTTGGATAATTTTCAAGCACCAATTACATATTAGACACGTTTATATAATACGTAGTTTTTTTTTAATAATAATAACTTTATTGTCATATAAATATATATCATCAAAGCAATGTGAAGTCTCTGACCTCTGTAGTGACAGAAGTCAGCGCCCTCTTCCATATTACTATATATCATGATAACATTTCATGTAGTAGCCAATTATACCTGAACAACTTATGAGCTTCAAAAATCGTAATATACGCGATAATATAATATATTACAAAAGACTTCTTTTCTCTTCTGTTTCGGCAGAGTACATCCAAGATTCATGCGTAATAAACTAATAAGACACTAGTGACGATCTCTGTTTGAATCGTTAAGGATATTGTGATTCATACGTCTTATTTGGCTGTGTTTCAGCATAATTTTTTTTTAAACAATCCCGAGTCAGATCTAAAGGCGTCTGAATGACAACACACTAGTCGGTCGGTCACCTTGTTGCCGCCGCCGCAGTCGCCACTAGAAATTTGGCCAATGTCACTTTACACTTATCGGCGTAGATAACGAAGTCTACTTAGTAATAAATTACACGGAGCGTCTGTCGATCAGACTACGCGTTCGTATGAATAGAATACCTACCCATTAATTAAAGCAACAGAGGTATTTTATTACATTACACGATAATTACTAACACTTACATTTTACTCGAATAGCTCGGTGGCGTAGTGGATAAGCGCCGCGGCACGCGATCTTTGTCGTTAAGCAACTTTCGCAAGGGTCGGTCACGGGATGGGTGACCAAAAAATTTTATCTCGAGCTACTCCGTGCTTCGGAAGGCAAGTTAAGCCGTTGGTCCCGGCTGCATCGTCGTAAATACCCACCAATCCGCATTGGGCCAGCGTAGAGAGTCATGGCCCATGCTCCTTAACCACCCATAAGGGCCTTCCTGAGCCCCTGCAGTGGGGACGAAATAAAGGGCTGATGATGATGACATTTTACTCGAGAATGAAAATAAATTGATCACTGTTTATATTAAATAGATAAAAATAGACTCGTTATATGTGTACCACATATTGAACTACCTAATTATTATATGCATCATTATTTTTTAACAGACAAAATATATATATAGAAAAATGATTACAATAACTCGAATGGATCCTGCATGTTTCGTCACTACTTTTTACTACGCGATGCAAAGTTTAGAAAACGTGCGTACAGTTTGATTGTATTATGACGTCAGCTAATACGTAGCCCGTCAGACGTTATATATAACAAATTCGTGTAATTTTAGCTTCGATTCTGCTGTTATTCGACCATTGTGGGTTGCTGAAATTGTTTTGTCACCATGCGAACAACTATAGACACCAATTCCGTCACGAGATACTCGAATGAATCTCCTACGAGGATAAATAATTATATTTTTGTGTACCGCGCCAAGGATCTCGCTTGAAAATATAAATAAAAGATATATTTAGAACAATACGGAGAATTTTATCTAATAGGTTGGGGGAAAGTTTCTTCGCATTTTATATGAAAATTCTAAACATTTTTTTAATAAAGTTTATTTACATTTTACTGAGTATGTATTTACCATTTTATTAGATAACTTTTTGCCATCTTGTAGGTAGGGGCATGATCCCATTGCTATAGAAATTTTAGGGCATCTAATAAAGAAAACCGCGACTAGTTGTTTTGGAAGTCCTCGCGTGATGTTAAAAATTCTTTATGATACTGAAGAATTTTGAAGATACTGAAACTTTTCATCACCAGTGAACAGCTTTATTGAAAATCACAAATGAGCACAAATCTAATTTTTTGTGTAACCAATTTTTCAAATGCGCCATAACTGTTTTGTGGTCAATCTCCAATTCATCAGCTACCTCGTAACTACCGACATGCCGATCTTGCTCACTTTTTCAAAAATGGCATCCATTTTATCCGTAAAGAATCATCTTTGACATCAAAATGATGGGACTGAAAATGCTTAAACCAAATTTGTGAACTGCAGCACTAGGTCCATAAACGTCACAAAGTTTTTTGCGGCTTACGTTGCATTTTTACCTTTTTGTAATAAATTTTTAAAATGTATCGAATTTCTTCATTAGATTCACACATTTTGACAGTAAGAAAAACAAATGAAAATCACACATTGTCCTGATTTGAATTCGGGGTTATAATCTTTAAAATTTAAACTTTTTAATGACACCGAAACCAGCCAGATACAAATGGTATAGCCAGAAACATACTATATTCGAAAAGACTTTTTCTCCAACCTAATATTAAACGCGTAAAAGTTTACTAATACTCTTAAGCATTTCTTATTTTATACTATTACTAATTAAAGATAATATAAAAAGATAAAACTCGATAATTAGTTGAAAACTACCTAAAACACATCCACACGACACAACACAAGTGCGTCGCTCCGTTCTTGTCTCGTCTTGTCCGTTTTGTAGTCCAAAAACCCAAAATGAACATAAACTATCGAACAAATCGGTGACGTCAGTCAATCACTATTTCTGTCATAGGAACCGCAAAAATAGCCCGCGAGTATATCACAGTTGGGAGTCGGGAGTATCTTGCAATCACTGCCCGATGGTGCATCACACAGGTGCCAAACCAAGCTGCTCCAGATTCGCACGATCGATGTGCCGTGCCGATGCCGTCCGTCGCCGCGCCGGAATAAAGCCGAGCTCGAAATAAACCCAAGGTCGACCTGTGCCCCTTTTTTAATATAAGGCTAGCCGGTTGCAATTGCCTCCTTTCTGAACGAACGATGATGATCGGAATAAAATTCTGCTTCTTTTTATCTACCACGAGATAATCGCGATTTCCTTGTAGAAACATGCAAAGATATTGTGGAGAAATTAATAAAACAAGAGCATAGCTCGTTTCTGATGCAAACGTTTAAACAGTAAGTTTATTTATAAAATTACCAAAGTTTCCTTAATTCCGTTACTGGCGGTTGGTAATTACCGTTCACTTTTCTTAAAATAATCGTCAATAATATTTTTAACACTCAAATTTCTATAATTATCATTTACTAAAAATAACTGAGATATCAACCCAGATTCTTTTAATTAAGCAAAATCTTACTCGATACGTTGTTAAAGATAATATACCAAAAATACAATCAAGCAAATGACAATCACTTTCTTTTTTTTTATATATAAGTGCATGTTCTTCGATAGCGTCACACTTTAGACTTACTGTAATAATTTAAAATGCACTCGATGCTCGAATGTTTTCCAATTTGAGAACGGAAAGTTCTCGAAACTTTCGTTTGATGTCGTGCCACATAAAACTGCACAAGGATCCGGAACTCCGTCGCGAATTGTGTCAACGCTTCACAAACTCCACTAACGACGCGAAGTGTCGGATTGTCATACTTGAAGTTCAACGTCAATTTAATTGAGATATGCCTTCCTACAAAACGAGACGGTTAAACGATTCCGGAAAACATAAATAATGTATGTGCTTTTTTGATTCAGTCGTCAGAAATAGATTTACTTTTATGTCGGGTATGATCTTAATTATGACTTTGTTTAAAACGTTGAAAATAAACAGGGGCCAATCCATTAGGCTGTCGCTTCGCGGTCAGTGTAGAGAAAAATATTTTTTATATCGCAAATAAAGTCTCGTTAACATTTCAGATGTTATTTTTATAAGCAATTTTACATCCCTGTTTTTATTTTAAAGTGACTCGGTCCCTATTCTTAAATCTTATGAAGTGTGTACCAGTTTTATAGCACTATGAAATTATTAAGAAATACTCTTTACTTTTAAGAAATTCTTTATTGTGTTTTGTTGAGGTTTGGGAAAGGGACGAGTGTGTAGAACTATAAAGAATCAAGGGAAAATATTTTAAAATTTCTTTATTACTTTCATAGCGAAGTAATAAATAAAATAAAAAAACTGATGACGCCTCCTAGCCCAGTTGTGCGTTAAAGAAACATTATTAGACGTGAAACGATTGAATACTTCATAAAATAGAACATTGACGACACTTTATATAACGTTATAGAAGTAGTTCATGTAATTTTTCCAACCAAAATTAAAAAAGTGAAGAAGAAAGAAAATAAAAAGTATTCAAAACAAATATAGACTGTACTCTTCAAATTATTCAAATATTCAATATTCAAATTATTTATCCTATAATTACGGCTAATCCATATTTTTATCGCATGTTCTAAACAATACACGTTATAAACAAAGAAAAGGGTGTATGAGGCAGACCAAAAGGTACAGTAGTATAATAACTGTAATATATTTATGAAGTAGATATAATATCAATAAATTTATAGAAGGAAAATAAATGAAGGGGCAGGAAGTAAATCTCCACTTGAGAACATAATTTTTCAGTGCTAGTTTCCTTATGGCTTCTGGCAACGGGTCCCACAGGGAAGCACGGAAAATAATAGGAGACAATTCAGTTGCATAACGGAGTATTTCTATAGTTGTAAGGAGAAAGCAGAATGCATCGTCAAGTAAGAGTAATAATAAATCTTTAACAATAAAACATTCCACAACGAAATGTATTACTAAGATTTACTTGCGTGTTCAAGGTATGTTAGCATCTTGTTTGTTAAATATTTACAAAATATCGAGTAAACAAAGCACATTGACTGTCGCATGCAGTCAGTCGGAATGAGTCGTCCCCCGCGTGTGAATTTCAAACCTGATGATAATAAATTATACAAATAGGCACTGAAATAGACCGTGTAATATCTATTTTTACACGACCATTGACACTTTGTTTACATTAATGTAAAGGAAGGCTTACTTAAGCAAGGTAACTATTCATCTGAAAGAAATGCGGGGTGTAGTCAACTTCATTGATTATGTGATATATTTTTTTTATAGATCGATCGTATCCTGAAGCAAAATCAACTGCAAGAAACAATCATTGAATTATCATTAAATTTAAAGGCATTGACAACTGAATTAAGTTCATTTATTTCGCGGTAGACCGGTAGGTCCGGGTGCGATTCGTCAGCACCGGGTTATCGCAGAAAAATAAGTTTTCTCTTACTTAAAAGTTTTTTAAGTCTCGATTATGGGAGTTAACTACAAAATCATGAGTTAATGGAACTATATTCATCGTTATACAATACCATATTTAAAAACTTACTGAGCCCGTCACCTTTGAAGTTGCTAAATGTCACTTCTATCTAGACTATAATTTTTTTATTTAATCTATTTCATATTTACTTGTAGGTAGTACGCTTTTTTAAGGTGTCAGGACCATGTATAGAGAAATAAAGGTCTTATAGCACGTCTAAACGTACTTGTCAGTCAAACCGGTTATTAATAACTATATAAACCGTGATAATAATTACAACGCAAAAAAAAACGAATAAACAGACCGATTAAACATTTCATCATACAGTTGATTAGAAGGTTACTAATATTTATTTATTGAGATGCTAAAGATAATAATAGTACTGGTAATACCGCAAATGACAAATAATATATTGATTTTTACGCGCACTATCCATTTCAAAACAAAATTGGCATAAAAAAATTGTTAGACTTAGTATAATGATTCTTTTGATGTTTAAATCGAATGTACTGGAGTGTTATTGTTTCAGTACACTATTTGGTGTCAAAACAAAGAGTATATATATATATATATCATAGAAAGTAGACGCCACATTTATAGACTAAGGAGCGTTTGATGTTAACTCACGAATCCTTAGGTATTTCGTCCTTGTCACACGAATATGAATTTTCTTCACTCAAGAGAAAAGTCTATTAAAATATTTAATACGTTGGAGCTTTACTATAAAAATGAAAAATTTATATGAAGGCACTATTGTGTAAAAAAAATCTATACAATCCGTAATATAACATTACCGACGAAAGATGGAGGAGGCCTACCTACAAAAATGTATGAAAATTTTAATTACTTGCCAATAGTCACTCAGTACTGCTTGGTAACAAATGAACCTGTTAGTGCGGTTTTATCAAATTTAACGGCGTGGACATTGCGTTTATAATATTATATGTAGTTAATATTCTTATATTATGTATAGTTCGTATGGGCATTTTAACTACACGGTAACGTATGCTATAATAATAAAGGATGTTGCCATAACAATACAGCCGTCACAAAGGCGACTTAAAATAATATTCTGAGAAACATAATTTGACAAGAGGGGATAATGACGCGACAACAGGCTTAATTTGCTGAGGCACGTGCCATTAACAGATCAGTCGGATAATTAAATTATCATTGAAGAAATCAAAGCCACCCACGGCGCACGTCTGCCCATTGTGGTGTTACGTCTTGTTTTTATTTGGCACGGTCGATATTGTAAGTTCAGTGAGCAAGTTGTCATTAGCTGTGAGCTTAGGATTTCGCTTCGCATCGCGACGGAGGCCAGACGCTAACAACTGGAGCGTCTCGGCGCCAGACGCGCGCGCGCAATTTTATTGTTCCATCGCGGTTTACCGCTCCGCTCTACCGCTAGCTTTATTATAACAAGTCTATTTTAAAATTTAAATCAGTAATACAGTATTAAAACACGATTTTATAAGGTGTACTTGCACGGCTCGACTGCTTTACAAGACAATATTGATTGAGTTATAAATTATGCATTAACGATATTCTGCGATTTAATGACATGTGCAATACTGCACGTTAAGAAAACATGAGCGTTTAAGTAGCGTATACACAAACAACGGTTGTAGTTGCGTACATTTTTTAAATTAGGAATGGAATAAAACGCAGATTTTGATAACATTACATGATTAACCAATACGAAGGGTTATTCCATACAGTACAGGGGATTCCATCAAATAGATCGGCCGGCCGATACGACCTCAAAATAGACGTCCAGCCAGTTCGCGCCGTGTTTCACATTACGGTATTGGCCTCGCTATAAATTTTATTTGGGTAGTGGAAGGATTGCGTCGCGTTGGCACTGCACTTTTCCGATTGATGGTATCACATATTGTTTAAAACCGACCGTAAACATCTCGATTACTACAGAACAAACTTAAAAGGATACTTGATTAATGTTTTACTCGCATAGATTACCTATTAACACATCTATCTATAGATATAGCAAGTTATTACGGAAAAGAATGTAATGATTAATGTTTCTGTTATTAATAACAAAGGAAAGTAATATTTTAGAGACACTCATTGGTTGTAAATAGACTAATCCATTAAACTGAAATCCACCCACTTTATTACAGATACAGACTATAAACAAAGCGATGCACAAAGCATACAAAAGAGAAAAGCGGGACCGCTTTTATTAGTACACATTAGCCGATATGTAAACGTAGGGTTGTCGATGTTGGCCTTCATCCTATTTCTTTTGCTTTTTCAAAGCGCCCCTTTGTAACAAATAGCAGCGGTAGCGTTGAATATTTATTGAGTTTCTCGTATGTTACAATACACTGTAAAAGTTTTTTTTATATACATATGATGATACACTGGAAAATGTAAACAAGCCAGCCCTGGGCGAAGTCCATCGCAATATTGGGCCATCAATCTCCGGGCCAAGATAATGGTGGTGAGGCGATGTAATAGTTCCTTGACCGGCTGATTGAAATATCCACCCGTGCGGGTCGCCACGTGACACTCCCAACTGTCGACCGAAATAACCTCTAACGACCGTGCAATCCTGCCTTAACAATATATTTATTTACCTGTTTCTTATTGTGAAACATTTTAGAGAGTATTGTAATTTGAAACGTATGTTTTCTACTTCGTTTAGTTTACGCATTAGATTGGCGATAAAATCATTAAACGTCAGTGGGCAAAGAGTTGTGGATTTTTCAAAATGTTCTATCATCCTGCTAGCCGAATAGTTTATAACTGCACACGCAGTTGAGGCCAATGGTCTTCTTTGATTTAAATACGAAGGAGAAAATTTATAATCGCAGACCGATAGCATATCATCAAAAAGATCATTTACGTAATTCATTCTTAGAAAAAAATAAAATAAACCGTAACGGTCACTAGATATGCTACTAAATCAATACCTGATTTATTACGCAGCATGAATAGAAAGGCGGGCGTGCGTCATAATGAGAGCGAACAACGACGCAACCGACGTCTAGAATTGTGACGTCACGCAACAACTAACAGCATATTTCACTGAATCAATTACTACGATAAAACAAAAGAAATCTTTTACGCACATTGTATACTACCCGATTCTTATACGTAACAATTAACATGAGCTTCAAAGATTGACTTAAAGAGTGTACTGTACTACGGGCGAAGGGATCAAAATCACACAGCATATCGCGCGAAGTAAAGGGCTATTTTTTTCCAATACCTCAAGTGTCTAGTAGAAAATTACTGTTACATAATATATATCTATACAAAAACAAAAAAATTACAATAATAATAAATTGAACATAGTTTAATTATAGAAGTACAAGCTTTCTTTTGTCGAAAGACCTTGTATAAATAAATCCACGTTTTAAGTCCAACCTCTTCATTTAGAAAAACGTGGACACTTTTCCCATTTTTAATTACAGTTTATTACGACG
This sequence comes from Diatraea saccharalis, assembly GCA_918026875.4. Classification (NCBI taxonomy): domain Eukaryota; kingdom Metazoa; phylum Arthropoda; class Insecta; order Lepidoptera; family Crambidae; genus Diatraea; species Diatraea saccharalis. The sequence goes on along the minus strand of OU893350.1, from coordinate 3,997,452 downwards.
TCATTTGTTTCGTTCACAATAATTTCCTATTAGTGATTGCTTTTAACGCCGCCGTCTAAAGTAAACATTTAATATACCCGAGGCGTTTCACGCGGCGAGCAAGGGCTGCGAAAGCAACTGCGTCTTACCTGAAACAAACAAAAGTGTTTTATTTTTTTGTTAGAGGCTAAGTCGATAAAGGCACAAGGAATGGGTTATCGGCCCCAATACGGACCACGAGGCGAAACATGCAAGTCATCGGGGTCGTCAACATCAAAGTATTTTGACGCACCGCGTAATGACGTCTTAAGAATTAACAGCTGCTTTTACGTGGGAAAATAAATTATAAATGGTTATCGAACACCGTGAGATATCGAGACGGATACTTTCATTTCAACTAAATTGTGACTTTTAATTTAATAACGTATTTAAACTAAATACGTAAATTATTTACAGAAAATTCTATTTCGACAAAAAATTACACTGACATTTGAAATGTGAGAATTACAATAAATCTATGAAGACGTTAAGATTAATTAATCTTGTCTGTGACAGCTGTACGTGACGTCATAATTATATTATTAGCTACAAAACAAAATAACACTTGCGTCCAATAAACTGTTACTGTCATAATAATACGTGTTTCTATGAGCTTTCCTTTATTGACATTATAAAACAAAGTACACAATGGGATTAAGAAAATAAAAATTAACTTCTATACTAAACGGACCATATACGTATAACAAGAACCTGATAAAAATTAAACACAGAAAAATATTTAAGTACTGTTATGATGTTTTTCATTTGTGTGTGCATGTGAAAATATATGTGCCGAGAATTTAAACACTAAAAATAAAACTCTACAAATTAATATTTTTGACGGGATATATTGTAGCTTAAATCGTAATTCATTTTAACGACCACCTCTTAATACACCTATTTATTCATTTTTATTGTCACTTTATGAACGACGTTAATAAAAAAAATATAATGAATTCATAAAGCGTACCAACACGACAAGAATGGTGAACAAACGATAAAACGATTTTATTAAATAAAATGTAAGGGCCCGTATACAATAATTCTATTGGTGTAACAAGCACCAAAGGGCTATTCTATAATGATGAATCTGTACATCCGTACACGGAAGTATGGGATCCGCGATAAATCGTGGTCCAATAGCTTGGTTGTTGTGAGTCATTTTATCCCGTGGGCCCCAGCACGAGCCCGAGGGCGTGTGCGTGCACCCTATCTTGTGAATTGCCTAATTTATCACTCGAGATTTATATAGCCGGCGACGCGCCCACATGGAACTTACCGCTTTATAATTCGATACTTATTAACAAACAACACTAATTCTTATTTCATACAAAGATATATAAATATCAAAGTGGTTGTCTTTTTTATTTTTTTCGGTCATCATCACCAGCCCTTTTACATCCCCACTGCAGGGGCTCAGGCCTTCCTTATGGATGATTAAGGAGGATGGGCCATGACCCTCCACGCTGGTCCAATGCGGATTGAAGAGTATTAACGACTGCAAATGCAGCCGGAACCAACTGCTTAACGAGCACGGAGCTTCCGAAGCACGGAGTAGCTCGAGATAATAATTTTTTGGTCACCCATACCATGACCGACCCTTACGAAAGTTGCTTAACGACTGCGATCGCGGGCCGCGGCGCTTATCCACTACGCCACCGAGCTACTCGGCTACTACCTTTTATTCGGTACCCTAGCTCAAAAGGAACACACTGACCTATATACGAGAATAGGACTGTAACTGCAAGATTGACCGAAACATGGACATGTAACTCAAATATAAATATAAATTTGTTATCATGGAATCGGTTTTATTATATCAATTTGTTGTTGTTTAAGAAAATAGGCAAAGATCATTATCAAACTATATGTCCTAGAAATTTGAATAAGTATACAATATATGTATACATAAAATATTATTTCAGAAAAACCTAGAATAAGTGTATAGGGTTTTGAAATTAAATATTTGTACGGAATGCTCGTTATCTGGGTTCGCCTTGCATATTTCTGTACGAGATGAAGCGTTAGTTTAGGAGAGTAACATAGGAATACTTTTTGCCGCGGAAAAATATCACATTCACACGGGAAAATACGTTATGATATAATTATTGATGACATTAACAGACTTTTTGTTGTTGTATTTTACAAAATAGATAATGGATCTCTTTAAAAATTAAAAGTACAAAGAAACAAGTTATAATTTCTATAATTCAAATACGTGTAGTATGCTGGGATAGATACAACTATCTATGACGAAACGTCGACAAATTATTGCCGTTCAATATAAGTAATTCACAATGTGCACATTAAAAAAGTTATGAGGTACCTATCATAACCTCCGTCCAATACCCAACGAGCTATTAAATTAATTTGTTAGTTCAACAGTTGTCGGAAATCATTACGATACGAAACAAGAAATACATCTGTGGGCCTCATTGGAAATTAATATCGTTAAAATGTATTCCACAACGTTAAAAGATCGCAAAGGACCTAAGGCCATTCCCCCATTACCGTCGGGCGGGGGGGCGCAGGCGCCCGCTGCCGGTCGGCCGTCAGCAGTAAACACAAACACGTTTTAAATTATCGTACGCGAAGATTGTGGGAAGAATAACATTATTGACATTATTGTAGTACACAGTTCGCACGGTTATAATACGGTGGAAAAAAAAAAACTGAACAAATACTAAGATGCATAATAACAAGTATGGGCTCTACTGCCCAAATTATTAAATTTCTTTATAAAAGGTAAAATATAAGAGCTTTAGGTTTTGTCCGCAACTTTTCGACTATACGATACAAATATTTCATATAAATTCGGTCTGTGATTACAGCAGTCAAACAACTTTTACAAAGGTATGGATAACTAGATATTTATTATCTTCACTCCTGAATCGTTAAGCCATTGGTTACGGCTGCACCCGCAACCGTTCACACCACCAATGCGCATTAAGCCCGCATGGTGAAGTGTGCGCGTTAAGTTTAATGATTCTATCCAAAAGGGACTAGTAGATGGGACATGAGTCATCACAGAATGATGAAACAAATATTCTTTTCTCTCAACCTGAATAAAACCTTTCCCTTCATTAATTTTAATCGTGACTTTTAAAATGTTTTTAGTGCTTCGATCTGTATCCTCTCTTAACAAAACTGATAGTGATTCGTTGTAGAAAGAACTGAGAAGCATTAGTCACAGACAGACATGAAGAAAATGTAATGTTGTTTAACTTTTAACCCTTCTTCTTCTTCTTGACGTCGGGTGTTTTCCGCAACTCGACATTTGGTGCCTGTTTTGCGTGCAACGTTTAACCCTTATCGACTTCTGAATAATTTATAAATAGGCACTGAAGAGATCGATTATAGTCGGCCGTGATTAGCTATTGGTACTTCGATATGACTAACTTCTGTATTACTACTATTGCAGAAGTTATTCATATCGAAGCAAGGCAGCGCGATTTCTGTTTTAGCCTTTAGAAAAAAAACAACAACAGGTCCGGTGCTACCGTGTTTTAAGAAATTACCTATCAGCCCTGAAATTACAAAATCAAAATTCCAAACCCGAATTCGAATTCACTCAGGTGTCCAAATTCACTCCAAAAAGCGGCATCCGCTTACCTGAATTGGTAATAATGTTTCGTGGCGTAAGTGAAGAGTTTCGGAATGACATAGGAATAGAATACCTGGGTTATCTATATTCAATCAATTTTGTTTTGTATTTTTGTACAAAAAATGGAATCAAAAGAATTTCTTCACTAAATGAGATGAATTCAAATTCGGGTCTGGATTATAACAGAATGGCAGGGCAGCACGGGGGATTGAAGTTGCAGTTGTTATTTGCAAAATCAATGCACAAGTACCTACCCACAGATTGTGTGTTGTCTTTCGATTGCCGATCGCAAATTAAGCGTTCTATATATAAATTAATACTAAGCATATAGACGGTCTGCTAGACGGCAGATAGCGTGTAACATATGAGCCGTAACGTGGACCTTTAGAAACAATATTGTAATTAACTCATTAACATACAGGAACTAATAATGAATACCTAGAGTATATTGTACTATAATCCCATTTATTAGAGTATTCTTGAGATATTATGAAATATTATGCCGCCGTTATCGGTTCAATAATTAAATGCCACACCAGATGTTCAATGTTAATAATCTTAATAATTACTTGTCCGATTTGCGTGCAATGGAAGATATGCTTACTAATATGCTAATAAATTTGTCAGACGTTACCTTTTCAGACATTCATACATTTATGAATATACTTTTACAGAAAAAAAATCATGGATGTTTCAAAGGAAAGTTCAATATACCTGGAAATAAAATGTAACGATGCAATAATTTCTAAAGAAAGGAACGAAATTTCGATTTTGTCTCGTTCTGTGTTTAGTACACTGATAAAGTCAAAGATAGACATAAATAATGGCGTATTACGTGAAGCAAACAATTTTAAATCATGTTTAATATACATAAACCCAAATTAGGATATACAGTAAAACCTGGTTAAGCGGGACCTGGATTAGTGAGAATCCTATTATTGAGAACTGCGATGAGGTCCCGGCTCTTTTTCGTGAATTACCTCTGTTGATGGGACTTTTTGAACCTAGTTATATGCGATTTGATTTATAGGACTTTTTCGATGTTTATTAGAGACTCTGTATAAGTGAGACAATTTATCAAGTTGAGACAGGTTCGACACAATTGTTTACAAACATTTGAATTTGTTTCGCACGTGCTTCATTTGTTATTACTTTTCTAATTTTGACCTACAAACAAAGGAACAGAAGTTTACAAAATGTAGAAACGTAAATAATATATAACACATTATCAGCATCTCAAAAATTAATGCTTCTTCAATTTTTATTCTATCGAGAAACAGGTTCAATAACTAGCAAGCAATCAAGTACAAACAAACATAACCGATAACTTTAAGTCATTAACTTTACTGTATTGTTCTTTTAACGATACATACATACCTACACTTCATTCATAACATCAAAAATACGTATTTTATTAACATTTATAAATAGAATAACGGCACCTTTTGACCTCTATAAGCGGAGGCCTCTGTAAATGAGACAACTAAATGTCAAACCTGTCTAATTTCAAACCTGGATAAATGAAAACCTCTTTAAATGGTACTAAATCCTTTGTCACTTGAGATCCCAATTAACCAGGTTTTACTATTTTATAATTTCAAAATAGTTTTAAAGTTATTAAAGAAAATATGCGAAAATTGATAACCCCTAATATTATATCTATTTTTTTAAATAAAAAAATTAATTTACTCGAATATAACTTACGGCTATTGTAATATTGCTCAATAACGGTGTCTTGCAACACAACTCGTATATTTAGCCATTATTAATATTAAAAAGGAATATAGGTAATTACTACAAACTGTATATCAAAATAGTTTTAGATATAACTCTGTTACTTTCTGTTGTTATACAGGCATGTACATATGATGTAGTTTTCTAAGTTATAATTAAACTTAATTTTTATTTCAATAATTTTTTCACAATCGATTTGTATTGGTGTATTTAGTTTATACACCCTCTTAAGGATAAATAGCCAACTGTCTCGCATCGCTTGGCATAAAGCTTAGTATGTGACTATCTGACGGACATTTATATTCTGGGCCGATTGGGCAAGAGCTTACGACACTTTTGGACTGAGTGCAGACTACTGTTTCATCACGAAATAAAAATATACAAATTTTCTTCTTAGGAAAATGGCATCTGTATTTTCTCACTACTCTTTCCACGTTCATTCATTTTTCAATGCCATGAATAACATTTTAATACAACGCCGATGCAATTTATTGCACCAGCGGGAATCTAGCTACTTCAGACGTAAACAGCTTAGCGGTATTAGAAAAGTTAATATACAGCTAAAAGCAAAACAATGCAGTGGGAGATTAAAAAGAAATTGCACTCGGGGTAACTCGGGCGCTGCAGCGCTACAACGGGCGGCGGCCGTTAAACGAGATCGTGCCTCCAGCGAAAGTTGCATCGACTCCAATCAGATGCAGACACGGGGAGAAATCCGCGCAGCAAAAGCACACTCGATACTGGAGAGACGGTAACAACCGCAGACGTACAATTAGTACAATGTACGAATGTCACGCAAAACGGACGTCTTAAGGCGGTATCTACAATCTTTTTACTTTAAGTTTGCACTGAAGAAACATTAACTTTCTTCAGTGCAAACTTAAAGTTAAATATAAAACTAGTTAAATGTCTATACAAAACTATATATTTCGTAAGGATTTTGTCAGCTGTGTCAAAGCTACAAAATAATTTTGTTAGGTTTAGTTAATTGTATTAATAAAACCTAATAGACCCACATCTATACCTACTACATATAAAAATCAATTGCTGTTCAATTGTCTCGCTAAAATTCCAATTGCAAAGATATAATGGATGTGGTGATAATGAGTTATAAATCTTAAATGAAAACCAATCGCAATCATACCGTCTTTAAGTCTAGTTTTTTGCTATGTCAGCTGTGCGGTGAGCGTTAGTCATTTGGTACCGTACCTACACGGCATTAAACGAATGTGGACGTGTGTAAATTGGAGACACTAGGAAGCTAGCGGCCGGCGCGGCGTCCTATCTATTTATAGAAAAACCCCACGTGACCTAAGTAATTGCCATTTTGTTAACTAACTCTCTCATTATACTAGATTCGTTTTCTACTTTGTTAACATTGCGACAGAAAACCAAGTCGTATACAATGTTATAGCTCCATGTTTGAACTTTATTTTAGATTAATTAAATATGTTTGGACTTTGCAAGGTTTCATTAATCGCGGCGTGGCAGACGGTGCACGACCGGTTTTTATTTATATCGGTCTCGGGCATCGGCACCTGTTAGCAATTTATGCATATATAGTATCGCAAAACAAAATGCAAAACATTAAACTTACACACATAATTGGTGCTCGTTAAGCACAGACTTCTCTGGATGGTTCAGGGAATGTTGTATTAAATTGTCATAGGGCGGAACGGATGCATGACGTGATCTATTGTGGTTATGTACAAGTAGTTAAGAGGAAATCTTAAATTATTCTATTGAATAACGGGGAATTACTCACGAGAGAGTTAAACTGCCGATATTGGACCTTGCGCTGACCAAATAAGGACAGTCGATTTATATATACGGTGCGGTCAATATGCAGTTGGCTTACGACATTTGAGATATTGTTCAGTGGAGAAACTTCCGCAAAAACAGTCTTCTTATTTACATGGTTAAATACAGTCCTATTGCTGTTTACTTGACGCCGAAATCACTAAAGGTTAACCTAAAGTAATGAATACGTTAATATTATATTAAGTAATGTATTTTTATAATAATCTCTAACACTAAAGTAAGTATTCAAAAGCTGCCAACATTTACTTCTACAAAAATATACTATAATGTCTTATCATTTAACAGGGCTTGTAAAACAAATTTCCATTGTAATGTACACACAAACCAGCGCATAGCACCGGAGTATATAGTCTTTGAGACGTTCACTCCTTTTGTGAAGTAATTTTATAAACCGGGAACAATGTCGATGTCGGTCCGGCCGAGCGGTCATTCCGGGCCTTATTGAACAAGTGTTTTACAAAAGTATTTCATACATCCAGTTTTCTTCATAGAAATATATGACTACACAAACAAATTAATTGTGTTGCGATAATGTGTTTACATTACCACAACACAATTTGTCATTAATGATAGGCCGTTTAAATTACCATTAACGTCAAAGTAAAAAAAACTGAGCTTTTCTTTGATTACCTCAGTTAGTATCTCAGATCACTGTTAGGTGCTACAAATTTACCAAAAAAATAATTTTAAGACAGACTTTACAATTTTATTAATTCTAAATTTCGTCAGTTTACAAGGCAATATAAAAGAAAATTAATTTTTTATATTTCCAATTATATAATAGCCCCTTGAAAATCATAATATAACGCACTAAGGATATACTTCACTAAATTAAGATCGACTATAAAAATTTATCACTTTAAAATAACTATTTAGGCTTTAGAATGCCTTTTAATATTTACGCCAAATTAACATATATAATTATATTCCACAAAATGATGACGGGACATCGCAACTTTCTTCTGGCCGAAATTATGTGGTACGCACACGAGGTCTTTCTATTCTGAATTGTGTGAAACTGTTGTTTCAATTCATGACGGTCTAAAATAAACTGTAGGCGTTAAATTTCACGGTAGGGTGAATGTAACAACAGTTACTACTAAATCGGATGAATGAATTAACGTAAGCCCACGAGTTATATTCAGCAAACGTATGTGCGAAGCGAATGTGAATTTCCTATTCGACCTTAAACATTATCTGCGTGTGTGGTAAGTCCGTCGATTTATATTGTTTGAAAGTTCTTCAGTCCCGTTACCAAAAACCACGTCCTATTTACACATATTGAAAACGTACATTAATGTGAGTGATTGGTACTGATGTTTTCCTTGATTGCTTTCAAATAGACGATAAAGCTTCGGGGAGTAATTAATGTGTATTCAGGTACAGACATGAAATAACTGGATAATGTTGTGAATATGAATAAAATTTAAGTAATATTAATATGACATTTAAAGTTCATCATCAAAATATATGAAGGCTGAAATATATGATAAAGTCAAATTTGCATAGGTCATTTCAAACTCTACCGTCTATGCAATGAGGTTTAAAATGAAGTAAAGAAATTTGACAGTTCTGTTTTAACTGATGAGCTGTTGTCTGGACATAGGTAAGATCAAAAATTGGGTATTTTACAAAATATGTATAATAGGCTTACTCTTTACCTCAATCTATCCCAAGGACATAATGAGATCTACGGTGGGACGAGCTTGCCCAGAAGGAACCTATTCACTCTTGCCTTAAATAGGTCCTTATATGCACTCTGAAATATAGGTATAATCAATTAATCAAAGATATACGATTCTGTGAATACTACGCAGCTGTTCGTGTGTGCTCTTAGAAACAAGGTTTTTAAGTCGTATTTCTTTATCGAGATTGGGAGAATCTATTTAAATACGCATACTATCTATTTCAGATGATGAGTTTATAATAATTAAAAAAGGAAAGTGAGCTTTACAGCATCCAGTTACATTAAAACTAGTAAGTATCAGAGTTTATCCTTATAATTCGAGACAGGTATCGGTAAGACGTCGTCGTTCGCGTCGGCGTTCTTAAAATAGCCTATAAATTTAGAAGATACCTTATTTCATATATCAAAGTGGCTACGACCGCCCTCAGTACATGGTCCCCATGAATAAATGAATAATGGCGGACGCGACCGGGCGACCGTCTCCGCAGCATACCAATTTGTCCTCGAGATGCTAATAATGCGGCCCCCGCATTTTTCACCAGGCAAAGATCCTTCTTCGACGAGGTGATGGTTACATAGTGGTGAGAATTAATAACACCCAGTATATTTTAGCAAAATGTATTTCTCGAATGTGAAATCACAGAGCGTGGGATTTTCTTAGTATGTTACCAGATATCCGTAGCTCGTTTTGAAATTTTTAAATTCAAATTTAAATTTGCATATTATGCGAAATATGTCAAGGCAAATAGGGATGACGACTGGGTAGAAAAAAAAGAAATTCTATTTAGTCTGTTAGTCAGAAAATATAAAAATATTAGATAGGTATTTTTTTGCTTACAACAATGGCCTAGATAATAGGTATTAAAGTTGAGTAGTGGGACTCGCTACGTCCAAGTTTTGTTGAAAATGTACAAAAGCGTGACGTCATGCGACATTTCAACTCAATGTATCGTCGTAATTTATTGATTACGAAAAAAATACGTGTTTAAATTTTTTTAATTATCTAATCATCCCTATTTAATCCTTGATTTCAGCTATTTTTATAGAATACTGTTTATTAAAGACTATATACTATTGTCCAATAACCTTCAAGATTTGCTCACCAAACTGGATTCTAAAACTATCTTCATAAAGCATGCTTCCCTAGCGTTGCGGAGGTGCTTCCGCGGAGAACATGTTTTATTCAGAACTAATTAAAAAACGGCTAAGCAATTTCAATTGTAATACATCGGTAACCTTTTTGAGCGACACACAAAAGACCCGATTATTAATATTTTTAGCAAAACTGAGTTTATGATTTGTCATAAAGTAAGAGCATTACTTAAAAGGATTCATATTTGTGTAATCCCCTTAACCAAAAAGTTTCGTTTCGTTGGTAAAGTGAATATCACATAGAAAATCGGTAGGTACATATGAAAAGAGTTCTCTATAATGCAATAAGCGGGGTATACACGAAAGCCGTCGTGCCCCTCTAGATTCCTATTTCATTAGGTGTCGCCACGGCGCGCAATTTGCGAATGAAAACAACTTATTGAAATTCTTCCCCGGGCCGCGCGTCAACTTAAAACGGTCCGCGCTACTCGATATCCCATTCGTTTGACAATGAAATTCTCAATTGCGAATTATCGAATCGAACCGACGTGGGAGTTCAGATGTTCGAGCTAGTTTAATATCGGTGCGATTTTGAGGGATTATGAACAAAGTTACTGTTGATCTTCCGCTAAGTGAAAAATTTGTTTTATGGCTGGCGAGCTTATGATCGTGTCAATTTCAACGTGACATTTGTTCTGTGTGATACAAAACATACTTTTACAATATTCTACGTATTGCAAATTAAAAAGAAATGAAATCGACCAAAAAAAAACAGGCGCCGTTGTTAAGTTTTGTGCGGCGTTTAGCATACATTACTGGACTGCAGTTACCGGTCGGATTTCTGAAAAATAAGCGGCCGTAAAATAAGACGCCCCGGCCAAATGCAAATAACCCCATTATATGCTAATCGTATGCGTAATCCGTACCGTTGTTGTGGACTTGTACAGGATTTCCCAATGGGCATGCCATAAGTAGACGCCGATAATTCTTTGACCCCACCAAAGAGTTTGTTACTATGCCAACACCGAAATCAGAAAACTGAGAACAAAGGTATGAGTATAAAGGTGTAGGTAAAGTTAAATATTTTGTTTTAACGATAAACTGAGAGGAAAGAACACATTGAACAAAACAGTATCAAAGTTCGAAACACTAAATTCAAATCACGGTACTAGAAGCATAATTGTTAGATGTGGCCGAAAGGAGACTTATTTAAACTATCGTACAGTTCAAATCAGTAGGCGTCTAGACGAAGGAAACTTGACCGCAGCCCGACCTAATGTTTTAGCAATCACTTTGATATTATGCCCTAACTAACGGATCAAACGTGGAGCCGACCCTTAAAATGCCACCATACCTCCATCCATAAGCGATAAATATCTGCTAAATACGGCCCCTGGCTAGTGAAAGGGTTGTGTGTACTTTAAAAAAGGTGTACATTTACATTATTAAACTAAACTCTATAAAAAGTTAACAAGAACAATAATATTAAGAATTTCCTATACGATTTTTTTATATAGATTTTAACCTACTGATCATTTAGTTTCGACTATATAATCACAACTACCTTAGCTACACTTTCGTACTCTTTTATTAAGATGTTAATAATTAAACAAGATGGCAGGCAGACTACCTCGTGCGGGTTTAATTAGACAATTGTCTACTTGTCACACAATTTTCTTAATGATATTATAATACATTTCAATTATATATATACGTTATGGTTAACCGTGACTTGGGGTTAAGAATGTTGCGAATTGATGGTATTAAAACGACGTATAGGTACATTTAGTACCGGCTGAGGCACTGCGGAGGCAATTACCCAGAATATGACCACCATAAAACAAAATGATTATACTTTAAACCACCGACCGTATGTTTAGCGTTAAGATATAGGTTACTTGCAAAATCTTCGTTGGAAAATATTTTTAGATCCTACGATAACCAGCTGTAATAATTAATATCTATATTTTTTTACTATATAACGTAACCGGCTCAGATATTTATGGAGGTTCGGTAAACAGTACAGTTATATATGCTAACAAATTAGTTAGCATTATTTAAAGAGTTGGTGGTCCTTTCATTAAACAGTTAAAATAGATTTTGAGAAAAGATTTCATACCTTTATTTTATTATACCATTTATAGAATTTTTATTCTGTTTAAAGATAACCCGCCTGAGATGTTTGACATTTTATAAAGTCAACAATTAATTATCTGTTTTATAAATGTCATTATTATAGGTATAACATGATATTGACCAAGTGTTTGATTTATTATCATCGTGAAGTTATATTTATAAGAGGTCATTTTATTTCAGGCTTATTAACAGGATGTTGCAAGTAGCTAATGTGTTTCCCAATTTACTTAAAGAGTAAACCTGTAATACTTATATATCTTCGACAGCCGAGTTCTGTCAGGTGTAAAAATATCTGTTCCTAATTTGTTAGCATTCCGCATATTAAAACGATAAATCAAGGCATGTCGTGGCATCAAACTTGTATATATGGCATTGGTAAACAATATATACAAACTAAAATAAAACAAGAGCTAATTCTAATGCGGACGTAAAATATCAATATAAACGACATAAAAAATGTTGTCGGATACTAAAACATTGGATGGTAACGAGAACCTAATAAAAGATAGCTCGAGTGCCTACCATTAAAATCAATGTCGACAGTTATTACAAAACATTCTCCCATAAAATATCGCGAATCGATCGAAGACAATGCTGAAACAAAATCGTGTTCAGAAATCGTTGGATAACATCTTGTCAGTCAATCGGCAAAAGATTCAATTCAATATGAATCTCTGCAGCAATCTAACCGACCGGACCGTTACCCAGATGTGGGTTAGAAGAAGTTTTGCGAAAAAAAAGTCATGACGTCGTAACTCTTGATGCGAGCACTCAACGCCTTTAGACGTTTCGAAATAGCAGCAACGGCGGCGGGCGGACAATCGGAGTATCGCAAAAAAAAAAATAGCAATTTGCGTGGAGATCATGAACCGCATGAAACCATAAGAAGCTAATTTCCTGTTGGGTAAAAATCAGTGAGGTGATAAATAGGTAATCAATCCAGCAAATATACACATGCAAACCGCGAGTAGTTTTGTATTTTTTTTATGAATTTCAATCAAACTGCTAATGTATATGTCTCCATGGGATTACAAATGGCAATCATACCTGTGTGTATAACAGTAAAATATCTAAAAAGTTAAGCATTACCGAAGTTAGGTTTCACAACGGAGGCAGATATATTCCATTACTTATTAGCATGGAATTAGTTTCTATTACGTACCCCCGTAAATACTATTACTAAATACTCTATGGTGGTAGTAACGAACTACTAAGTAGAGGTCAAGCGAATAACTTTATTTAGGACGGCTCGGTGATTTATTACCAATCTAAAATGTAACAAGAGTCGCGTATTATGAGGTACCATAGGTAGGTACCTATGCGTATCGTTTTGCCGCAGGGTTGTCACGTGTGCATGCATAGGGCCACGCGCGCCCCCCTCCCGACACACGTCAACGACCTCGCGTCAAGGACGCGCCCGCCCAACGACAGCGGCCGAGATAAAACCATTGCCATCCCAATGTCGATAGTGACTATATTATATTTGCATAGACACCTACGTATATATACACAGGCAACTGTTGTTTTTATAATTACCCACACAAGAAACAAATATTATTAGTAAATCACAAAAACACTGTAGGTAATTGAAAACGATTGAAACGTATATTCAATTTCAATCCAGTGTTAACCACTTCATAAATTGTATATTGATATAGAGGTGACTGTAATGGAATCTTTCATTCATAAAAGGCATGTTTGATAGGCAATTAAAGAATAACAAACTGATAAACTGCCACGATTTATTTTAAAAACGGAGAGTGATAAAAATGAGATAAACTTTGTACATACATTGACTATTATGATTAGTTTTAATTAAACGAGCAACGCCAAACTTAACAATGAAGTCATTATCGAATTATACATATATAAATTATTAAATAATTAACCGCTAACAGACGAGGCGAGGACGATAACAACAGGAATAATTTAAGCCGGTAAGAGATAAGAATCTAAACTCAGCTAAAATATTCGGTGTCGTCACGTCACCGATCCCAATTCCCATTACTATGCATCGAATGGAGTCACGGCCGCACCTAGCACCTGTGTCGTTATGTCAACGCACTATTGATATATCCGGTTTGGCTATTAATATTTCGATGAGCGAATTGTGCCCGCGATTCAACATCGCCCGCGCTCGCTCAACGCGCACGCGGAGCGTTTCGAGGATAAACATCGTAAAATCCTATTTGAATAAGGAGTATCAACAACTGATTTAAGTTTATACTATATTCTGTTATTTTAAGGAACTCTGTTCATAAATATGTGTTCTTGCTAAATCATATCTGTATCGTTCATGATTAGATTCAAATTACAGTAATTACAATCTTGATAAATGGTATTTAGCAGCCATAAGTAACGCTTTATACAAATAAAATGCGGTTAATTAAATAGGCATACGATCAGTTTGTATAAACGTCCATTAAAGGTTTAATGACGCCTTTAAGCTCTAATGAATGTTAATAAATAACAGTTAAACTAATGGACGTTTGTGCAATCGGCTGATATAGCATTAAAAGTTAAATATAACATTCACAAAATCTAGAACTGCAGCTGTTATTTTTATACAGTTATATATTTTTTAAATCATACTCATCACCATAGGTCCATTAATGTTATAGTAATTTACAGATCTCATGTAAAATCAAATCATAGTTAAAACTACATACACATTTACCATGTAACCTACTTAAACGCAAGCCCAATACAATAGGCATGCGTTGACGATTACAGGTATGAAGCATTAAAGTGTCTTACAAAATTCTTTTCACCGTCTAAAGCACTAGGCTATAAAACCTCTTCATAATACTTCACTTTCCTGAATATCAACACTACAAAATTTATTGGCTGCCGTGAGTTCATATATAAAAGATGTATACATTTGAACTTAATAGAGGTTTTTCTGCTAAGTCACGCAAGCACACTCTTGGTGTGACAAGTGAGGGCAATTTGGTTTGTAGGAGAGTGTTTGATTAGCGGCAACCAACCCACTTAGATGGGGCCGCACGCCCGTGGTAAAAGGCCGATTGGGAGCCGATGAATCAAATTTCAATTTGCGCAGATAGTTGTTCTTTATTGTGGAGGAAAATGAGGATTACTTTGATTTGTAAAAAAGTAATTATTAAACTGAACTATGAAGGGCGTGTTACGTAACGAATGTAGTGTATTAAAAAAAATGATTGCTTTTTTAAACCATCTTCATACGTGCAAAAAAACTTGTTCGTTGTTATAATTGTCTTGTTTAATATAATATGGGCCTTGAGTACCTACATTTCTAAAAATGAAAGTCCTGAGTCAGATTGTATGAACGCCTAATATTACGAATCGCCTGAGCAGATTGGTTTAATTCCAAAACAGTATTTTTTCTTTTATCCCTTGATATATGTAACGATTATAACGAATATGACATATGTATAATAGCCACATAACGAATATCACAACTTTAGACATTGCTCAATTTCGTTATATGGGCAATGATGAAATGCATTTCTACTTTAGGCGATTCCTAAATTTTTAGCCGGCAGATTTGGGCGACTCCTAAGTTGAGAGAAAACGGGCATACGTCTATTGTAAGTATTATTTCTCACTTTCTTTAACTTTAAAGTTGTTTCTATTTTGAAAAAAATAGGATAGCCCTGTAATAAAATTTCCTTTTATAAAATTATGAATTGAAAATCGACACTTTAAAAAGTTAATTTTAGGGAAGCCTTCACACATGTATCATAAGTAAACCGAAGATATTATTATAACTAACACAACTAGCTAGATAAAGAAGCCCCCAATATGACATTCGTGTAACATGAGAGTGATTGTGTCGACAAAATATCTATGACGATATCGTATATCGGTGAGATGGTGATAGTGGACTCTACTCTGTTGATGTAAGTGATACCCTTGGAATAAGCGGTTTATTTACTTCATAGCATTTCCAGTGTCGTTTATTTGGGGCGTCTGTTAATGTAGGTCTTCTAAGTGCTGCCGCTAGTTCAATTTTTTTCATGGGTGAATTTCATGGAATAAATAAAATAATTAACACATATTTAAGCATTTTCTACTCAATACAAAGTCAATGACCATTTGTATTTTGATTTTTTCACGATAAACTAATTATAAAATAACATAATTAATATATTTTATCAACCAAAATCCTTTGATATATTACCGTTTTAAACACGACTAGTGGCATCAAAGAAACAAAAATGCAATGAAGTATTTCTTTGCATAAAAAAATATTTTCATATATATATATTTCTTATACGTTAGTAATGTGTCCTATTTTAACGTAAAAAATGGATATTAATTTTATATAATAAATGTTTTAATATAACATTTAAATCTTTAAATTAAACATTTTAATGATTATTCCGAAAGTTAAATTATTGTTTATTTATATTATCATTATAAAATAGTTGAAGGCATATACGTTTATAGCACGGTACCTATTTTATAGAATTTCATATTATACCGCAGGAAGTCGCTAAGTTACAGCGGCATCGTGAAACCTTTTTATCGCTGATCTCGTTATAATATTAAACAATGTAACGTTACCGAAAGGTATGATTACCAACATTGTTCAACAAGTGAACCTGGCCATAACACAAAAATGAATGGTCTCTAATGAGCATCAAAAGATAATATTCGAGTAGTGGCGGGACGTCAGAGCACTATCTCGAAGTACCGTATTTCATATACAAATTGGTCGTTTCTCTTCCGTATTATTAATTACGTCAAGACATAATTTCTGGCAATTAAGCACGATTGTACGGTGATATATTTTAATTTAACGGTTGGAACCATAAGTTTCGTGCGGTGGAGCGGCGGTCACGCTACCACGTTGGCGCGGCGCCGGTGGGGGAATCCCGATAATAGGCCGTTTTAGTACGTTACACGTGCATTTTACAGCTCCGTGGTTTATTTCAAATGCTATTGTTTGTTTTACGGTATGTGTTATTTGAATAGTTCGTTCAGAAGTAACTACCTCAGTCAAGGTAAGGAGTACGCTTAGCGGTCCTAAGTTACATAGATCGATATGCGAAAGAAACAAACGAAACTGGATTGCTTGATTAAAGATTGGATCTCAGGGTGCCAGGGACCAAGTGATTTTTTAAGCATTGTGAATGCAAAATATAATAATTAGAACAAAATTCTCATCTTTGTCGAAAGTTTCAATATTTGTTACAATATTTCTTTCGGCTGTTTGGATAGATGCCTGAACATTGATGAGAATAGTAGTAGCGAAAAGTAACAAGTGCTTGAAAGATTCGTCGGTCCTGGTTAGCTCAGCGGTTAGAGCAGTCGCCCGGCTGCGAAAGGTCGTGGGTTCGATTCCCATCTCAGGGTGCCAGGGACCAAGTGGATTTTTTAAGCATTTTGTATTAAGAATAATTTTCAGTATGGCATTGAGAATGCAAAATTAATCAAAATATAATAAATATATACCCGTCTGATAAGACCACCTTCTTGTCGACGTTTTCATCAGTATATCCTATTGTTAGTTCACCAAGTGGTACATAAGACACGGCTCTTTTCCTGTCGAATAAAATCAATCGCCTGATGCATTAAAATTCTGCACCTTATGGAATTTGCTGTAGCAAGCAATGTTATCTCACTGACACTCACTAAATAATATGGGAAAAAAATAAACTTGACTTGTGTAAAAGCAGAAAATAGTTGGTAGCGATAAACACATGCAATATGTAAGTGTGTATTGTATCGTAATTGTCAGGGGAATGACAATTCCAGCAACAATGATACGGTTCCCAGGTCTCACTCTCTACGGCAGTGTACTGTAAGATTCTATAGTAACTATAACTTTAGCCGCCAGGCTACATCACTGAAGTATGTACGCAATGGAGTATGTCTGCATAAAGCATTTTTTCTTTGTTTTATTTTGTCACAAACAAATTAATAAATTTACACTACTATATTATAAAAGGTAAAAGTATAATGGAGATGCTTGCCCTAACGAAAATAACGTTCAACTAGCATCAGTTGGCAATAGTTTGTTATAAAAACAATTCCCAATAAAAACTACAAAAAAAGAAACAATTCCTAAAACAATCTACCTAATCGATAAAATATATGAATGGCTCATTGATAATGTGAAAATGCAAACTATCGATGTGTATTCCGTCTGAATTAAGTAACAAGTAGATCATCTCTTTCCCACGTCTAAAAATAGCGACGGACGCGGCGTAATTAGGCCGACCGTCCTAACGAACGTATCCGAAGGCTGGTCACACACTGATTGATAATTTCTTTTGGTCATTACCAGGTCGCGTCTTCGGTGCCGTCCGGTCACGACACGACAGTATAGTTAAAGGAAACGTACAGAATACAGATCACATAGGTCTGTTTTGTTACAAGTCTCGAGTGAAAATATATTCATTCTCGAGTAGGGGAATTGTTTCTTCTTAATCACAATGTTTTTTTTCACAATTTTTTAACTGGTTGTTCAATTATTATCTACTTTCAGTAAAGAGTTTCAAAGAATTCAGTAATACAAAACACAATTTTTGCGTTTTTCCTCCTAACTTTGACGCAACGTAAGAAACATTGTCCGGCAGGCAAAAGAGTTTATTGTCTAAAGAAGGTAATACTTCACACAAAACCAGTTTCGGTCAAGGAGTAATCATCAGAGGGATCGGTTCACACGGTCGCAACTCACCGAGCACCAAACCTGTTTCTTGGACAGGTGTCTCTCGGGGGAGGCGTTTTATTTATTTTTTATCATTCACTTCGTCAGATAATTGCGTCGACCTTACAGCTAGCAACACTTCAACAATCAATGTCATCGGCAATTTAACGGTGTCGGTTTCCAATTCAAGGATTCCAGCTAATACCCCTAAGTGAATTGTTAATTGATCACTTTCAGAACAAAAACTAAGTCACGTTGGTAGAACGCAAAACTTCCTACGTTTCGAGTCTATAGACGAGAAATATTTGATGAGAATTACAAATGCCATATAAATGAGGTGTAAAAGTTCCAAAGGTTTATCCTGTTTCCGAGTATTGTGTAGATATAATACGCATAACATATAGCGCCAACTTGAAAAGGCCATTGTTTTGTAAACGAAATTAATTACATTTTCTAATAGCGTAGGAATTGCTTGGTGGCACGTAATTTCCCGGGGGCGATTTGATGTATACCGAATACGAAACTCGGGGGATGAGGAATGTTGAAATATTTTAATCCCGATTCTCTATTAACATAAACATTTAATGAATATGTTGATAAATTAACCGTTAAGAAACCTTTCACTTATGTGGTTTTTAAAATTATATTCAATTAATTGATATGCAAGAAAGATTAATATTATCTCCATCGTTTACTAATAATAATAGGAAAAATATGAGTATATATAAATATTATGGTTTTGAACGATTCTATCGAATCTATGCTAATAATTATAAACTGAAAATATATTTTTTTTTTTTTTGCATTGAATAGGCTCCGTTTACTACAGAAAAACGAAAATTTGTTTTCGAATCACACAACAACTTTGGTTACATGTTCAACAGTTAAAATTTTATATCATGCCACCGATTGACAATTAAATAATTGGAGATACATTTATTAAATTCATTTTTGTACTGTGAAAATGGCCAACAACTTCCACAGAATCTTTATTTATTTATTTCTGCATAAATATGGAAAGTACAAGACGTAACAATTTATTTTCTAGCTAACAGACATATTTACCAGAAACTGGCATGCAGGAGAAATTATAATAATCATGGTATTTATCAAATGTCACACAATATAATTCAATTTCATCAACATAAAAGTAATATTTAATAAAATGTCATACATACAAAACAATAATAATAGTATGTATTAATAATTTATTTATTCATTTAGGGACACAAACAGTGCATTACACAACATATTATTTATTTATTTATTTTACAAAAAAAAAAACAGTAAGGGCCATTTATCAATTGGGTTCAAGAACGTCACTTAGAGATAAATTCAAAGAAATTGGGATATTAACAGTGGCCTCCCAATTCATATACAATTGTATACTTTATGTTAGAAACAATATTAACAATTATATGAAACAATGACTATGTTTCATATAATTACACAATTTTAATACTAGAAACATAGATAAACTTGTTTTGCCGTCATGCAGGCTAAAGAAGGTTCTATCGTCATTTATGGGTCAAGGTGTACACTACTATAACAAAATTCCTATGGAAATTTTAAATTTACCATTACCTAAGTTTAAAACCCACATTAAGAATTGTCTACTCAGTAAAGGATATTATACTATTAATGAATATTTAAACGACAAAACTGCTTGGAGTTAAATATGGCTCATTTTTCATATATATTAAATTGTTAATCGGTGAGCTTCTTTGGCTACAAATGTGATTGGATTGACGAAAATACTGTTTTACTCTAATATTGTGTAATATTGTAATGGAAAGTGACTTCAAATTTTAATGAAGTCATTTTTCAATCTTGACGCTCTGTATGAAATAAAACAGGGAGAAAAAGCAGCCCTTGCCGAGTTTCTTGCCGGTTCTTCTCGGTACAAGGTCTCCCGCCGTAGATTTACGAACCGATGGCGTAGCTCTCGACTTTCATAAGTGCTTGTAACAGCCTAGCCTGAATGATTTAGATTTTTGTTTTTTTTTTTATGTGTATTTACTCATTTACAAAGTATTAGTTCAGTACATACATAAATAATATGTATCTACAGCTTATACTATAACTAGCCTTTGCCCGCGACTTCGTCCGCGTGGTAAAGTTACTTTGAGCAGTATTTCTAACGAATATTTATTCATTATATCGTGTAAAATACCTGAAATAAAGTTTCATCCCCTATTTTATCTCCTTAGGGATGAAATTGATGAAAATCCTTTTTTAGGGGATGTCTACGTCATAGTAACTTTATGCATGCAGTCTCAGCCCTATCGGTTTGTAATTGACAGTTTCATACAAATATTCATGCCCTATTTTATCCCCTTGGAGGTAAAATTGATCAAAATCCTTTCTTAGCGGATGCCTACGTCATAGTTGCTGTATGCATGCAAAGTCTCAGCCCTATCGGTTTAAAATTGACAAAGTTTCAAAGAAATATTCATCCCCTATTTTATCCCCTTGCGGGTAGAATTGATCCAAATCCTTTCTTAGCGGATGCCTACGTCATAGTAGCTATATGCATGCAAAGTTTCAGCCCGATCGGTTTAAAATTGACAAAGTTTCAAAGATCATGATGAATATATCCCCTATTTTATCCCCTTGGGGGTAAAATTGATCAAAATCCATTATTAGCGAATGCCTACGTTATAACATCTACCTGCATGCCAAATTTCAGGCCGATCCGTCCAGTGGTTTGGGCTGTGCGTTGATAGATCACTATGTCAGTCAGTCACCTTTGAGTTATATATATTTAGATTAGATACATTTTTGCTTACAAGCTAGATGGAAAAATAAAATAAAACTTTGTACTTTAGTATTAATGTAATATTACAAACAAAAAAAAGGCGAAACCAACGAAATGATAAAATGTATCAAAACATTGGGTATCAAATTTGAGATCCAAATATTATTATTCGCTTCTTTTAAAAATGAAACTTTTTCATATTTACTTTGAATTGAACTGATGCTTTATAGAAAACATCCAAAAAGTTGTTATTTTTCTTATTTGTATAGTGGCACAAGACACATATTCAGTTTAAAGGCGAGTTTTTACCCAGATTAGAATAACATCTGGGTAAATGAAATACATTCATAATTGGTTGACGAAGTGGTGGCGATAAAAGTTTTGAGTCTTTACATTTTCCGTTTAGGATCTGTTTAAAAAAAGTTAAGTCTGCCATCTTTCGACGTTTGCTTAAAGAATTCAATTCATAGTGCCTAAGTGTTTCGTAATAATTCCTTCGTGGTTCGTTACTTTGGTACTTCCAAGACAGATGACAAGTAAGTGATAATATAAGTAAAAAGTAATTCATATATTTAAGTATTCCATTAAGCTATAAAAACATTTCGCCATTCTTTTAACTCAAGACTTGAATAAACTAAGCCTTTCTTTTCTAGATGTTTATTGGCAGCTTATTAAAAAAAATATTGCCATTCCGTTATCCCTAACAAAAACACATATTTCATAAATATATAAGCAAGGGACCGTTAGTATTTTTAAGATTTTAAAAAGGGATCTTCAAGGTACCTTATTTTTTACGTCACATATGGCTCGAAAACATGATTTTTGTGCAATTAATGCTTTATTAATATTACAAGAATTTCCCCATATTATAACACCGTTTCTCAATATTGAGTCTTCGTGTCCACGGTAAACAATAAGAGCAGTTTCTTCATTTGCAATTTTAGCAAACTTCCACAAGGCGTATATGAAATGATTTTTTTTTACATATATGGACTATATGATCTTTCCAAGTAAAATGTCTATATTTAATTAAATAAAAAAAAAATTACAATATTTATTCCTCCAGTATTTGGTTGTCATATGATATTTTAAAATATTTCTTTTACAATTTCTATTTACAAATTGTATATATTCTGTTCTAGATAAAATCACTATTTAATTTTAACCAAGTTAGTAAAGCTTCCACTGTTTTATTTACTTCTATATTATAGTCATTATTTTATTATATTATATAGCAACAGATACATCATTGGCTTATAGTACGTAAGGGTAATTTGTTGCATTTGGGAGATCGTTAATATACAATAAAAATAGCAATTTAAGAACCTAAACTTAACGCGGAGTGACGAGATATTTTTTTTTTCAGGAACTCTTATCCGCTATAAAATTATATCCTTCGCACAGATGTTTAGTACACGTAAGACCAAACTCTATATGTAGATATGTAACATATACTCTTAAAACGCTCTCTAAAATGATCTTGAATTCCGAAACCTGACGTCTATCTTTTGTATTTTTACAATATAAAAAATCCGTCGTTTTAGATATACGATAAAAATAGGACAATGAATCCTTAAATATCAAAGAATAGAAGGTGCGCCGCCCCTGGCGCCAATTATCAAGCTCAAATGATGAATCAGCGACGTATCATTCGCTGATATCGAGAAAAAACATATTGGGCTTTAATAATATGATAAAATGTCGCGGCACACACAAGTGTACTGAGAATTGGTTCAGTAAATAAATCGAGCGATAAGCACAATAATCTACCCGAATATTTTGTCGTCTGTTGTCAACTGTTCAGACCTAGAAGAAACCTTGGTTCACTTATCATTGAATAATATAATATAGTGTTGTTTTTTTCCATAATCTATAGATAAACTTACGGAAACACACCGAGCCCTTAGCCTTGACAAAGACTTCTGGTACATACCTGAAACAAAAACAAATTAACTATTAACAAGTTGAGTATTGCATCAGAATTATAAATCAAACAACGTACACGTTCGGTATGAATGAAAAAGTTAAAGAAGTATTAATAAGTATTCATAAATAAACGATGTTTATTATAGATTAAATTCAGATTTCATTATTCCATTCACGGCGGCCAAAGTAATAGTACAGATATAAAATATTAATACTACCGCCCACCGTGGTACGGCGCGCCGCGCGGTCCGTACAGAATATCCGGAATACGTAGCCCTGTTTTAAAATAACCTACAATGAACATTATTTAAAAAATACTACATCCTTAATTTTTTCATTTTAATAAGAATACGGGTCTTTCTGTGTAAGCGCACGAAACTTGAAACAACCGAACCGACAAAATTCAATGGCTAAAAAATAACACGAAAAACTATTAGGTTAAGATACTTATTAACACTAATACTATTAAGAGGAAAGATTTAATTGTCTGCATCGAATACTTTCGGAGCGAAAGTACTGGACAGATTTATAAAAACTTACATCATGCGCTGGGGACACAGGCTAAAATTTACGCAAGCAAAGTCGCGGACAAACAGCTAGTTACGTTTATATAAAAAAAAATGTGGATATCAACTGAAAATAATAGGATAATCATGCCGACTAGGATAATCGCTAGTCGTTTAGAAAAAGTACTAATTTTCGATTAAACTTTATCATAAATTATACATCTAATTGGTTATTTTATAAAATTAATGTACTTATAGTTTTCAAAGCTTTATTTGAAAATAATATTACACGTGCCCCAAGTGAAACTTTATATATCCGATTAGCCGCATTTTTAGTTAAAAGTTTTATGATCAATTTGTCTATCTTCGTTTTGATATTAACGACACTAGTGATGAACACGAAATAACATACATAAAATTTTACTGCGCCAACCGCCACAGGAATGTTGATTTATATGTTACAACAATTTCATCAGATATCGTTATATAATGAGTTAAATATAATTATATGTACTGACATTATTATCAATTCAACCTGAGACGCTGACGGTCAATAGTCAGAAAGGTCACGAGGCTTTCCATTAGTTAGGGAGAGATCACGCTTTAGGTTTACATCACGCGCAAACTAAGATTTGATCCTGAATCCTCGGTAGGGTTGGCAACCGTACCGATATAGTATCGTATTTCATAATGGGTCTGTGTAAGTCTTACATTGGTTAGATGGCTTCGTTGGATTACAACTTAGTAATTTTTATATGAAGGAAATAATTACAAAGAGCAAGTTTAAAGCAGTCATGTCAATAATACGGCCCGCGATCATATTGTAGTCTGCACTCGAAACCTCTACAGAAGTTTGAAAATGCGCGCGCTTTATAACATGTAATTTCGCGTGACACTAATTAAGCTAGAGAGTGTTAATCATTTATATTTTTCTAATAAAGATACAGTATATTTATTTTTTATTTGAACCTAGCCCGCCAGCACATTGTAAATCTAATATACGACCCTTGTAAATTTGAGTTTGACACCCCTACTTTAAAGGGTTTCATCACTAAAAAGCGGAAAGGACGGCTTTTAGTAAAAAGAAAGTTATTATTGAGTGTGTCGACAGTCAGTCAGCAGCGGAACGCTCAGTGTGACTTTTTCAACATTAATTACTAGCATATTGGAACTCCATTGCACTCGCTGTGTGGCAAGACCTTTATGTTACGCATGTAAAATAAACTTGTACCGCCAAACACTCAAAGTTGTTCGCCCTGTGCTCACATGAAGGGCAACGTACGGTCGACAAGCCTTCGCTTTTCTTTTAATTTATACAATTTAAGTCAAATTTATCTATTACAAAGTAGGTGTATTATTTTATTTGCCGATGTTATTTATACCGCCAAGTTAGGGTTAATAGCTAGGTGTTATTTAAACTTTTTGAGGATATTTCAAAGACTTTTCAGTGAAAGAAATAAAAACAACGGCTTACATTTTGAATATATCACGCTATAATAAGTTCGAGACACGTCAAGTTGAACGATAAAATACTTGTAACACTACATAATTTGCATGTGCTAAGCTACTGACCAGTCTAGACATGATTTGATCTATGTCACTTCATTTACAAATATTGCCGTTTTACTACGGCTTAGAAATTAAATTGTAAATTAACATGATCAAAAACATTAAAGAACTAAATACCAAAAACAGTAAATATATTATAAACTTATGAACTTAAGATAAGTAAGGCATGTGTATGAATCAGCTCTGGGAATTACACAGTTAAGGAAAACTTCACTTACGAAGAAATTTATCGAATTCAAATATGTCTAACCGGCTCCTTTCACACAAAACATACTTAACGAGATATAGCATTATCTTTGTCATGATGTAAACATAATTATATACACTGACATTACAAACCTAATTGAACAAGAAAAATATTTAAATAATTTACCATACAAAATTTTCATTTTAATATACAACTAAAAATACTGTTAATAACAAAAGCTTAATAAAGCTTCATCTTTGAAGTATCAGAGTTAAAAACTATACACACAAGGAAAATATGAAATCCCGTCTAAAAACAATAGAACTAAAACAAGTTTCATAATTTGTCTTCTTATTATATATTCTATATAAAATAACAATGA
Organism: Diatraea saccharalis; assembly: GCA_918026875.4. Classification (NCBI taxonomy): domain Eukaryota; kingdom Metazoa; phylum Arthropoda; class Insecta; order Lepidoptera; family Crambidae; genus Diatraea; species Diatraea saccharalis. The sequence continues at coordinate 3,971,395 of OU893350.1, read as the reverse complement.
TTAGAAGCCAAGTGAAATGACTCTTATGTAGGTAGCTATAATGTATTGTATGTTTTGGATAGGTGCCTACTTAATATTGTGCACCTGTGCGCATCACTGCACAAACAACCAGCAATCACCGGTCGACAAACACATCATAAATAAACACTACACTTCCAGGAAAAATAACCGTACTTTTATCAGCGCATTGTTATATTAACAGACACACACACAACCACATTTAATAATTCCCAGAATCAATTTATTACCGGGAAGGGGGAAACTTCGATTTCTGTTAATCGATTTTTCCCATATTGGTTGCCGGCAATGAATGGAACAAAATCTAATTCCTTCAGAAGATTACACCAAAACGTGTTTCTTTAAATAAGTTAATTAGTAAAGTTCAAGGCAGCAAAGTTTATATAGAAAAACTAGTAATACATAATTTGATTTCGAAAGAGTGTCAATCTTGTTCTAAACTTATCAGTAATTTTGATATCTCTGGAGTAATTGCGCATGGAAGAAAATAACACAATCTGAATAAACATGTTAGTTTACTCGAAACATCATACAAAAAGCCTCCGTGCAAGGACTCGAGCATAGCAAGCTTATAGGTCAAATATGCCTTCCCTTATTTCAAAATAAATTCTAACAAGTTTTCAACATTGGAACACTAGATGAAATCATGTGGTATTGAACACAATAAGCTGGAAGTTGCCGACAGAATGACGCACGAATTGCCAAATAGGAAACTAAGCTTGCAGGGGCCACCCACGCTACTGTGACGAAACAAGACACCGACAGCTGGAGGGAGATTACAAGTAGACCGACGACGTAAGGCTGATAGACAATTGATGGCTGGACGACCTGCAATAATTATCCTCTATCTTTCAAATCAGAACTTTAATTGATAAATTCAATCAATTGACAAATAAAGTCAAGTACCCAGATAATCAAAATTAAAAAGTATTTAATGGCATAATATGTAGAAACACCGTTTTTAAACCATGACGTGAATATAGCAACGCTGTCAGTCAATACGTTGAGAGAAAGTCGATACTAAAAAGATTAGCCGGTGAAAGACTTCATATTTATTAGCCTTAAATATCGCGATATTTTAGCCTGTTTTTGCAATCTTATTTATTTCTAAAAATGTAACGCCTCTTATATAGATGGTATCCAATAGCAACGCCCACGCAACGCATGGATCTAGTTTCTGTGATATTTTCGCTCCGAACCGATAAGTTTGGATATGAGACAATCACACTTGCTGATCTTGAAATAAAACTGGTAGGTGTATTGTGTTCTATTTGAAGAAATAAATCAGACAGCTGAAACTTTTTTAAAAATAGTTTCGTTACTTTCACTAATCAAATTACATCTCAATAAAAAACTGCTCACTACTAAATAGTTACAAAATGATCTTTATGTAGACACAGGCTTATGATAAAATCAGAATATTATCATATATTTGAGAACATACAACAAAAAAAAAATGAATTAAATTCCTGTGCTAAAACTGGCTAACTACTTAACTAATAGTAAAAGATATAAACGAATCTTAAGTTACCACGTAACAAAAATAGAAGCAAATAAACCGCAAGCGCCTACACCGGGGAAGGGTAGAGTTTCGATATGTTTCAATTTGCAGGCTGAACTAAAACTAAAATTTATTAACTTTGACCATCTTAAGAAAATGCACTTTAGCTTTAGTAGATGGCAAAAACAAAGGAATCGAAAATTTCTTCTTTTAATTCCAGAAAATGGAAGTGCCTTGTGATAAATAGTTTTTAATATATATTTTTTTGCATTCAACGAAAAAATGTAGTAGGTTAAAATGAATTTTTGCCACCCATACGGTGTTGATTCAAAGAGCAGGTAAAAACACCCAAACAAAACAAGAAGTACTTGATTCTCCGAAAGGTAGATTTTGAAACTATGTGGGTATTTTAAATCTGCATTCTATATTAAGAATTCAAGAGTTAGAATGAAGCTGACATATCTGTCAATGAAACAGATAAGTTTAGTATGTTACATGTTACATTACAACCAACAACGTTATTGTGTGGAATAATATGATTTTTTTTCAGTTAGTTACTTAGGCACCATTGATATTATTACAAAATTGCAGATGACAGTCCTGTGTTGTAAAGTAAAATATATATTTAGTCAATTTCCACTTTAACAAATAATAAAAATGCGAAAGAATACAAAAATGTTGAATAAAAAAAGATACAGTCGAATTGAAAATCTCCTCCTGTTTTTGAAGTCAGTTAAAAAATAATTTTTTGCCATTTCACTTTGTCAGCAAAATATTATAGCCACTTTTGCACTGAATCTGTTTTCTAAATATAATTATGTCAATAATTTACTTTAAAAAACATCCACAGTTTTAAGGAGGCAGGTAAAGAAAAACAAACGACTTAGAATTTCGTTCAAAAGACGAAAGAGCAACTGCCTATTTTTGTGAAGGGTAGTTTTAATTTTGCATTGAGTATTATATCTAACTTTAAAAATATTACACGAACAGTATAAAAATATATAAGTACGAAAGATGGCGTCCCATTGATGTGTTCCATCGACGGTGCAGGTAAAAATAAGCGGGTCGACGACAATGTTTTTCAACTGCCCACCCGTGGTTAATCTAGAGCGCAACGCGCTCAGGTATCGCCAGAAACATAATTTACGTTATACGACAGCAGCAGTGCAAATTATGAAAATATATCTTTTTTGTTACAATATTATTGAATGCCAATATATAGCTTTGCTAGTCTAAACTTTGACTGAAGTATACCAATTGATTATCGAATACGCATAATAAAATTAAAATGTGCTTGTTCCAAGCGCAAGCTCAGTATTAATAGTACCTAGTAATATTCTATAACCTATGATATATCAAAAAATATAGTCAATAAAAAGCTTACAATTAGTGTTATTTTTTTTATTGATATTGACTGTCAATACATGCGCCAACTAGCATTTTACCTAATTGTGCTGCTGTACACTAATTAAGTTCCATAATGAAGTACGCCTGCGAAGCCGTTTAAATTATCTCGTGCAGTAAGTTAACTATTATGCAGTATTTATATAAAAATAAAACAAACAGAAAGGAATAGTAGTATCTGCAATTTCAAAATAATATCCTTTTGAACGTTATCGAAGAAGAAGAAAAAATATTGAGAGAATATATAACCAGATCATTATTGATCACTTAGGTCAGTGGCAAACATTCTCAACAGGACAACGCCCCACGTTGCGAGTTTCTAGCATAGCGAGCGATAATGATCCCAAAACGTAAGGAAAATAAGCTTCAAAGCAGCATGGCAAAATAAGATAGTCGGATCGGGCATCCTACACAGTCCACGTCAATGCAGTTCCCGGAATGCATCCGACCCCCTTTGCAATATTTCTGTATTATGGCGTGCTAAATTGGCAAGCATATTATTCTACACAACCACGTCACAATGTAAAAACCGAATACGGAACATCTGGAATGAAACGGTCGTTAATCATACTACAAGGGCGAAACGTTGTTTTTAAAATATATATTGAATTTTATGGTAATCCTTACTCTCATCGAAAGGCAAATTATAAATACAACCCTCATTGAGTTTCGAATTTACCTGTTGTTTGCCTAGTGTAGCAACGACGGAAAGGTTATTAAACTTGTTTTCGTGTTCGGCTTTAGTGTGTAAAATATGCTTTAAATAATACCTGAATACTGCTGTGTATGTACTAAAGGATACATGTGCATATGTTATTTGTATGCGCAGTCAACTCTATATCATTGATTTGTTAGCGTTTAAACTCGTTGAGCGTATCAGATCGAAATGTCATTCATGTGACGTCACGGTTGTTATTGCCGCTATTTTATATACTTTCGGAAATTTGTGTTTCATTGACGTGCGCGTTAGAAGTTGTAGCAAAAAAAATAATTTCTATTTCACTTATCACTCCGCCATCGAACTCCCCTTTTTATCGTTTTATTGATAAATAAACTTGGTTTAATGTTATCCTTTCTAAAATCAGATAAAAACTTAAGAATCTGTATCTTGAAAACAACACCGGATTCGATCAAAGTTGCACTGTTCCTAAATTCGATAATAGTGGAAATCCGATATAATGCTTTAAAAAAAAATATGATAAACTGTTATTATTCTCTAATTTCAAAAATATTACAACCACACCAACTCATGCAAAAGTTTTAGAAATTTGTTAAATTTTTTTATCCTAAAAATATCTGTAGCTCTTATGATTCCATTAGAACTTGTTTTCATCATACATGAACTGCTTCCGAACATTAAACTATATGTTTAGATGTTTCAACGAAGATTTCACGAGCCACACGTACGCCAAGAAGGGAACCTTTTAAAGCGTCATATGACATGTCCGCAGTTTGGCGATGTGTAGGTAATCTGACTTCGTAAAGTTTACTGAGTGGCTTTTAAAAGCTGTAATTACTAGAAACCTGAAATCAAACCATGTGAGGTTGATGGTGTTATAGATTTCAGAAAATCATAAAATATGTAATTTTTATAGTATCGATTTAGGATTCATGAATGAGAAAAAAAATAGATGTAATCATCAAACAAAACATACTCTCAAAGGTTAGCATATTCGCTAACATCTTTATGAACATAGTGCATAATTGCATGAACAGACACTGTCATACTGCTCTTGCTAATTCAATATAGTTTTTGAGAGGCCGCTCAAAGGTTTTCAATATTTTCTTATATTGTTAAAGACGAAAGCCTTGCTGCGACAGTTACTCTGGATTGAAATTTCTGAGCATCTATCTGACTGGATCTATACTATCTATACCATTATTGAGTATTTTTATTTGTGTTTAACATAAACAATAGAATGGGAATTGCAAATAGGCATGTCATCTATACATGACGTTATCCTGGAGAATGAGGAAGTATTTAAAAAAAATATATTAGTTTCCGAAAGCAAATTAGATGTCGCTACGGTACGTTCTTTATTTCGCCATGACAACCCTTCCGGTTTCTTTCATGTTTAAAAGTAAATTAGTTTTCAAAACTCAATAAACAACTCATATTCTATTTGTACTTTTTCGTATTTGTATTGATATCTATCTAAGTTTCGAACTTTTCAAATTTCATTTTTTTAATATGTAAGTTAAAAGGAACGGAGATGACTGTCTTTAGTCCATTCGTTTCCTGCAAAAATCAACTTTTGCTAGAGTCGCCATCTAGTGGAGGTTGTTTTTAAATGCTTTCGTTTTTTTTTATACTTCCTCATTCTTCTAGGCAGCTTTGTCGATGATGTGGATACGAAATAAATCAAAGAGCGCGCGCACACCACTGGCGGCAATCGTGTGAGAGACCGTAAGCGCATACCTCCTCGGTAGGCCGACCGACATCGATATTTCACTTATTTTGCATACTAACAAGCAACGGTCCGCGCTGGCGGCGGGCGGCGCGAACGTTGCGTCACCGTCTAGAGTTGCGCAACCCACTCACGCGCACACCGCGCGGGTGCCATTCATCCGTCCAGTTCGCATGGTAACAAAACAGATCCGCGAGAAATCACTTCCGATATCACTATTTTCCGTAAAAAAATAACAAAAATCGTAATTAAAAAATCTTCGGCAGCTTGAATGTTCCTTCACTACAGTGGTAGATTATATGACTGACGGTAGATTATTTAAGATTCCCGAATAAAAAAAATACAAAGAACTTACTATATGTACTTGTGTTGTACTCGTGCAAAATCGAAGCTGATCGACTACAAAGTCATAGTCATAAAAAGAAATGTAAAGTACATTCACAATCAATATATTCATTCAGCTCGATACGTGTTATGCGTCCATTCATTAGCATGAAACACCGTGATAGCATAGCGGATGTTTGGCTATTTGTGCCATTGTTTCGCCCAAACGAAAAATTAAGAAAATCCTCTTTCCCTATGCTAATCACAGTCACATCTATAAAAGAAATGAAAAAGAAATATAGTTGATTTAAAAAGCTAATATTTAATCATCTTTTAATTAATTTGAAAAAAAAACTAATTTTAATTTAAAATACAAAGCCACCATCACTGTCACTATGCGACAAGCCACATCAATTTATATAATTTAATGACGGAATCGGACAATTCTCTATTATTCACTTTTAATATGGGAGAAACAGTCGTAGAAAGTATGAAAAATGTTACAGCAGTTTACCTATCGAAAGTGGCAATGTATTGTGCCCTTTTTGTCACGTGTGAATGTCAAGACAGTAATTAAATTGAGGCAGTACCAGTTCGTAATGAAACCGACCGGATGTGTCAGCAGCCCACACTAATTGCACATACTAAAGTTGATAATAAAATTCCTAAAATAAAAATAACGTATTTGTAGACACATTTTTACGAGGCGGTACATACGGCGGTTAAGTATGGGAAAAAATCAAAATCAACGTCGCCACTGTACAGGTTTTCTTCTTGGAAAGGATCACTTAAGGAAGATACGCCATAACATACGTGCCGCAGTACCGATTAGCGGGTGGTAACGTTTGCAGATGTAGCCTAACGAGGCCTACAAAGAACGACTCATTATAATTAATTTTTGGTCACCCATTATATGCCCGAGCAACGCGAAAGTTGCTAATCCTGCGCGATCGTAGACCGAATTCACCAACCGTTATACAACGACGATCCTCTTACGCTAGTGATATTAATACGATATGATTGATTGTTCGTTTGTTTGTTTGCATCGAATAACCTTTGAAGCTACTAGACCTATTTCAAAAATTGTTTCACTTACGGGAAGCTACATCATATTCGGTGAACATAGTCTATATTTTATCCCTAAAAACAGCAAATAAAGGGATGACAATGTGAGTGAATTAAAACGTTGGCATAGTAACCATGGTTTACTATTTAATTCTGAATTATATCCGTGTCATATGAATCGATATCCAAATAAACAGTTCCCTAGGAACCACGCGGGCGAAACCGCTAGCAGAAAGCTAGTATTTCAATATATTACCTAATTGAATAAAAGCATTTCGATTAGCTAATAGGTACAAGTTAAATGTAAACAGTCGCGTTATCGGTCGCTCGGTGACCGTCAATCGCAGACTTACAGAGGTGGTCTCCGAGCAAACAAATGTTTGATGTAGATTCGAGAGTTTATTGAACCAACAATATCAACTAGACGGGACGAACGCAGCACGCTAAAGTTTGCGAAAGTTAAAATGACGAATAAAGAAAATTACCCACTGATGTTATATTGATTGTGAAACTTCACCATATATTTAAGTGACATCACTGGGACAAAAGTGAATTTACAATATTACATCCATAAAAACGTATTTCTTTTATTAACCAAGGACTTTTTATCTATAATAGTAATATTTACAGAGCAATTATTATAAAAAAAAATGACTCAATTCACACAATACATGCGTCATAGTTCTAAATCGTTTCTCGAGACGAAGTAGTTAAGCCTCTGACAAGCCTAGCAATGTCATATCGTTTTGTATCCAGCGTTATATACGCACTTTTCAAATAATCGCAGTGTATCTTGATGTTATGCTAGTTTTAAATGTATTAGTAATTCTGAGATCTTTTCCAATATAGTCTGCGCGACAGCGCGAGTGATTGCTCCAGTGATGGGCAAATCAGGGTCCATGAACGGTTGCAAACCAGCTCGCAACAATCCATCCGTTATAGCACTATCCTAAATCACCAAGTCAAAGTCAAAGTCAAAATAATCTTTATTCAAATAGACTTCTTAAAAGTACTTTTGAATCGTCCAACATTTTTTTCCCTACCACTCGTTCAGGACGTCTTTTGGCCGATAAGAAGAACGAGCAAGAAACTCACCAGCTCTAATAAGAGTAATGACATTTACAAAAACCATGTCATTACCAGATCTATACATTATAAACAGAGATAGAGAAAAAATAAATAAATATAGTCTTATAATGATAACATAATCATTTAATAATAATGGAAACAAGATAATGAGTTTAGAAGTAATCACCTATCCAGTTACTGGATCATCTCAGTAAACTATGTAAGTAAGTAAAGTAAGTAAGTAAACTATGTCAACATTAATGTTGTTGACATTCAATAAATGAATAACCTCATTCATTAAATATACATTTCGAGAAATAACATGCGCCTACAGCTCAGAAATACCTACAGATATTCGGTATTGATACACTGGGTTTTATTTCAAACCTTACCCTCCAACCCAAGTTATAAGAGAGTGCATCCATTAATAACATACGCGTATATTACGTAACTCACCACTACTGATTCTCAAATTTGCTGCTACAGGACGTTACGCATCATAAATATAAATAAAGAGTATGGCTCTTGAGAGCAGATCTCCACATGAGCACGAAAATAAATAAAGAAACGACTGCAAAAATTAGAATTAAAAGTATTTTTTTCTGTCGCGAACGAGTGAAGTGTTTAAAAGACAAAAACCATTTATGTCATTAATTAGTATGTTTCAAGGAAATACAAACAACTATAATCGTAGATAAATCACCGTACTTAGAACCCGGATGGAAAAAATTGTTTGCGCGCAAATGTGATTGCTGTGAAATTACATGGATTGTTGTACAAAAATAGCAAATATGGATGAATTACATACAAACAACAAAGTTATACAGAAAAGTTTAGTTGTATCCAAATATCGCTTAGTTTACTACATAAAAAAAACTGGCGATGAAAAAAAAAATCGCAAGAAGCTAAGTAGCACGAACAATATTTAAGTGGTGTTTGGGATGAAAAACGATAGCGCCAAACTTCAGCAGCTTCCAAGATCCGCGCGAGTGTAAAATATTATGATTGCGTTCGTTCCAAGTGGGTAAATAGTTGACCGGGTTGGATGGAACCGATAGAACGCAGCTTGTTATCTTATCAGTGACGTCATACTCGTCAGTCGGCGTGAAAGCGAGAGTGGGCGATCGGCGCTCGCGCGTTCCGCTCACCCGTGTTCGCGTCATGCGCCCCGTGTACAAATTTTACGTCAAACTTTACCAGTTCGCGGAAATGTTTTCAGGATGGCAGCCAATGTTCCACTTGCAAGCTCTAATTATAAATATTCTGTGTAGATGTAGAAAATAATGGAAACTGTAAATAATGTTTCAATAGCGATAGGAATACAATAATTTTCTTGTAATTCAGTGAAAATGGACTAGGTTTCTTTGAAGCAATTACAAAGTCTTTTTTCATTTATTTAAACAAAATTACACAAGTTTAAATTTATTGCATGCACATCAAAAATCGCTAGGATTTGTCCGATGTGATACATTTACTTACTTACCTAATTCACAAACAATGGCGTTAATTTCACTGCACATGCTTTAACACAGGATATAACTAAATTTTGTTTATACTTTTTACCAGCAGAATTGCAACTACTTACTCGATTTAGCATTTTAGGTTTAATACAATTGTAGGTTAAGCCGTTCTAATTCTAGTGTATATAAGTGTTAAATATTCAACAGTATCATCGACATAATCTACCCTTATAAGACACCTCATATATGACAAGTACCACCTATTGACAACAGATGGCGCTGTACCTTTTAAAACGCGCTATCAAGTAATCAACACCATTTTGATATTAAGTTCGATGAATGTATCACAATTAATTCTTTCTTAGGGCTTACTGCATAGCACGCTATACGCTTCCACCTAGTTGGGACATTATAATGTCTTAGGATTATAGTACTCACACAATATAAGACCACTTTCGGTGAACTTCCATCCTATACGATACACCGTTTACTCTTATACTGTGGTCAATAACAGTACATACGTTGTTGTTAATACATTGGCTATGCTTGTCTATATATAGTTTCTCTTCGTCTCATCCCCCCCTTTAACATCCCTCAAGTATAATTGTTATAATGAACACCATTTAATCCACAGGTTCAAGACAGACAGATTGCAAAAATTACCCATATGAGTGAGAGTGAAGGCAACTAACCATATTTGTCTTAAGCGGTAATGTTGGTCAAGTCTAAAAGCTGATTGAAAATCAAGATTTTGATATTTTTCTGTAAATTCTGTATTGTTATGATTTTTCTGAAAGTATAGATATATTCTACTCTATATATTCTAGATCAGAGCTTCCAAAACAATTTTTTCTCAAAGACCATTTTAAAAAATTTACTGGTTTCGATGGACCCCCTGCTGCTACATTTTTACCATATTCCCAAAATTCGTCCAAAATGTGATGATCTAAAGATGGAAATTGTTTTTATTTCACGCCAACGTTGACCCCTGTTGAATCCCTCTTGGACCCCTTGGGTCCACCTGGACCACTTAGGGAATCACTGTTCTAGATCATTCAGTAAATGTGGGACTATGAATTGTGAAATCAAGTTGTACATACTCTTAATGAAAAATGATTAAAAAATCTTTTAATCAAAAGATTTTTAAGCATTTTTCAATTAGACTATTTTTCAGTATAGCATTGTGATTATAAAGTTGATCAAATATAATAAAGTACATACTGTTGTAAAGAATAAGTGATAATACAGATGAATAATTGAGCCGAATGAAGTTAAAATTTTTGTGTTCATAGAAAAGTTAATAGACATATCATAAATAGATGACAGACATAGAAAATTTAATTTGAGAAGACTTTATCATAATCCAATACAGAATATTCTTAACTTAATATTTTAACAGTTAATTTAAAAAATGGCTAATACGACCTTACCGAATCTATGACCTTTTATTGTTCGTGCTTTTTTCAAAATTTAAATATCGACTTTACATTAATTCATCGGTTATAATTGCCTATATGAGTAACTGATAAATCCGGTTGGATTAATGTCAGCGAACCGATTCAAGGGTGCCCTTCAAGACACGAACTTTACCTCGGGTTCAAAAGTGTCTTAAAGACGAAGAAAATTGCTTAACATAATATTAACGTCTATAGACGACACCGGGTGTTGTTGAACCGGTGAAGCTTTTAGACTTGATGATTTTATGCTACATACTTATTGAATGAATTTTTAGTAAGATCAGTTCTAGCAACACTAACCTAACCAAATAAAAATCAGCCAATTGCAAGTTGAGTTTCTTGTCTGCTTATAGGATTTGCTATAAATTATAAGTAAAGAACAACTTTCTGCATATTTAAAAAAAATAAAATCGTATTTAAAAAAAATAAAATCGTATTTAAAAAAAATAAAATCGGTCGTATTAGTCGTACGGAAAAATCTCCTAATTTTCAGAACCATTAATTTTAAAATAATACCAAAAATTATATCTACAAAGGACAACAAGTCCTATTATTCAAATATGGGGCATTCCACGCGAAGCGGACAGAGGAAAAAGCTCGATGTTTCCGATTTCAGTAATATTTGAGTATGTTCCACGTATACATGTCCTTGATATGTGTATTTTTTAATATAGTGACTGGTTAGAGAGTACACTATATTATAAAAATATTTAGCATATATTAGGCAGTTTTCCCTGTCCACTTCGAGTAGAATGACCCATATGGTACAAGAAGTAGATAACTGTTTTCTTTCTATTTTATTATTTCGTTCGTTATCATCTTTGACTTATCGACTTATAAGTGCATATCTTTCAGTTCAATCGATCTCGTAGTTTCAGAGCATTGAACTTTGAAAGACACAGAAAATAACTGAGCTATCCTATTTATACTATATGACCCTAAATAGAACATAGTGTACCCGCTCTCTTCTTTTGTGATGCGACGCCCTAAAAATGAATCGGTTCGAAGCCTCGTCATTTACATTTTATGTGTCACACAGACATCGTGACGATGCATGTTTGTTAACAACACCAGTACATCTGGTCTGTCGGGTACTCGATGTGCCACCTCCACAACTAATTTCGTACATCGTTGAAGTACCAATGAGTCACCAGAGGCCGTTGCTACATCAGCTGACTCATTGACTGCCGGCAGTGGGAATGGGAAATCTATTGTTTCCAACCACCACCTCCGATTAAATCAAGATAAACGTCGACAAAACACGTTTCAACCTAAATTTGTTAAATATAAGCAGTTTTGCACAACAATTTACAACAAGAAATCATTTAAGTTTCATTCAAAAAAGACATGGAATAGTCTTTATTATGGATCTAAATAAAACATCTAATACGAATTTATCATTTACATTTCACGAATCAACATTTTCAAGGATATTTTCGCTTTTCAAACAAGCGATAGTGGGACTGAAGATTTATACAATATCAACATAAAATCTTTTCACTAACTACTTTGCCAGATGGTCGACACACGCAGTATGGCATCTCTTTTAGTCAAATTAAATGTTTACGTGTAATATTATGGAACTGTTTGTTTATTTATTTTGTGCTCGTGTAATTTATACAAATGTTTGTTTCTTGAATAAATACTAAATAAATAACATTCAATCCCAGCACCAGACCGAATATATAACTTAGACTAATATTGATTCGCTCAAACGATTGTCCTAAATTATCATTTTCCTGACGTACTGTGATCATCATCATCTTCACCAGCACACTACTGTCCCCACTACCGGAGCTTTGGCCTCTCCTACGGATGGAATCGAATAGGGATAATGGTCGTATTGGTGAGTATTAACGACTGCAGACGCAGCAGAGATCAAATTTGCATTTCGTGCCTTCCGAAGCACGTAGAAGTCCAAGATAATAAATTTTTAATCACCCATCCTAAGACTGGCCATTGCGAAAGTTGCTTAACAACCGTATCGCAGACCGAACGGGCTACCCACTGCGCCATCGAATTTGATACTACGAGTGATTCAGTTTGCTATACTTTTCGACGAAATGAAATCGCTCATTGATAATAAACTAGTTCCTATAAACACGCAGGTGAAAATAACTTTTTGACAGAGTTCAAAGAGTTTGTCCAACATTTTATTACGACAATGGGCGGTGCTGTGTAACAATTTTTTTCCGGCCGGGTAAGCCCGTGTGACACATCCGGAATCCCACGCGATTACGTAGCAGCTAGGTCAAATCTATTTTCGTGTTTCGCACCGCACTGGTTGAAACCGCCGCGTATATTTGTTGTAATAATTAAGCTCGACAATTGTTTGTTTAGACAACATAATGCTATCAGTGTCAGATACGTAGCCTTAGTACTGGTGAAGTTATATCGTATCTATATTCATTATACACTTTAAATAGCTCGGTTGACGGAAGAGAATGGAATTGTGATGTTATTTATGGTGTCTATTTTAAAAAGGTTTACTCATTGCGTGCATCCAGTCAGCTGTTAAAACAATCCAAGGTGTGGTTGAGTTGCAACGGTGAGTCAGTGTCTGTCAGCCATCTGATTCATTGAGCGGTAAGCGACCTTGCAAGCACCGGCTATTATAGGACTTTTTGTGCAATCATTAATTAATCACCAGCACAAGGATCATGGTAACAGGTCGTGGTTATCTTCTGTATTCACCTACACGCGTTTCAAGTTTGTCGCACATAAAAAAGTTCATTAAAACTTTCGATAAGGGATTCGTATATCTAACGATGAATTGCTAATGAATTAATGTGAAACAACAGGTAAGGAGTACACGATAACACCAGTCGGTGACCTGAAAGGTGACTCTTTTTTTTAATAACAAACAGTTCATTGAATCAGACATTTTTCGTCCTTATACGTTAACGACTTAAACTCGACAAAGCCTGAGAATTTCGTTTCAAAGTTAGAGAAGGATTTAAAGTTTTATCGATGACGAACAGACGTGAAATTGTTCTTAATAAAATCTATTTAACTGAAATGTAATGGAATTGAGCGAATACTCAATACGAAATTATTGATGTTTCAGCGCTGACAAAAAAAAATGTTTTAGAAAACACGATGTTTTGAAAAAAGTGTAAGTAGAAAGTTTCAGTGGCATTTAAGACTGAAACATAAATGGACACAAAAACGTTTGAAACTAAGCCGAGACGCGGCTGACATGAAAAACACTTGGTTTAAAAAGAAAATATAAAATAAGAGAAAGTAAAAAGAGCTAGCGAATCTACCCTGCCGCACGGGGGTGAGGCAATACAGCCACGAACTAATTGCGAAAAACGAGATTAACGCTCAGTGTAGAGGCACTAAACGAGGATGGCTCTCTGTTTACCACCGCAGCTCCGTGCCTTTTACAACACCACTAATAGACTTATTTTATTAGAGATACGCCGAGATAACGTTTACGTATATTAACAACTAAGTAATCATCATAAAATCGACGTCTAATAAAAAGTTCGCTACTGTGCCGGAATAACGACGTGTAAAATGATTCAATTTCACTAATACAGTTATTATTTGAGTAAAAAGTCTTAATATAATAATTGACAAAGACAGAAAATGTTGAAATATCTTTATCAATATTCCGTCTCAGAGTCCGAGGTTCAGTATTACAATATTAAAACAGCAGCTTTTTTACATTATATTAATACACAACAATTACAGGAAGCACGATGCCCGATTTTTAATCATCCCACATTTTAGAAAAAATAAGGGCATTGATTTATTTTTATCTTATGTTTTTTAAACAAGCTAATTATCAAGATTGACATTACTGTTTCCATTAAATTCTAGATCCTAATTTGACATCTTTTTTAACTAGTAATTATCGTTATATAGCTTATTTAACTTATCCAGATGAGCTTTGGTAAAACCACGTCTTTATTCGAAAGCACCACGAACTGACAGCGATATAATAAAAGTTATAAATTAAATTATACAATATCTGATGTCTTAATCAGCACATGAAATAAATTTTGTATGATAATTTGAAACACACAGAGTTGAAAATTGCCAGTGAAAATACCGTTGTCTCTCAGCGCGTGCAGAGCAAGCAATACGACAAGCGGCCAGCAGTAGCTAATTGCCGGTAACCGTATAAACGAGATTACCGCTCGGACGGACCGGACGGTGCGGCGCCTCCCTTCACAGGCCTCTTTCACACCACACGATTTAGGGTTGTAATTGCTATTGAAATTCTAATTTTAAATCACACTTTTCAATTATTAAACGCATCACCCAATGATGAGCAACCCTGATGCTGGCTGATCATGATCCTCAGTCATGAAGGACCGATTAGGAGAACCTAAAATATACGTAATAATGATGAACCAATCACCGTATTAATATTGACAAGCGAAAATGATATAATAATAATAATAACTCGATGAAAACAGACGTTTTGCACGCATCAAAAAAAAATCTCTTCCGAAGCCCAAAAAATTGATATTATAGTTTGAAAAATTATAATGGTTATAGTTGAAAAGACGATTAAATGTAAGAAACACTGTGCCGATAACAAGAAAACGAAATTTACCCTTCAGTCTCTTTCAAGTTTCTATTGTGAAAACAAAATGTCACGTGTTGTCTCGTACCAAAGCCCTAACCGGAGCCCCGACAGTGTGGCTCAATAACTCAGGACACAATCCAATTACTGTTGACCAACGGAGTTTTAAAAGAGGATAATCTTCTTACGGTCACTGTTACTGTAGTTAAGTTTTTAAATATAGCCAATACAATTTCAACAAGTGATGCTAATTTAGGCGGTTACCCTAATTGTAGTGAGTGCTATAAGCAAATATTAATATTAAGATAAAAAGAGTACAAAGTAGGTTTGTTGGTATCGCATGGCATTCATATATTTAGACTCGAAAACTTGGGCCTCCTTAGAAAGTGGAAGAAGTGTATCCATTTGTATCCAGCCATAACAATGCGTCCTTAAAAATACATGATTATATTTATTCTTGACAGATATGTATGTAACAAAAGAGAGAGAATAAAAATAGCACTTGCTAGGTTTTCAGTGCGCGGTCTCCCGTCGGAGATTTAAGATCTGATGTCACAGTTATTCCACTTGACTTGAGTGCTTGTCAGTAGACCAGAATACATAAATGATCTTTATTTGCTTTCTGCCTATGTTGTTTCCTTAGTGATATAACGTCAACATAAAGTGTCCCAACCCAATATTGTATAATGAATTTTATTTCATTTTATATGGCATTCATCGTTAAATAGAAGATGACGTTCACGCGGCAAGTACCTAATGAGCGGCTATTTATAAGCAAAAAATCGATAAACGTCAAAACGAAATCAAATTAAATGTCGCTTGAAACAACGTTAGAAAACAATCAATAGAATTTGACTCGATTTATAAGTTATCTGCCATTGGCTGTTCTCCTGCGACTTCGCACGCGTAAATTATAGCTCTTGTCATCTACTCGAGTAGCTAAATATTTAAAAAAATCGGTTTAGAAGTTTCTGAGTCTATTCAATGCAAACAATCAAATCGTTCATCTTTATAATTTTATTTGAGAAGTAATTAAAAGGTCAGCTATAAAAAAATTTGGTTAGCCACAAAAATCAGTATTTTAATCGTTTGATCAGCATTTTAAGATTTTGTATGCAAGAAAAATAAAACAATTGGCAATCCTTGTTTCGCAAATAATCTTGATAATGATCAGTAATTTAATCATATACAGTCAGCTTAAAATAATATGTGTATGTCAAATAAACAGTCTATCCCCAAAATAACTACTTGATCAGAAAGATTCAGGATTGGTCAGCAAGAAATATTTGTCCGGTTAGCAGTTTATTTGATCGGTTTGCGTATTTAAAGCATGGTTAGAAGTATAACTAATTGGTTTGCATTTTTATTGAAAAGTCTTCAATGTACGTTAAAAGTGGGCAGAGCAAGAGTAGTCGCATGATACTAGTAGCCAATCGCGTGCGTGTATTGTCATTCGGTGTCTATGCGGCGATTAGTAGCTGTCAAATTACAGTGATAACAACTTGTTTTATGTTAATTAGTATGAATTTTGATATTTTGCGAGTGTTATATGAGTACTGTAGGTAGCAGCCGGGACCGACGGCTTAACGTGCCCTCCGAAGCACGGAATCATCTTACTTTCGGACAATCAGGTGATTCAGGCCTGCAATGTCCTAACCAAACTGGGAAAAACTCACAAAGAAATATTTGAGAGTGTCCCCACCGGGAATCGAACCCAGTACCTTCGGATCGAGAGCCTAACGCTCTAACCACTAGGACACGGAGGCAGTTAATTTAATTAGTTAGTTTACTCTAAATACCCATTCATTATTTTTGTAAGGAATGCGCCCATTTTGCGCCAGTCATTATTGCTATTTTTATATGCTTCACAAAATTAGATTAGTTGCTTCCCTCTAAGTGCTGTTCAAAATTGTATTTAATATGCGTCACTCATTGCAGCTTATATGATTATTATGCTAATAAAAAATAATTACAGCCGTCCAGAATGTAAAAAATTGTCGATTGATTTGATATTGTTTGCTAGCCATGGTCTGCTGACCAATCATATATTTCAACTGACAGAATACATTTTTCTGCTAGCAAAAATGTGAATACTATGCTAACCCGTTAAATAACACCCATTTTATTTTTGATTTTAAGAAAACTTTGATTAATAAACACCAAAAAACGGACACAACAAACAGAAAATAATCTCAGTACTGTGGTTTGGCAATATTTTCCCAAAAACGAAAAAGAAAAAAAAAACATTAAAAGTATATTAAAACGACAACACGTCAGCCACTTTTATTACGCATATCAAATCGATCAGTTTAATCGCACAATTTGTACGATAGTTTTAAAAATGTTTCAGCACGTTGTAACAGTTTTATAGGATTCATAATCGATGACTATGTTATAAAACGAGAAAACGGAATCTCGTTTAATGCTTGTATTATATTTGTGATGAGTATCAAACGAATTTAACAAATTGGAATAACACAAATTGCGAAGGGCAATTTTCCTATTGGGTCCACCAAGATCAACAACTTTGAGGCGCGGCAAATTATACTTATCGCAATTTGAATGATATAAAGATAATTTCTCGGAGGGGTCACAGTTATTGAGGGGTACATAAAGGCGATAATAATATCCCATTTGAATTTCTGAAAACGGCATTTCCTGACTGGAAAACTGAGTTGTTCTACAGATTATTAATTTATATTATTTGGTGATTCATACATGTAAAAACGAATTCAATCTTTAATTAATAATTTTATAACTGAACGATATCAATTAACGTTATGCTACAAATAGAAACATGTAATAAGGTAAATCGCAGGCTTGGGTTATTTTTATGACGCGGCATTATCACAAGCACGAATGTGGAACCGTCCATTTATTTCAATTTTCGTTACGCAAACCTTGTAAAATTATAGAGCTCAATGTTAGAGCTGTAATTAATGTATCATTAGAACTTCTCGACGTCCACCATTTCCGATGTGAGACTTTAATAAGCCCTTTAAACAATATTGTGCGTGTTGTGAAAAAAAAAAGTATAATGTGAAATTTCCACACTTCGGACACGCTTTGCTGGCTGCGTTTAAACGATCCAATCTCCCGAAAAATCACGCTTGAAAGAATAGCCACTGATTGTCTTGGCGGCAGTGAAACAAACTTTTTTTTATGCAAAAGAATAATTACGTTATCTTGTTAACAGTCACCTAATTAGTAAGTTTACGCGGTGTCTACGTCATTGTCTTTTAATTCCAATTAGGCACTTTTCATTCTAATTCGGATGAGACAATAGAATTTCTATTTATAATGCGAGTGGGCTCAGTCTGAAGAAAAACGTAAAATAAGGTTTTGATACCAGATATTCTATGAACTTCAAGGTATTATATTATTATTAAGAGAAACACAAAATCATCGTAAATTAAATTTTAAGGGGATATGAATAAAAATACCGTTTGCACCCACTGATGCAATATGCCATTAAATTACTTGTCCCCTTGAAACACTTTATTATCATATGATGGTCACGCCTTTTACATCACTTTTTGTAAACATTGCTCTTTTCAGGAAACTTTACTTGATATCACTTATATTATTAAACGATTTACACCCGTTTATCGAAATTCTAGTAACATTAGATTGAATATATTCTAAAAAGGGGTTAAATATATACATATACTAGCATGATAAAAAAATTCCAACAGCAATTATCGAGATTCGAACTCAAAGGGGTTATTATAATAAGGTTATAACATAACAGGGATCCATCTGTATCTCAACAAAAAAAAACTACCGTAGTTTTAGATTAAAACACTCGTAAACATCTTGTAATAAAACTAAATTCCATTGTGAAGTACTGTAACCATTTTGTGTAGTGTAAACAAAAGAGCTCCGGGTCGACCGGCACAACCGGCGAAGGTTGAACGATGTCAAGTAAATTTTAACACGCAATTAGTAACCCGCCGCCGACACCTTGGCACCGATCGCTTGAGTCGATCAGGGACGGCCGACCTCCCCGACTCCTTAGTATTATTAACAGTGGTAGTGCAACTGTAATACGGCACCGTCTCCGCCCCAAAAATACCGATATTTTACGGACGCCCGCCGCGAATAGTTTTATTGTTGGGTGCTTTACGCGCTCTTTTTCCGTAATAGGCCTTTCGGTAACAAACGTCGATCATTGTTTTTCCGCACGCAATCTGTCGGTTATATGGTTGTTATGAGCCATGTGCGATACCGCGATAGGGGCCCACCTCCATGGAAATTTTGTCTTTACGTACCAATTTGTTAATTCTTTTGTATAAGTATTTCAATAGTTATTTTTTTGAAGAATTGATATGACAGATGACTGCTGGTTGGTTAGACATTATTATCAAATTAATCTAATTACAGTACATTCCAGCGATACGATTACATAGGTGTTATCTTTTACAGCGTGTTTGATAACTTATTGTACTGTTGATTCATTAAAGTGTTCAGAAATATCAATACAAGTGATATTACCATTCTGGTTTCTACTGGTTCAGATGTTGTAAATAGTTTTGAAATGCGGCCAGTCACATTACATTGTTTATAAGTGTCTTAGCACGCTCATATTCAATGTTATAATTTTAAATTTTATTAATAAGTCACAGTGAACATAGAGAACTGTTAGTACATCGAAGCCACTTTTGACACATATGAAAGCTGCTGTTACCAAGTGTGCCAGTGAGCTAGCTAGACTTCACCCCGCCCCGGCGGCGGCGCCTGGCGGCCGGCCGGACGGCCATGCCGACAATAATCCGGGTAGCAACAGCGGCATGACGTCGTCGACTCACCTTGACTCACTTTAGTTGGCCCGCTTGTGTTACACTGTTTGTTCGTGTACTCGTGATTAGTTAGTCTAGAGAGTAAGTACGTAATTTTCATCACATGACTGGTATTTACGTATACGCCCTTATTCATGTTGCTACAGAAGGTGAAGACGCTGTTTTACATATTATATCAGTAAATTTTGAACTTGCATCCATAAATCGAATATGCAAACTTAAATGGGGTTAAGATAAGCCGTGTGTGAATCTAATATATAGACAACGTGCGTAAAGTGGGGGCGAATGTTTTCTCGTGAAACTAACCGTTGCTGTGAATGGGCGATATTGCAATTAATTGCTTGCGAGCAGATAACTCGAACAGCTGATGCTCCGCCACTCGTGTCGCGTCAACACGATATTCATGGGGCGAAAGCGTGATGGCAGATAATGGAGGCGAGATTTTTAATGATCGTATCGGTGAAAAGCTGCGATCTTGCAACTGTTGGCTAATGAGTTTCGTTTTACTGTTATTTTCGTCGAAAATGTTGTACGGAGATATTAAGTAAACACACTTTTAAAGTAGGTGCATAGCGGAACGTTATGCTGGATGTGGCAGTCGTCTAGAATATATTTATTGATTTAATAAAGTAATCTCTACGGTTAGTTAAAGAGTAGATTTCGATCTCCTTGACTCAAATCGCCCTGGCATCGGCGCTAGGGCGGTCGGTTGCGAAACGGCCCGCTATCATTGTCGCTGTTGGATCTAGTGCATGCGTTGCTACATAGGCATTGCATTTCGGTGAATTATTTTCGTAATGACGACGTGTGCTGACACTTTAATAAATAATACTAGGTTGAAACTCCCTATAAATAAAGCGCTGTATATCAGTTTTTTTTTTATAAAGGTTATTCAAATATATTTGAAGAGAACAGTTACAGCAAAATGTGAAACTTTGGCAAATGAATTAGAACTATTTTGTTAACGCAGGGAATGCACCTTACGCCTCAAAAAGAGCTCTTCAACCAGGACCTGGCCGCGGGGCGAGTGAAAGTGTGGTTGATCTATCTGATAGAACCCGCTGCGGAGTATCATCGCGTGGGGGGAAGGATTCGGGATCCAGCTTGACGGGCACCGTACTCAAATGATATAGAACTAAAAACTCAGTATGAAATCTGTTATTACAGAGTTTTATAGAGTTGATTATCCTGAAATTGAGTTACGCGAAGCAGGGCTATCGTGTTACTCAATTGGTATCGGATTGATTGAAATGCACTAAACTTTCAATACAGAGAGAGCTACCGGTTAAGCAACACTAACATTTTGAAGCGATAATACTTGTTGAATGAAGAAACTGTTTACACGGCTTCTCCAGTCCGATATCTCTCAAACAGATGTCAACCAATCTAATTACGCGGTAGCTGAACTACAGAATATCTCAAATTTTATCTCACTAGTTTTATAATGGCGAAAACTTGGCTGTTTGTTACTTCTTCACGCATAAACTAGTAAGCGGACTTTTTATGACATTTGGATTTGGATCATCATCAAGCCCTTTTTACGACCCTACTTCAGGGTCTGATGCCTTCCTTATGGATGGTTAAGGAGGATGGGCCATAAACCTTCACGCTGACCCAATGCGTACTGTATGGTATTAATGTTTGCAAATACTGCCGGGTCTAACGGCCGTGCCTTCCGAATAATTTTTTGTCACCCATGCTGTAACATTGCTAAAGATGCTTGGCAACAAGAATCGTGAGCCGCGGCTCTAACACGCTTTACCACTGAGTTACTATTTGGATTAACTAATGGTTCTCTAACATAACCATAAAACCATCATGTAAACCACGCAGTTTCTAGCGGAAAACTAGTATATAAATAGTTTTACCTACCCAATTGATAAAAATGCTCATTTCACAGAATACGTTATTCTGTCAGATCGTCGTTAAATATATGAGAACTACATCATACAATATTATTTACACGTGTCGTGTCAACTAAGTATGCTTGATAAAATCACTTACTATTAATGTTTTATAACAAAAAAAAAGCCAATGACGTAACAATCGCTAAGCGGAGTATCGCAGACAATTATTTCGTTTCACATCGTCGAACGATCTCAACTCATTCAGTTCGCCTTAACCCATATTCGGAGCTTGTTTTCAATTACAATTTGTAAATACCAATTTCGCTAAATGGCGATTTTAGTTACGACACACTAGCAAATCTATTGTCACTCAATGGAATGTCGAGAGTGACGCAATCGGGTCATTCGAAACCAACAACTCGACCGATGCAACCGCAATGTGGTTTAAGTGTAGCCACTAACGGAATCAGATAGTTGAGGAATTGACTCCAATTCCTAAGTAGACCTTGCTAACACAGACAATCGTCTGTTGCAGATTATATTATAATGGTTCGATATAAAAAAAAATATATATTGTAAGTTAAGCATAAAAGATTGACAGGTTAATAAAAAATATCAAACATTCACAACATCTATACTAATATTATAAAGAGAAAAGAATTGATTGTTTATATATTTGCATCGAATAGGCTCCAAAACTGGACCTATTTTAAAAATAATTTCACCTACGGGAAGCTACATAATACGCTGTTGACATAGGCTATACTTTTATTTACGCGAGCGAAGACGCACCATATACATTGCCAAGAACTGAAATCAAGAAAGCTTAAGCACTTCTATTATAAATAATATGAAACAACAAAGGTATCACGAAACCGAGAACCGAGACAAAACAGGAAAAAAATATTTTCTTATTGAGCGTAAAGCGTAAACTGGAGGTAGATATTTATTTTCAGTTCATAACTAATCTCAATGATGCGGGGTTTGTCAAATAAATCAATGGCCGGTGGATTGAAGTTCAGTGGTCAGTGAACAGACAATTGTCTTAAGAGAAAACGAGACGAAATATTGATTCTTAGTCATATGCTGACCGCAATCCGCAAGTGTACTTTAAATTAATAAATCAATTAATAGGTCATCAAAACTAATTAAGAATACTTTAATGACCTTAATATTGACTATTGGCAAATCATTACATAAGATTTCTCAAGTCGTCTTGATTATTATAGGGTATATAAATAAAAATGAATTTCCGTTCGTTAGTCTCGCTAAAACTCGAGAACGGCTGAACCGATTTGCCAAATTTTAGTCTTGAAATATTCGTGGAAGTCCTGGGAAGGTTTAAACGATGATAATATAACAAAATTGCGAGTATAATACAAAAAACGACAATTTGATTTTCCCATACAAACTGTTCTTAGCTGTCAAACGTTCAGTTGACGATCAATATTTATGGTCGTGTAGTGGTCAGTTTACGGAATATTTTTCAATATTAATATGGTTTTCATTAAGAAGTAAGTGATACGAAGTCCACCGGGTCAGCTAGTAACGTATAAAAGAAACAATTCTATTTTGAAAGACGACTAAAGTCGATACTTGATTAAATAAAGTAGACCAGGGGTGGTCAACTTGTTCAGACTCAAGATCAACTTTTCACTGACGACACCCAGTACGATCTACCAATTACTTCTTAAATAACGTTGCGCGGTGTGTTCTATGTATTTATATTTTTTGAATTACCACGATCGACTGGACTAATAGTCGCGATCGACTGGCCACCCATGAAGTAGACTATAGGCCGCCTAGAGAAAAATGACAATGATGGAAGAGTAAAAGTTACATTGAGACGTATTCACTTATTTTGTTTGGATAATGGTTTAAATCTGATACTAAAGTTAGTCCTCGTTTTATTATAAGACGCTATGGACTAGGACTTATATATACTTAACCAACTATGAAAAATAATCGCTCTACATTACAGTTTCATTAATGGACAATCCTTTGTTTCAGGATTTCAAGGTTGCAAATCATTTGATGCTCCTACAACAAACGCAATTTGAATTCACACACAGAACACGTCAGAGGTAAGCTGGCAAAAAGCCATGTAAACATACCACCAAATAGGGCAACGAACCGCGAACGGAACGCAAATAGCATAAGACAATATTCTATTAATATTCAGGTTTAAAAATAAATACGAAACGAGAGTGGGGGAGAACTCCACGTGTGCCTCAAAGATTAATTACAGCGGCTCTAAAGAGAAGTATATTTTAAAATCAGAAATAACATCGGGTAAGAGTTTTGTTTGATGTTTTCAATGTAAAACGTTTAATAAACACCGGACTCTGCGAGATAAATATTATGGTACTAGAAGTATTGAAACCATTTAGAGATTGTAAGTAACATCACGAGTGGCTCTTTATTATTTAAAAGGATTCATTGAGGAATAAAACGAAACGAAAGTGTTATTATTCAATCGCATTAAAGATTCGTGAAATAAAAACGTAATCTTTAAAATCGCTCCAGTTTCGGAGTCTATTCAATGCAATCAAAGAAACAAATGTATACAATAAACCTATGTATATATTGATTAGTGTCTTATATTATAAAAAAGCAAATCCCCGGGAATGTATATTCGTATCCAATTAAAAGTTGTTATTGCCGTCAAGTCACAAACACAACTAGCTATTGTCACCGTCAATTAAGTCAAGTTACTTACATTGTAAGGTGCTAGGGAAATTACAGATCACTATGCATGTGATATTATCATAAAACGACAGAGTTTATCAAAATTATAGATCATGACGAATAAATAATATCTTGCCACTGCTGTATATTCTTATAAAGCACACGTATAAATCATGGAACCATGTCGCATAGCATTCATTAGTCAATTGGTTCTATACAACTGTACAGATTATTCTTATTGAACTATAATGTCTGTTAGATTGATTGTAGATCGCTCTTATGCGACATGATTCTCTGAAAGAGTATTTATAGTGAATGAAAACTTTTAATGTTATCGACTCTAATAAAATTCTTATTTTATTAGGAATTTCTTTTTAATTCTACTTTTATCAATAATTTTATAGGTATAGAAATATAAATCTGAAATTACTTTATAACAGACTTTAAAAAAGAAGGTTATCAATTCGAGGTGTACGTATGTATTTTCCATGGAATGGCGTAACATTCATATACCTATGTTGGTTATGTATGGGTTTCTAAACACGTGTAAAATTGTATAAATGTATGTATGTAAGTATGTATATCTGTATGTTTGTCCACGGTTATCTCGGAAACTAGATGACAAATTGCAATGATTCTTGCATTGTTTGATTGTTTAGCTTTCACATTAGGGTACACTACAGGTTTCATCAAAATCAGTTTAGTAGTTTTGAAGATATAAACTATTAAAATTTAAGCTACATATAAAAGGAGTAAAAAAAATAATCTAAATATATATAACTCAAAGGTGACTGACTGACATAGTGATCTATGAACGCACAGCCTAAACCACTGGACAGATCGGGCTGAAATTTGGCATGCGGGTAGATGTTATGACGTAGGCATCCACTAAGAAAGGATTTTGATCAATTCCACCAAGGGGATAAAATAGGGAATGAAAGTTTGTATGAAACTTTGTCAATATTAAACCGATCGGGCTAAGACTTTGCATGCATAAAGCTACTATGACGTAAGCATCCCTTAAGAAAGGATTTTGATAAACTCCACCCCTAAGGGGGTAAATTAGGGGATGAAACTTTATTTCAGGTATATAATTAATAAATATTCGTTAGAAATGCTGCTCAAAGTAACTTTACCATGCGGACGAAGTCGCGGGCAAAAGCTAGTTAACTTATAAAAGGAGTTAAAATTGATGACCTTGACCTGTACATTTTTAACCTACGTTAACAGAAATGAGGGTATCAAATTTGAAATAAAAAAAAAAAAAATCGTCTTCAAAAATCGTAACACAAACAGTAAATATCCCAACAGATTTTTTGTTTAGGTCGTTGTTAGATATTTACAAGAAAAATATTTATTATATATGGTAAGATAAAAATTGATTTTCTGATATTGCTATTATACTTTTAACTAATGAGACGGCTCGCAAAATTTAAGGTATTATTTGTCTTTTCACACGTTTCTCTTTAGTACGATTTTTTGCGAAAAAAAGAAAATAACACATTTCGTCATCACGATCTTCTATCTCATTCACAGTTATCGCAATTTCTTCACGTTTTCTTTTCGAGTTCGAGTAAAAAACTAGTGCCACATAAGAATATAAATATGACTATTACGCAATGTTGAAAATGTAAAAACAATTAACGGTTACACTAAAATTTAACGCGTCAAAAAAGCCATTCTTTTTTTCTAGAAAACAACTTGGCCCGTCGTGACGCTTGCAGTCTTGCAACCGAATAAATAGAAAACGACGAGTTCGTTAACTGTTCATTTGGTGTTTCCTTCCTGTTCGAAACATATGCTCGTAAGCGAGATGGAAACAAGATTTCAGGCATAAGGATAAAATGAGGTAAACAACTAACGCACCATTGAACAAGTTCCACGTGTCTAAAGGTCAACCTTGCACGTTAACAAATATTATGACACTTCCACGTTTTCTCTGATAGCGGCTCAACAAACCAAGAGATTTTTTTTTTATTAACATGACATTATTTCAAAGTGTTAATGCACGTAAAAGTTATTGTGACAGGCAAGTTAAAAGTATCACATACGCATTCACAAAAAGTTGCATTGAAAATTAACCGGTCTCTTTTTAATATACGCGATAAAAGGAATATTTTTTTTTATCAGTCTTATAGCTTAAGATATTATATAAAATATGTTATCTCTTCTATTAAATGTTAGTTATTTATTAGTATTATATTAGTTATTAGGATCAAAAACACAGCTGACTGTTTTGATCGACAATAGAAAAAATAAAGTAGCTCGGTGGCGTAGTGGACAAGCGCCGCGGCACGCGATCGTTGTCGTGAAGAAACTTTCGCAAGGGTCGGTCACCAAAAAATTATAATCTCGAGCTACCCCGTGCTTCGGAAGGCACGTTAAGCCGTTGATCCCGGCCGCATTTGTAGTCGTGAATACCCGTAAAATCCGCATTGGGCCAGCGTGGAGGGTCATGGCCCATGCTCCTTAACCATCCATAAGGATGGCCCGAGCTCCTGCAGTGGGGACGAAATAAAGGGCTGATGATGATGAGAAAAACGTATCAAAAATGTAACATAGAATATACATACTACGCGTGCGAAAACCAAGACACAAAAAGGCCAATTCTAACGCTCCGTAATCGCAATTTCGTGTAATTCGAAATGCATAATAGGACTCTAAAGAAAGCCATTTTTCAATAATTTAAAATGCAACGAAGGTAGAACATGACACTGCGTATATATAATTGGCGAAGATGATTTTAGCAAGATCATTATTATAGGAAGAAGAAAGAAAACTAGTTTATTGTCGAAACCACATAACATACACAACAACATTAAATATGGGTGAATATAAGATAGGTTAAAAACGGAATTGCTGTGAATGCTATATGATGCCAACACTGGACTCAGCTATAAGCAGCAGTCCGGATTCGCTGCACTGACATTTTGCCGAGTCCAGCAATGACACCACGGAGCACAATATCTTATATAAAAAAGAATATCCGTGTTAAAATAACACACAGTAATTATAAAAGAGAAACAGGAAGTAAAAAGAAAAAATAAATAAATAATAAAAATAAGTTAAGGTGGGATTGATCCATTAGGTTCTTATTTAATAAAATAACGACATCTGTCATACATTATTATGTCAATTTGACTTATGACACGTTACCAATTTCTTTCTACCACATACACACATTTTATAGCCGACGTGGCAGTTGAAAATGCTTCTATTCAATAAAAAGAAAGTTAATAAAAAACAGTTTATGACCGTCCAAATTTACAATCAATTATATTATTCGAAATTTTCCAAATTTTCGTCCGAGGAAAAGAATGGGCCTTCAGGTGTCATGTGTATTCGTATGAGTTATATACATAAAGAAAACACGTTCATTTAGCTAGTCATAAAAGAGTTTTTTTTTTATAACCGAGTAATCCATTTACTCCCACACACGCAGCGTCTGCCCCCAAACAAGCAAATGTTCGCCCACATTGTCAAAAGGTCACTTAGATAAGTGCCAACATACAAAACAACATAGTATACCACAAATATAGAAATCATTTTTATGGCATTTGCACATATACACCTATATACAAAACAGAATGGACGTTTGGTCGGTCCAGTATGTTTCTAAATTTGATTAAAATTTTCAAAAGATAACCACAACATAATTTACATAAGATAATATTTTAACTTTTTCAATAAACGACAGTAGAAAAATCGACACTAATCAAATATTTTTATATGCTAACCTCTCTATATTAATGTTTTAATACCAATCTTTTTATTCTAGTGCCATGTTAGTGATGAATTTGTAACTGTAAAACAATTTAATGACTTTTTTTTGCTGCGTGGGATAACTACCACCCACCATGACGCCCATAACACGTGGTGTAACACGACGGATATTCGATCTTAAACGAATAAGACAGGCGACACACAATAAGTCAATTTTGAACTATTAATTAGTTTCAAATTAAACGGATAAAGATATTAAAACTCACCTCGTTTATGTGTTTATAAGTTTTGATGAGGTCTACGCTGAGTTTTCTAAGCGGTGCTGTTGAAGGGTCCCGAAAATGATGTGGTATTCGAGCTTGCATCGCCTGTACAAGCGAGAAAACAATATTAACCGAATGGGTAAACAAACAAGGCTTGGCTTTACAAGAAGCGGCAGCATAATTAACAATTGAAGGGTACACTTTCAAAACCGTAAAAAGAGTTTTTATATTAAAAAACGGCTTAAGTCTTTTATAAGGTATTTGCATTTTTAAATACACCAAAAAGGTTGCATAAAAACACACTAAATTCTTATTAATGTTCATTGCAAAGTTTGTCAATAAAGTATGAATAACAAAATTCGGCAAGTCGATATTTCACAAAAAAAAACCTTTTTAGTGTGTTTTGAAAGTATACAACTCGATTGTGGAATTACATTAAACAATATTAATAGGGAATATATTCACAGTAAATCATGTATTAATGAAAATAAAAAGAAATCCAGCAATAAAAAATATGGATATTATGCAACAAAATATTGATGGATGAACACAATTACACACGGTTTAGTAACAAAACATCATCAGATAAAAAGCATATTTATAAAAAGTGCAATTACAATATGATAAGTGGTGAGTGAGACACGAGACAGTTTGTGAATTATACTGTATATTCAATTGACCACAAAGGATTATCCGCCCGAATCTGAGATTTTTTGGTAATCAATTCCTAATTGCAGAAAAATTAGTACAGAACATGCCGCACATTCTACAGAACACTGACGTTATTACATTTTTTTTATGAGTAGCTTTCGGAGTTTTTATATGAAATAAAGATATATTTCTTATGCTTTTTTATTTGGATTTCTTTGTTCAGTGCCAATGCTATTAACTAAGAGCTCTTTTAATTGAAATTTGAAGAAAACATACAATCGATTTACCGAGATTCGTCATTTATTGGTTATATTGTGTTTTAACATTATCAAATGTGGACTCACAAAAAGTTGACAAATACATTAAAAAATGTAATTTATGAATTTTTATAATTTCGTCAATATTCTGCTGAATGAAAACTGTATTTTTTCAAGAGTATGTTTCTAGAATTCTTTCTCTCGATCCCTATACTGCACGCATCCAAGAACTATATTATCCTCATACCGCATTCTTTATTTATATTCACTGTTTTACTATCCTACTAAAAATTAGTATCTTTGCGCCTCTAAAAATAATAGTAAATAAAAACGTCTGTTCATTGATCCGAGTTACGCTGACATGAATACGATTTATGATATTTTCACATGCAGCTTCCTCATCTTATACAAACAAATTATATTAGATTTATTTTCAAGACTCGACAAATATATAAACGTTTCACTTTCGACATATAAACATCTTGAAAGTGTTATTACAACTTCATTTCTTATCATAAAACTATTATCCAATATTTCGTATATTGAAAGTTAATATGATTATTTTAAATTGTGTGCTTATATGAACCTCTTTAATAACATTTATTAAATTCTAATTAATGTTCAAAGAGCTAATAATTAATAGTTTTATTTCCATTCAGGTATTTGAGTTATAATGGATGTTGCTCTCGACATTACCCGCGCGGTCCATATCGTGTGGGTATTTACGGAAAACTAGTAATACCTTTATATTTCTCCAGACATCATAATTAACTAATTTAGAAATAAAATTTTAAAAATTGACGAAAAGAATCTACGGAACATGATATTAACAAAATTTTTTTTTAAATAGAAGCAATATTCAGTTAAAACAAACTGCCAGGAAAAGGAATCGTTACAAAGAAATCCAAAGACAGTTTTGAAATTATACGAAACGAGACTCATAGTTTTTAAATATTATTTTTAAATATATGACGGTGGTTATTATTAGATTGCGACTATATACACTTAGGTTTCGTTGTCAAGCCGTACTAGCGTTCGACGTCCTTGAAATATTTCTATGATTAGATTTAATTTTATTATAAAGTTGATAAAAGCCTGTAGGCCTGAGACGGCTGAATATTTAAATAGGTATTTTATAATTTAGCAAGTTATAAAATGAAGATATCAAGTTAGTATATGTACTTACATCGATTGTTGAAAATGATAATTATGCAAGTACAATAATCACTACATAGTATAAAACAAAGTCGCTTTCTCTAACCCTACATCCCTATTTATGTTTAAATCTTTAAAACTACGCAACGGATTTTAAGGCGGTTTTTTTTTCATAGAAAGGGTGATTCAAAAGGAATGTTTTTATGTATAATACAAGACCACGCGGGCGAAGCCGCTGGCGGAAAGCTAGTTACTTAATAATCAAGTCTACTTACATATAGAAACAAATATCTATACAATGCGATTTAAGCAAACGGGCAATAACTAATTTGCTATTGCATAATCGACCTACATTTCTCCTAATCAAAAGTGTCTGCACCACAATTTTCAAGATTTGTTTATTATGAATCATACATTTTGTAAATCCATTAACTGGCCAACAACGTTGCGACCGGCAAACTGCCTCGTGCATCATTTACCTTAGTCTGTTTACAGCGGCAGAAAGCTCGGGGGCTGCGCTCAGTAGCGCTCACCTGTATGTCAGATGGTGCACTCATCGAGGCAAGCTGCTCCTCTGCCACCAACCTGCCGTACAACGGCACGTGCCGCCGCTCGCCGCTGGCGGCTTCGGGCATGCCGCCTCCGACCACGCCCACTGCGACAAAACAAATTAAATTAATTTTCGTAACTAAAATAGATACCACACATACGAACTACCCCTTGACCCCTAAAGGCTTAATCTACGTAATTTCTTCTATTTTCGAAATGCTAATATTAATATAAAACGCATTTTTCGATAATTTTTATTAAGCAACGGAGATAGGACCGGACACTGCCTCTGATCATTCTAAAAATTATAAGAACTATTCAAAATTTTCCAAATTTCCGTTCATGGACAAATAGAAATAGGTCCTCAGGTTTATACAAAATTTGATTGGAGAGCCAATCGATTTGAAATGTTAAGTTCAAATTGATAACTACATTTTAGCCTTTTGTAACGTTATGTGCTGTTTTATGTACAGTCAACAACACATCATGTTATAGAAAACTGTCAAATTTCTCCACTTTGTTTTAAACCTTAACGAGCTTAAAATTAATTGTGGAAATTTGTCATTTAACATATTGCGGTAGTCTAACGTGCAGTCGTGTGTCAACTAATTACACAACGCTAATTTTAATGAATTCGATAGATAATGTATTATGATGTAGCCGAATAAATGTTACTTCACAATTGAATCCAATATCCGACGGCTGTGTATAAATAATACCAGCTAATAACGTACATTAATATAAATTTCTTATATTACCGATTCAATGTATATTTAACAAGATATTAAACCAAACAGTTATAGATCTAAAAATAATTGTATTATAACAAAAAAAAATATATTTCTCCCAAATACATTTCATATATAAGACGTCATAGTTGTTTCGACAATAGATACTTAATTTAGACGGTCATAGCTAAATAAATACGTTTGAGGCAAAAAAAAAATGGCTTAATAGACAAAATTAACGATCTAATTATTATATTAGGTATATTAATGATATATTTTTTTAACAAGGTGGACCTTACAACTTTATGAGTGCAATTAACTAACCTAACAATAGTTCAGTCCTTAAGTAGAAGACTGCAGACATGAATGAATTTGTAATAATAAACTGTTATGAAATAAAATAAAATAAGAAAGAGTCTATGCAGCGGGAGAGATATGGAGTGTTTCATTGTATAAAAACTATAGTTCATATTAAAAGTAATTACGGAGACCAATAAATATTTGTGATGGTTGTAATGTATTATGGTAATGTCGTGAATTAATTCTTTATAGCGCATTTGTTGTAGTAGTTTCGCAAAGGTTTTTTTCATTATAGTCGACCAAAAATACACATGTAATGGAGCCCCTTAAATATTTTTTATATTCTGTTTTTAGTGTTAGTATATTTAGTTTTTAGTATTATTATTTCAAAATTATAAATAATATCAAAAACAAATCATCTGTTTTTTTAGACTTACATAAGACAGATCTTTTGATATACTTCTTACAAAGTCGTAATGAAATGTCTTATGTTCAGAGGTTATTCTTTGTGATTTATTTTTACCGAGCCAATTATTATAATTCACCTTTCGCTCTTTACAAAGTTGTTGTATTCAACGCTGTCGATAAAGTGTTTTTTTTTTGGTATTCATCTAGGATTAGAATCCCTACTTAAAAAAATAAATGATTAATAAATAAATAAATGTTAGATCACCTATACTTTGCTCCGATCACAAATTAAATAGCTCAAGCTTGTATCATGGCAATTCGAAACCACGAAGGTACCACATAACACAAAGCCGAAATCACCGTGAATCGAACCCAGTATCTCAGAGACACACTGAAACCGGTATACGAGCTACTTTGCTACCGAGCTCATCATTTATAAAATTATTTACATAGTTTTTATAAACAAAGTAATTAACGCTGTCTTTACACTGAAAAACTGCACAATGGATTTAAATACGGTCTTGATCGATATAAAATACCGATTCAAAAAGAAGGTTTATATGGATAATACAGAGCCACGCGGGCGAAACCGCTGGCGGAAAGCTAGTTTCTAATAAAAAGTAACATTAAAAGATCGAGGTTGTCGACGTATAATATTTCAGCCCACTTGATGGCATAATATATGGATTTCCATGACAAATTAAATTCAACTGATCACCCACGCCGTATAGGTTAAGATTTATATTTGAATTAAAATGTTTTGTTTTCGCAAACAGTATTGTCAAACCACTTTCCGTCTTATTATAAAACCACCTAATTGTCTTATTTAAAAATCTATCACAAATACCTTTCGAAGATAAAGCGGTTGTTAGTGATTTGTGGAATTGTATAACTTTTAAAGCCAGAATCGCTTGTGGAACGAATGATGATTTGAATGATGGAAATGTCATTAGACAATTCATTTCGTTTGACATTCCCCAATGCTTTTAATAAAGGTATTTGTAACTATCACTTTAATAAAAATAATAATAATAATAAATCTATATTATTATTATTTCAGACCCAATGATCCATATTACATTACAGATTACAGAAACATGACTTTGCCTGGACAGTTTCGATTAACGCCAAATGAATATTACCGTTCATTCAATTTAAAAAAAAAAATATCGCGATAACAATTACTATCACACGTCAAATAGTTGTAGCAAACAGTTCGTGATTATCTTTCAACTGTCAAATTCAAACCGATTGTGATACATTCTAAAATAAAACAATTAGGCCACAGGGCTAAAGTTGTTAATACCCACTAATTTGCATTGGGCTAGCGCGGTGGGTTGCGCTGAGGATTTATCATGATGGATTGCGTGTTATTGAAATAAATATAACCTTTACGGTGCCTATATATTTTTAACGTTAACTTAATTATGGTGTGTCAATAGCGTTTCAATAACTTCTATATTTGGTACCGTTCTTTTTACTAATACCAGTAACGTTCGTCACTGTTGTTTTGACGAGACGCCGTTGCATTATTAATATTGAGGTTAGAAAATGCATTTCTTTCAATTAAATTATGAGAACATTATCAGATTTGGTGTCGCCATCGGCTTCAACCATGTGATTTTAAACAATGACAACGTACATTTATTTTTAGTCAACAGTTTAAGTGGGATAAAAAGTATTTTACCCATAAACGTATTTTAATTTATCCTTAAACTTCAACAAAATCCGTTTAGTAATTTTTCGGGAATTATTAACAACCATACATAATAGATCCATCATTATAAACTTTCGCGTTTATAATGGTATTAGTAGCTCTTAGTTAACTGCGATGTAAATAGATAATTCAGATTCAGAATCTGCTAAATACTTGCTGATGTGCTTGCGATAAGAGCAATGTATAACATTTAATAACATCACCTATGTAATTTATCTAAAACTTACAATGAAAATTTTCACAACCACCTAAATTGATACTCTTATTAGCAGTTAAACATTGTTAATTTCACCAGTTAATACCGATTACTCACAACGAATGAAGCTTTTGAAGAAACTGTATCAATTCCCTAAACGGTCCTATAAAATCGTGAATTGGAGAGTTGTAACTCACATGAAAATATGAAATTTTCCACTCGCTCTGAAAATGTATTATACATTATGAAAATTGAAGCTCCCAACGGAAAAACCTTTCGGAAGACCGTAACATCCAGCTACGAAAAATTATATATTATTAATCATACAAAATCTTTTACAAGATCACCGAAATTTTGAATGTCATTTTTTTATTTTATTGTATAATGCATTTGTTAAATTTTTAGACTGCGTCCTGGCGTCGGCAAAAGTCGAACGTACATGCTTTATTATCTTTACATATTCAAAAATAGTAGCTCGGTGTCGTAGTGGATAAGCGCCGCGGCCCACGATCGTTATTGTTAAGCAACTTTCGCAAGGGCCGGTCACGGGATGGGTGACCAAAAAATTATTATCTCGAGCTACTCTGTGCTTCGGAAGGCACGTTAAGCAGTTGGTCCCGGCAGCATTTGTAGTCATTAATGCCACTAGAAATGAAAAACATTAGACAATATTCAGAAATTACGTCATCCATCTAAATAATGTAAATATAATTATAGCGGCAAATTAAACTTGCCTGTGATCCGAGGTACGAATGTGAACTTTACTAGTTCAATCCAGAGGTCGCAGACAAGTTAATTTAGTCTTATTTATGTACCGTCTGGCACGACGTGACATTTCATAATAAAACAGTGAACACTCATGGCTCACCCCGTTTGTTTTGGTGACTTTTGTTTCTCAGAAAGTCTGTTGAACGTCGCGTTATTAAAAAATCGTTTTTATTAATGAATAGTTGAGGTGCTTAAATTTTTACTAACTGATTAAAAATTGGATTAGATTAACTACTAGTATTTGGTTTTCATATTACATTTTGGTTTTACATTGGCATTTTTCTCCACCTCTTACTTATCCCCTAACTATATCAAGATATATCTAAAATAGTTCGCCAATTGCGTAAAAGTAATAGGGTTCCCTTTAACTTTAACGGGAACTTCATAAGTAACACGATGCGATGAGAAGGAAGACTTTATTTCAGCAGAATAGATGATCGAAAATGGAATATTAAAAATACATTTCTAATGAGTGGTATAATAAAAGTATTGTTAATTGCGTAACTACATCGTCTTTAAGCTGCATAGGCATTCGTGACACTTTAACGTCCCGAACAAAGACGTCGGCATGTATGAGTATAACGACGCACGGTCCAAATAAGCGCGCGGGATAGCCGCACGATCAACAGACCGCGTACACCTAAAATCATTACCAACCGGTTTCATACAAAGAAATGACGTCCAAAAATAAATTTTTATTCAAATTAAGAAAACTACCGGACAAGTGATTTATTGAAAATCGATTTTGACGTATATATAATACGCCATTCTCCGTTCGTACCTATTTGATTGACGTAGTAAGCGCAATTAGAGCGAAAGGTAATCTTTTGGCTCTCTTTTAAGTGACAAAAGTCAATGACAATATAGTATTATTCACAAAGTGTTGTCAACTTAGCACTTTCGGTGCTAGAGATCTGGCACTATTTTAATAAGGTCGGCACTAAGAAAGACGAACGACGTCTCTTACACGAAAAATAAATTAGAAATCTGGATATTTCAATCTTTCACTGTCCCACGCACGACCCTACATGAAAAAAACCCGTTCTAGAAGATTCTTACAGCGAAGAAGAATGGCTTTAGTTATGTTACAAATTATTATAAAAAAAAGCAAATACGTAAGTTGTGTTATTCTTTATTTTTTGCATAAGTGAAAAATATGTGTAGGACTGTTTTTGGATATCCCTTGCAATCTAGTACTTTTTGAGAGATTATCTAGCATTTACCTTACATATCGAATTGGCAATACTGTATGCACATTTGAGTTAAAGATTTCGCGGCTATATATACGTGGCAGCAGGACGATTGGTGCAAGAGGTGCGGGCGGCGCGGTACTGGTGAGAATGGTGGACCGACCAACAAGGGCCTCGCTTCATTACTTCTTTATATTTCTCTTGTTTTTCTATATCGGTGTAGTGTTCTACTCTAATATGCCAAGCGTATTACACCCAACATATAATACAAGATCACTGGCGCGAAGCTCATACATACAATAGTTTTCAATAACAGTGATATTCGCAGGGTGACACCAAATTTTTTTCCTAGTGGGTGGGTGTCCCCATGTGTTTAATGAATCATCGATTACATAAAGTAAATAAAGAAAGTGTAATAATAAAATCATGTTAAATGATAACCACAGACTAATTAACCGCTTATAAACATAAATTGAATTTACGTTATGTACTGAAACGACGAAAATCTGGTTTTATTACTTTCATTAGTATTAGTAGCCAATTGTGTTTCCCGTTTCCGATATTAGAGTAATAATATCATACAATATATTGACATGTTTTTGTCTCAAGACGTTAGTAAATTGTTAAGGCCTTACAATTGTACATGCGCACAACACGCGCAGCTATCGTCGCTAACACCATAGTAAAACCAAAACAGTACGACGACTCGAGCTCTGTGCGACAGATAATAGCCTTAACACATAGGGCTGTCACGGGTTACGGGTTATTCAATCATCAGAAATGCATAGTCAAGCGGCGCAGAGTATGCAAGGATATGGCACCATTGGCGAGTTGCCACTTTCAGTGCGTATGTATGAAGTCAACGTACTACCTGATTTTTACTATGCTACGTTACCGCAAGCTACATGCAACTGCGTAGTTTATTGGGAAACTGAAGCGCAATAACGACTTTAGCGTTACGAGACTTTCAAACACTAGAACATACTATAATTTTCAGGAAGTACGGTATCTGTATACTTTTAGGGTTCCGTACTCAAAGGGTCAAAACGGGACCAATTACTAAGATTCGGCAGTTATTTTGTTTCTCATTAACCGTGATAGACTGAAATTTTCACAAATACTAAAAAAGAATAAAATAAAATAAAACACGTGATTATACGTGATTATTTTTTCATCATCATCAGCCCTTTTACGTCCCCACTGCAGGGGCTCAGGCCTTCCTTACGGATGGTTAAGGAAGATGGGCCATGACCCTCCACGCTGGCAAAATGCGGATTGGAGGGTATTAACGACTGCAAATGCAGCCGGGATCAACGGCATAACGTGCCTTCCGAAGCACGGAGTAGCTCGAGATACTAATTTTTTGGTCACCCATCCCGTGACCGACCCCTGCGAAAGTTGCATAACGGCAACGATCGCAGGCCGCGGCGCTTATACACTACGCCACCGAGCTACTCATTTTGATTATTTTTTATAAAAGATAAATCGAATTTCATCTGTATGTCAGGTTAATTAATATGAGATAAAATAGCTTTAAAACTGGATCATGTCGACTGAAAACCAGGTTGCATCCGCTTATTAGTATCATAACGCTTGTGTACGTTAAATTAACGGATTAATCGGTGTCTATTATTATCTGGATGTCTGTCCAGTACACACATCAGCAGTTAGGTCTCAAAAACATAATTATATCAATCGAGTTTGAACTTTATCTTAGACGCATCGAGATTTTGTATAAATTTGTCATTTAATATTTGATTATAAGTTAGCTATCGTCTTTATAGATTAAAAACTGACATCGAGCACCGTAAGTTAAAATCATTTGATAAAATAATTTTTTTTTATGACGGTACTACGAAAAGATGATGCCAAAATGTTCCAAAGACAGAATTACCATTCCTTTGAGCATAAAAAAATTCAACACTCAGATATTTATAAACACGGAGAACCAAACAAAGACGATGACGTATTTTTAAAATTAAAAATTATCATTTATTCTTATTACATAAGAAACAAAATCGGAACTTATACACAGACAATTTTCCCTAACACCCTCATTATCAACCTAGTGTATAGACAACAGGTAATGCAAAATACATAAATCATAATAATACTTGTTTCAAAAAAAGGTCGGTAGTTTTTTAAAACAAAGCAAAACGTATATTATCTACATGCTAAAAATAAATACCTAAAAATAACCGATGAAAAACTACTTATAAGAACGCATTAAATGTGAACTGAACAATTTGAATATGAATTATACATCGTTCCACGTAAGTCATGTCGCTTGTTTATTCATATTCTCTATGCGAAAACAATTGTGAATTTTCGAATTTGAAGCTTCCTATATTTATTCAATATTAAAGTGTCCGAATCAAGGTTGCAGCTAGAACGTGACTTTACCTGCAACGTTTATATAACTCGTGAGTGAATTCTAAGGAATTGCTTCTTTAAATAAGAATTAAACTTTTTTTTAATCACCCATTATTGAAAATTACATGTTGTAATCGTAATTTTTGATTTTATTGTCTTAATCATACATAAATTGTGAAAAATTACCTAATCCACAAAGCATGAATCAAGTAAATTTAATATATTAATTAGGATATACATTTTGCCAATATTTTCAGCGAACTGAAAAACACTTGAATATATTAGATAATTAAAAAATAATTATTTTTCATATTCATAGGCTTGTAACTACTAGACCGACAAAAAATCTTTTACTAAAGGGAAGTTATATCATACGCGGATATAAGGGCTATAACTTACCTAGGCGCAGACGCGGTAAGTTACATCAATTAAAAAAAAAACTACTATTTAAAATAAGATATATTTCAATGTCTCCAAGTAAATCATTCAGCGCTTAAAGCAAACATGGAAATCTAGTTGTGGGTATAAGATTAGACCATGGTGCTATAGCCGCTACGTCTGTATCGGAACCGGCCTCGTGCGGCCGACAACCTGTGCGAGGTATGCGGGGAATGCGACTAGTTGCCCAGTTTGGCGTGGGAGCAGGGTCATCACTAGTTATCAGCTGTAATAATACCATATACATTATTATCGAGTACCGTGTATGAAGCTACTATATACAACAATGTAAATATCGGACAATATTAGTAAGGGCAAGTCAGATTGGATAATTTATTTATATTGATTCCTTCTCCTATAATTTTTTTTGCGTAGTGAAGTGAGTTACACTCTATAGCTGCCTATTTTTTCAGTTTTATTTAATTAATTCAGTTAAGATTTTTTGTGACTAAACTGGAACCCAAATAATGTATAAATTCAAATTTAATAAAAACGTAAAATAGAATAGGTAGGTATATAATAAAAATTATAAAAATATTACAGAATAAAATAATACCTGTAATATTAAAAAAAGTGGTGACCCTATTAGAGGTGCAAGATACCGCCCGCCGACACCATTCGAGGATGGCAATGCAGCTCGTTAAGCCACATATGACAACTAATGAAGTTATGACTAATCAAACATAGTTAAGAGATCAAATTGCAATTATGATTTATTCATTTACGTACATTGAAATGATTCATAAATCCTAAGAGAAAACTAAGAAAGAAGACGTCCGTCTATTCCATAAAAAATATATATTAATAATAATTTGTAACAAACAAATAGGAAAGCGTAATAAACTGTTATCACAAAGCAAACAAACATGTTACGGTATGATATATACAGATATTAAACAACAATCAGTTCTTAGTAACAAAACAATCAACCGCCCGCCACATAGATACAGTAAAACAAAATTCTAATAAAAATAGTTATGCAATCACAAATATTATTAAGTGTCAAAACTATTTTCCTTTGATAACGAGAAGGGCTTCAGATTGGTCGTCAACTTAGTAGCCGGCAAGGTCATATTGAACCACGGCGTTACTTCAGCATGTACCCACGACCTAACATAGCCGTCATTGAATGTAACTGCGCAATTCTCTGACCGAGAATTCGAAGAATCCATTAGGTTTGCCTGACGCATTGCCGCCGGTGAAGTCACTTTGGAAACTAGTTTGAAAAATATTAATGTAACATACACTTACTGGCGCCCGTTTCGCTTTCCGATTGAGTAGTCATCACTTAAAACACTTAACAGAGGTTTTCAAACACTATCACCATACACGAAAGCTTTGTCTCAAAACAAAAGAGCAATAAAGACCACACAAGACGTATATTATATTAATAAAACAAAGAGGCACTCGTAGCATTATCTGTAGATTGGTAAACATCATTTTGTAAGCGGTTGTACCGGCACCTGAACCGTGAGCGGCGTTGCAGTTTTTTTAGCGTCTGGTATCATTTAGACATTTGCTTTTTTTCAGATCCATTGGCGCTGGATCTTCGGTTAGAACAACAATATCGTGAGTGACAGGTGCGCGGTGGGTCCGCATAGTCGATGCCGGCGCGTCCTTGCGCGCGTCACCGGCGGGCGGCGTCGTGTATTTGTTGTGAAACAATGTTTATACACGTGGCGATGTTTATACGTACTTAGCGTTCGGCGCGATTGCGACGGTATGCCCGCGCGGACAGTCCGTTACAACTAACGCGCTTGGCCAGCGTCAGCCAGTAATAACCAACCGGAAGGCCACGTGATTCAGATGACAAACACGTCGAATACATCGATGGTTAAAACTGTGCATTGATCGATAAACATTACGATCATAAGCGAGCGGATCGCAACGAACAATGCGGTGTATTGTGTGAAAAGTAATCAGTTAAGATTATTTACTCTATAGGTAAAGGTCTAATTGAATGTTTTTCACGAAAGCACCACAGGAAACGTTCCCGTAAAAGTTGTATGATTGCTTGAATACATGTAGCTTTACATGAATACATTCTGTTTTATTATATTTAATCAATTTTGCAATGACATTTTTTTTAAGTAATTTTCATTAAGTACTTTTTTGGTTTGCTGTCAGCAACGCAATTTCTTGTATGCAAATCCTCGGCACAAACAAAGAATGAACGCAGACATTCGTTGCACACCACCTGTGTGTGCAATGTATGTACCTACCAGTCTGAGCTCCGGCGACCGTTACAACGCAATCCGACCGAAAGCCGCACCGTAAACAATCTCACCAGGATATTATTCCAAGATCGCATCTTTACATATCGACCGCCACCATCTTGTCGAGCACGCTTTTATTAGCAATCTTCAGACTAGTGAATTATTCAAAAGCTTTTCTATTAAGCACTTAGGTAGAAGAATAATGCATCTAGTAGATTTTCATAGTGCCAGGAGGGTTCGGTTCGCCGCATAAACACACAGGGACTACCCATTTTGCATCGCCTCGACCCGAACGGCACTTCGGAAAAGAAGAAAAAGTGTGAAAGCATTATATGATCTATAGTCTGCTTAGTATCCGATATACATCCAATAAATATAATGATTACAATAAAGACGAAAAAATGCTTAATTAAATCAACTTGCAAAACATGGTGCAGACATCACATACCTTAGCGTGTTGATATTATCATTGACGCCCAGATTAGCGCCATATCAATACTAAGAATGTCTGAAAAAAAGTAGGTAAAGGCGATAAAGGTCTTTGACGTGAAACTCGCGAAATGATCGATGTATGTAATTTATCGGAAAGATAAAATTTTGCAGTCCTATCAAATATTTCGGGCTCTTCTGAATCGTTATGTTTGTTGGCAAAGCGACAGTATTACACCGTGGAGGGTGAAAGTGAGTCATCAAATTTCACAGTGTAATCTGTATTGTTTGCGTACGTTACTGAGCTGCAAGAGAGATGAGGTGACATTGACGCGGTGGTGCGAATATCGTGGTGCGGGCCCCGCGAGGCCGCAGGACGAGTCCGCAGCAGGTTTAACGGCCGGCCGCCCGCCCGCCTGTCTGGCCGTTCACCCGGGGCCCGCGCGGGGCGCTCTACCGCACGAATCGTGCGCGAAAACACCGCGCGCGCGCCGTTATCAGCCGCGGTGCCTTCGGTGCTTAAATTCATGATAGCGTCTTGTCGCTGATAATGTAAACTAGAATTATTATGGTAACAACGGCGAACATGAAATAAAAAAAAAACCGACTGGCAATAAAGTAGTGAAATATGAGGAATGTTGTAATTACTCAATAATAAATAAGTATAAAATTCCAGCGAGATAAATCGTGTCGAAGGACTTAACATTGATAAAAAACAATTGTAAATTTGTACTTATTCAACACTTGTTAATTTACTATTAAGGAGCACATACAAATTGAATTTCGATGAAATGCACTTTTTTGCTATTTTTGATTTTACTATAATCATAATAGTTATCGAGTAAATAAAGCCTTTATTACGCGTATTAACATCATATGCCTCCATGACTGGCCTCGCGAATGAGTAATTTTCTCTTCACCTTTAAGTGTTGCGAGATTAACGATAGTTGCACAAACGTCCGTTAAGGTTTTTAATGACGCCTTTAAGCTCTAATGAATGTCAAGTTTGTATGGGGTAATGTCGATTTAAACTAATAAAAAATTTTATGAGCGATTGTGCAACTGGTACAACCAGTTGCACAATCGAAATCAGACTGGGCGAAAACACAACCGACTGTCCCTAACCACAAACGACTGTCCCTATCTTATTGCACCTAACAGTGACAAGATACGGACAAAGGATGGCGAATTGCTCGTATAAAACTGTTCTTAATTAATACCTCGCAAACAATGACGATTACTGTAAAAATGATTCATCTGGCCCTTAGCTACAACGTGACTCACATTATGTATCAATGTTTCCCCATAAAAAAAAAAATATTACGAGAAGAAATCGGAAACGGTGAAGTATTGGAGTAACTTCATGATAATTCTTCTATGTAAAAAAAAGTGATTCGTTTGTTACACATAATTCATTCATATTGTGATCGTCGAATCATAAACACATACGATGTATGTTTCATGAATAATTAATCTTATGTTCAATGCCATTCTTACAAACTGTAGAACATATCAAATTACCTATATCCGAAAAAGATGTTTAATTTGGAAGAGAAAACTAGTCTTTTTCATAGGTGGTTTTATATTATGGATTATTTTAAGATGTCTAACAGCCAGTTGCACAAACAACCATTAAAATTGTTATTTGTTTAATGCCACATTACCCATAAAATTTTTCTAGTTTAGAACATTCATTAGAGCTTAAAGTCCTCATTAAACCTTAATTGACGTTTGTGCAACTGACCGTATATGCTTAGAATTGACACCTTTATAAAATTTGTGATTTAAATGTTTTAAGGAACAATAGTTCAATTTACAAATATTATCATCATTAACATAATTTGTATGTATTCGTATCTTTAATTAATATTGCCGGCTTCATGCATGCAGCTTTACCACTCTGGCGCACTAGTCATAGCAGCAAGAATATTTGACAAATCTCCGAGTGCAATTAGGGGGCGTCCATAAATTACGTGAGATGTTTAAGGGGGGGAAGGGGTCGAAGCAAATCTCATCTAATCTTACGTTGGAGAGAGGGGGGTCTCGGCAAATATCACGCAATTTTTTTCTAAACGAAACAAAAAAAAAAACT
Organism: Diatraea saccharalis; assembly: GCA_918026875.4. Taxonomy (NCBI): domain Eukaryota; kingdom Metazoa; phylum Arthropoda; class Insecta; order Lepidoptera; family Crambidae; genus Diatraea; species Diatraea saccharalis. The sequence goes on along the minus strand of OU893350.1, from coordinate 3,927,363 downwards.
ATTTCGGTCCATTTAATCCAGATTGTACATGCTTAAGATTTAAGATTTCATCTTAAGCATGTACAATCTGGTATATGATTAAGATCATTCACTAATTCGTTCAAAAGAAAATAATTTCATTCATACTTCGACGCTTATACATCTACTGAATGTCAAACCACCATATTTGTAGGGTTCGAACGATACTTTCGATACCGAGTAGGTATCGATACTTTCAAAAGCGATACTCGATACTGAGTCCTCGATACTACAATAAGGTAATTACTCGCAAGTACTCATCAATTTTGAAAAATCTCACGTGAGATCGGTGGATGGGGGAGGGGGTTGAATAAAATCTCACGACATCTCACCAGGAGGGGAGGGAGGGACAGAAAATTTAAAAAAACACCTCACGTAATTTATGGACGCCCCCTTAAAAGCATTACCCAAGAAAATAGATTCATTTAACATATTAAGAATTTGTTAGTGACAAAACATTACTATAGAATTCATCATCATCATCAGCCCTTTTACGTCCCCACTGCAGGGGCTCAGGCCTTCCTTATGGATGTTTAAGGAGGATGGGCCATGACCCTCCACGCTGGCCCAATGCGGATTGGGGGGCATTAACGACTGCAAATGCAGCCGGGACCAACGGCTTAACGTGCCTTCCGAAGCACGGAGTAGCTCGAGATAATAACTTTTTGGTCACCCATCCCGTGACCGACCCTTGCGAAAGTTGCTTAACGACAACGATCGCGGGCGGCGGCACTTATCCACTACGCCACCGAGCTACTATACAATTAATGAATATTAATTATGTCATAGTAATAGATGATTTAAAAAAAACAATATATAAATATGAACATATTTTTAGGATTTTGAATGCAATTACATATTAATGTGGATTATACCTTTTTTCTTTTTTTTAAATATGCGTCCTCTACTCTCCTAATTGCCGTGGCCGACAGAGTCCATAATGATATCTTTCTTCTTCGGAACACCTTTGTTATACATTATGGAGTGCAAAATGAATTAATTTCTTTTGCTAGGGAATATTTACATTTAGCCAATAGCGAATTCAATTTTTTTTTCGGCTCAATTAATCTGGAAATACTGTGTTGAAACTTCACTGTAAATTAATTAATATCCTGACAATAGTTTCGACCAAAGTAGAAGTATGTAAAAAAGGCTACTATCTCAAGGTCCAAATAAAGCTTCGTTCGGCGAGCCAGGCTGAGTGTGACTGTGAGTGGTGCTCTAGATAGCGAAGGCTTGCGTTGGTGTGCAAAAACTAGCGGTCATCGACGTTGAGGCCCGATGGGGTTGCGATTGGTGATCACCACCGAAATAACAACATAACCAATTGTTTTGATATCACCGTAAATCTGAGATTGTATGACGCATCTGGAAAATGAGTATACGTTCACGAGAGTACTCCTGCAGTAATACGCAGCATGGAGGCTTCATATCCGATTGCTAAGAAATGCGTCACGTTTCTCCCCTTTTCGGAGACTACTATTCTAGAAAAATTAGTCATTCTATGACGAATCGATAAACAGTTTGTAAATTAGGTTCATTAATAAATAGTTATTCAAATTTGTCAGCAGCAGTTACTATTTGATACGCAAATATTGTCAATGGAAAGATCTGGGAAGGGCACCACAGTTTATATTAAACTAGCTTTCGCCAGCGGCTTCGCCCGTGTGGACCCTAGGGAAATGTTTAGTGGGATAAAAAGTCAGCTAATACCCTCTGTATCTGTATACCATCTGTATACCAAATTTCATCAAAATCCGTTCAGTAGTTTCGGCGTGATTGACGGACAAACATCCGAACAAAGAAACTTTCACATTTATATTATTCATAGGAAATAATAGGATATCCTTTGAATCTCGTGGTGGCTTAGTTGGAATAGCACTGGCCCTCTTATTGAGAGGTCGTGGGTTCTTTCCAACCGGGTGACTGGGACAGTTTATTTCAAATATTCTTAAGATAATTATAGTATTTAGAACACGGTAAAAGAGGAATTAGTTAACTGTCAGATTTTTAGGTATAAAAAAGAATTGATTCCATTCAAGGTGAACGTGTTATTCTCTTCATAAATCATACTTGTTCAGTTTAGCGTGGGAAATATAAGAAAATACAACAACATATTACCCATCATAGCTATCTTAGAGATTTTTTATATATATAATTTTTATATGGATGTCAAGTTGCCATTACCGGTGGATATATAAAAATATACTGTTTTAATACTAACCATGCATTTTGAATTCTGCGACCGATTTAATGTTTTGGAAAAAAAAATACACATGCTCTTCTTCCCTGGATTACAAACTATCTTTATATTCAATCTCATCATAATCGGCCCATGAAAGCGTGACAGACAGACAGAGTTACTTTCACATTTATAATTTAGTATGGGTGGTATAGATATTGTCATTGTTGTCAAGTTGCCATTACCGGTAAATCATTACGACTCGGGTAAAGACGATAACAACAAGACGAAGACTGTTGGAGAAATGGGTTTTATTCATTTTTTATTGCATAAAAGGTCATTCTGAATTCTGTCAGTAGTAGAGAACAAGTATGAGTTGAACTGTTATATTTAAATGGTTGTAAGTATTACATTTTAGAGTAGCTCGGTGGCGTAGTGGATAAGCGCCGCGGCCCGCGATCGTAATCGTTAAGCAACTTTCGCAAGGGTCGGTCACGGGATGGGTGACCAAAATTATTATCTCGAGCTACTCCGTGCTTCGGAAGGCACGTTAAGCCGTTGGTCCCGGCTGCATTTGCAGTCGTTAATACCCTCCAATCCGCATTGGGCCAGCGTGGAGGGTCATGGCCCATCCTCCTTAACCATCCATAAGGAAGGCCTGAGCCCCTGCAGTGGGTACGTAAAAGGACTGGTGGTGTGATTACATTTTAAATCGATCACTTACAAAATGTCACTGATGTTTGACTTCACGTAGCTGAAACTAACCCAAGCGTTATTGATTAAATCGGTGGTTTTACATCTCACAATACCATCAAATTATTACGGTCCAATATCAAATAAAAAATTTGTTTCGCGTATTGTTACTTAACTTCTTTGGCTGGCAACCCAAATTAAATATATTCTGAAGCCCACGCCTTGACGTTTTATTAACCTAACATTAACAATAAAACATAAAAATTAATTAAAAAAACTCAAATTTATGTCATTATTAAACCTACGTACATTCAAAATGAAAACGATAACGGCGCACAGAGTTATTGAAATATTCGCGCGACCCGGTATCGAGTGGGACGCGTCAGAAAAAAATGGTTTATTGCATATATAAAATTTAATATTATGCATATTATAAAAGGGGAGGAGTGTTTGTCTCTCCTTCTTTTAGTTAGTTACAGTATTTTTTTTTATGTGAAACTATGCTGATAGTTGATTGAAGACTGAATAGAGCTGCTTTAGGGTATATAACCCTTGACCAAGAGGGTTAAGCATTAAGCAACATTTAGTAACTTGTAACTTACGATTATTAGCAAAGAGATTCTTAACAACAGCTCATTGTGAACAAACCGCAACATGTTAGTCTATTAATATCTGAGAAATAATGTAGAAATAACAGCATGTCTGGGATTTATAGTTACCGAGATATTGTGCTGTGTTTGTGGAAGTGCTGCTAGTCGACCGAAAATGCTCGAACAAATTAAATGCACTAAGTGACGTCACACGGTGCTACGGTAGAGAAAAACGTTTGGGCGTCCGGGCAGTCTTTGTAATATCTTTGTTATTTGTGTGTTTCTTTATAGCTGTTATAATGAAAGTTGTTATGTTATATGTAACTAATTTAATGGCATATGTATTGTAGCAATTTTTTATAGTATATTTTCTATAATTTTTCAGGTTTTTCAACATAATATTTATAAGTTAAAATGGTACATATGTAGGACACAAGCCTCTACTCTTCATATTTTAAGTTTTAAAACCAAGTGGAGAATTTTCTCAATTTTGTATAGCCTGACCTGCTGTTGACTGTACTTAGGATTAGACTCAGGTATTTTCTATGGATGGATGGAAATCAAATCGATTGGGGCGAATGGGCCATGATCTACCACGCTGGTCCAGTGCGGATTGGTGTGTGTTAACGGCTGCAGATGCAGTCGGTACTAACGGCTTAACGTGTTCGGAATGCACGGTTTGAGCTCGAAATAATAAATAGTTGGTCACTATATGACAACTGCGCCATCAAGTTCCTCATCATTATATTATTAATAAGAATAATAAATACATTTTTGAATACGTGTCCAGATTTAATTCATATTTACCTTGTATTTTATATGTACACAATGTTGATAAGAGTTAATTACGACATCATAGTAATCAATACTACTTACATTATAGATAATACGAAATACTAACCGGAAGTTTAAGGGCAACAAAACACACGACTATGAAGGTCACACACAATAACTTATTTACTTATTGACGTGCGTCTATTTGACTATATAACAAAAAGCACAAAACAGTCAATGTTCAAAATTATATTTTGCCTTAAAAATCTAGATAGTCCTCAGTCAGATAATAGAAAAATATTAGATAAATCTTCTTTTACTTCAACAAGAAATAGCTTAGATAACAGGCCCTAATTTTAAGGAATGGGGGCTCGCTACATCACAGTTTTGTAGAAAATGTACAAAAGCAAATCCTTATCATTTAAGTTTAATAATATAAATGAATAAAATTCTTTTCAACAGGATTTATGATATAGATCTTTGATATAATTTATATATCCTTGATATTATTATCTTTGGACATAAATATTATCAATGAACCAGATTTTACCGATTGTATTGCATTTTTTCTACATTAAATTGATTTAAATCTAAACTTTACGTTTAGCAACAACAATATTGGTCGAGTGAGAGTCACTAAACATTTTCATAATCTGGATTTTCATGGGATATTCATACAATATAAACTGTGTAGCTCAAAACCATTGGAAATAAATGTTTACCATTTGAATATTAATGAGCAAATGTTAAATTATAATATAGTCTAATTTGCATACAGTTAAATGAACGTATGTTCGTGTGACGTTACTTTCCATACATACTCATTCAATTATTAAAATAACAGAACCGTTGGACGTGCAAAAACCTTCACAGCCGGTCGTTGACACCAAGAGGCACTTTAGGGCTACCTCGTCACACTCCGTCAGTTTCGTGACTAATATAAATAATTCTTTATGTTACTACCAAATTCGTAGATATCAAACTCGGAAAAACACTCAGATCATTTCATAGCAACGCCCAATGTTACTACTGTAAAAAAATAATAACTAAAACAAGACAGTTTTGCTTAAATAAATTTGAAAAACGGGAGGTTGTTTAAATTACTTTATGAATTAACCGTAAGAGTTTATTTAATGTAAATGTAAGTACGCAATGAAATCGTCGAGATCAAATAAAATAATGGATCAATTCGGTGCTCGCTGGAGAAATCTTGACAATTTGCATAGGGTACCTGAATACCCACACAGTAACACCTACGTATTCGTTTGTCTGAAAGAGAAACCTGTACAACAAACTCGATCATATTATTAAACAATAAATCAACAAAGACTTGGGCATTTCGTTATCAAACCTTAAGGGTTTTGTGTATTTTAGAGTTTGACGTCATCTAATATTTTACTTATGCAAACTTCAAACATTGGTGGGCACATGAATTGTCAATCCGCATTCCGAAGCAAAATTCATTCACGATTCGAAACGAAGTCGTCTAGACAGTGCGTCGGTGAAAGGTGACCATTCACCGGCCAACGTGAGCCGGCACTGACATAGGGATAACTGGTTAACTGTGAAACGCTTACCATTAGGGAAAATAAAGATATAAATATATAATGCCCGTTTTCACTAAATGTAGGTACGGGTCGCCTATAAATATTTAGGAATCGCTTAAAATGAAAATGTATTTTATCAATGACTAGGAACTACCTAACGACTTTAAGCAACGTCTAAAATTATGACACGCAGTATGCGGAGCTTTATGTCGGACATTTGCGTAATATGACAAGATCCCAAATATTTTACGGAAAAAAAAAACAAATTGTTTATTTGCAATTAAAACTAATATGAATAAGCGAATCGTAAGATTAGGCGTTTCCTAGTTAAGCTATGCCTTATTCTAGGTTAATGAAAATGGGCGTAAGATTTAGCGTGAAGATTAAAAATACATCTTGAGAACGCTCTATTTACAGTATCACAGTTATCAGTTGCTTACTCCGCTCAATCCATAGAGTTCAAAATAAAACTATACATAATTTTTAACATCCAGATAAAACGTACGATTATTAAACATATGGATAACGTAAATTCATTTTAAAGTATACGATATGATCTACACAGCACCGTCTGCCGCCGCGCCGGTACACGGCCACTGATTTTAATGACATTGCACGATGAGGCCAGCATCCGCATAGTAACTAAAAGATTTCAGACAGCGAACGAAAGTTGATCGCGGACGAAAAATGCGAGTTCCACGCGAGACGGTTCCGGCCGGCGTCGACATCTCTCCAGTCGTCTCGTAAATATTTGGCGCTTTGACCCCTCTGCATCGTGAAGGTTGCGTATAAGAAAAACCGGCCAAGCACGAGTTGGACTCGCGCATGGAAGTTTCCGTATAGAATATAGTAGCATTTCGTCTTTCTGACCCTATGTACATATATGTATGCTTATCTTTGGAACTACGCAAGGGATTTTGGTGCGGTCTTTTTGAATAGATAGGGTGGTTGAAGTGCCCCATGCTAGTTATCTACATAAAACGTTTGTTGTAATATTATACCTATTTAATCAATTTTGCTTTTACAATTGGGTGGATTGCCTGAACATTGACGAAAGTACGCTCTGTAGTAGCGAAAAAGTAACAATAGCTTGAAATATTCGTCAGTCCTGTTAGGTCCTGGGTAGCTCAGTGGTTAGAGTAGTCGCTCGGATTGCGAAAGGTAATGGGTTCGAATCCCATCTCAGAATGTCACAAAGTGGATTATTTAAGCATTTTTCATTAGAATACGTTTTGGATTTGTTGTTATAGATGTAACACAAATAACTACACAATTTTCAAAACTCGACTGTGACAGACGGACGAACAGCGGAGTAGTCAATAATAGGATCCCGTTTTAATCCTTTTAATAAAGAACCCAAAAAATAGTTACAACACCGGTTTTTTATGTAGGGCTACTTCTCCTGTGCGTAATTTATTCGAAAAAAAAATTGTTTCCTTAACTGGTTTTGATATAAATCACCTACCATGTTTTTATTTCAGATTCTTGAAGTTGATTTTTTTTTTCACAATAAACACAAGATATTTTTTTATCCTTATAATATTTTTTTTCTTCTGTAACGCTGACGTTGTCGTAATAATCCTGTAGCTTTCATTGATACTAACATTGAAACCCCGAGAAAAACAAACGCGAACCTCGTTCAAATCGTACGTGTAGTTCAAACGAGAGCAGAGTTTAATTCTGTAACGGTTATACCAGTTTCTAATAATAAACAAAGTATTTATGGAAAGTATAATACTATTAGTCACTATCGCAAAAGCAAATAAAAGTCGAGAAAGACTTCGCCTCGGATTTCCCAGAAACTGGGTATTTGGAACACAAAGATACACCGACCGGTGTAGAGATCTCCAATGGAGTGCCAAAAGCGTGGGACGCGATATGGAGTTTCACGGGGTAATTGTATAAAATACCGATCGACACTGTATTTATTTATTTATTTAGGTACATTTTGTATAATCTATACTAATATTATAAAGAGGAAAGCTTTGATTGTTTGTTAGTTCGTTGGTTTGAACTGAATGACTACGAAGGGGGACAATGGACCGCGAAGCCGCTGGACCGATTTTTAAAATTCTTTCAACTATAGGAAGCTCATACGCGGGTGACATAGGCTATATAATTTTTTTACGTTACATCATATTACTGTAATAATCTACTATAGCAAATTAAATACCTTGAATAAGATTTTATGAAAATTAGAATATAATGCAAACATTGAAGCTGGAATTTAAAAAAAAGACTAGTTATTCAGTTAAATTCAAACTGTCAATGATAAACACCAAGGGCTAAGGCAGAGCGTAGAATTGGGTTAAAGATTAGGGAGGTTGGCATAGCCGGTTAAACAATTTGGGGTCGAGGCCATGGACCGATAACTCACCTCACAATAAACCACGAGTTGCTATATGACACTTTCAGAATTGTTAGTCTCTCAGTTAAGGGTTCACCGATCCCGCTGAGCGGGACTGGAATATTATAAAGAAGAAAGATTTTAATTGTTTGTTTGTTTGCTGCGAATAGGTTCCGAAACTACATTAAATGCGATGAACACAGGCTATATTCTGTCCCGAATAAAGAGATGAAAATCGGAATGGAAGCTTATATAGGGAATTAAAACGTTACCTTAGTAACCATTGTTTACCATTCAATCGATATTCGATACTCGAATAAACAGTTCCCTGGGGACCACGCGGACGAAGCCGCCGGCGGAAAGCTAATATTGCATAATACCGAGCTCATTGTGTAAGAAATACATTTAATTAAACTTAATGGGATATTAGTCACTTTTACAATTTTTATAACATTACAGCCGGTTGTTCGTCTATTAAAATTGGCATTAGTTAAAGCGACATTACCCATACAAATTTGACATTCATTAGAGCTTAAAGACGTCATTTAATCATAATGGACGTTTGTGCAACTTACCGTTAGCCGTTGCAAGGAAGCCACAACTGAAATGTCGGTAGTCGCATTTTTTAAGACAAATTAAAACGAGATAATAGTTGAACAGCAAAAGTTAGTTTCGAAGACTTAATTGCTCTCCATCAACATACAAGCAACATTTTATTAACATAGTTGAGTTTCTTTTCATAATGAGCAAATTAATAATTATAACTCCTAGTTTGAGAAAATATATTTATGTATTAAAATAATCCATTAATAGCTGATGATGTCTGGGAGAATAAACGAAATTCTATTTAGTGCGTTAGTAAATGTAAAAATTAGATACGTATTTTTTTTTGAGGAGTGGCGGCTCGTCACAACTGTGTAGAAAATATACAAAAGTGTGAACGTTATGCGACATTCCAACTCAATGTATTTCCGTAATTTAGTGATTAAGCAAGAAATATAGACAAAAAAGGTTTCTAATACATTTTAAAACCTCCTTGTCAAATACAAAAACAAAAATTAGTCACCATCCCAGTAGTGGGTAAAGTACAGTTTGATTAAGTTGAATGGCATACAGAGTACTGTGACGTTCAATATATTCTGTAGTTGGCTTAAAGGGAGCCGTGTGCATTCAACAGTGAATACAATATAACAGGCATCCTCGTTGCTGTGTAACCCAGTTTGTCCCTAATGGTGGAATTTTTTTATAAAATCCAATGAATTGATCCCACTGTATTGAATATGAATTGACATAGATTCAGGTATAATATAATATTTTCATTACTTTAAAGTGACCTTACCCATACAAATTTGACATTCATTAGAGTTTTAAAGCGTCATTAAACCTTAATGAATGTTTGTGCAACTGGCTGTATATCTATCAAATCTTAATGCCCCAAAAAAAAATGTATTAATGATTAATGTTAAATCAATATTTAAGTCAACAATATGTCAAACAAAAATATAAAAAATCTCCCTTTTAGGTATTTTAAAGCTTATTTTGCAAGCTATTAAATTCTAAAGCATTATACATTTTTTTTGAGGTATAAAGGTAAAGAATTGCAGAATTATGCATAATGCTTTGATATTGTATGAAATTTTTTTGTAATGAAATATATCTGTTGCATAAATTTTAATCAAATATTTTGATTTGTAAGAGGTAATATTTGATTTAAAAATTAAAACCAAATATACTTATCTACAACAATGATTAGTTAATTCTAAGTATTTGTATTTCCATCATCATGTGATTTACCCTTCTTTACAAATAACTTTCAGTCCAACTTATGGTTTTGGGAAAGAAATTTCTTTTAGCAATAAAGTTGATTGTGCTACTAAAACTTTTAATGTCAATTGTTACCTTGTACAATATAGAATACGGATGATGACTGGGTAAAAAAAATGCAATTCTATTTAGTCCGTCAGTCAGATAATAGAAAAATATTAGATACGTATTTTTTTTACTTCAATTTAACAAGAAATAGCCTAGATAACAGGCATTAAACTTGAGGAGTGGGGGCTCGCTACGTCACAGTTGAGTAGAAAACGTACTCTAACGTGACGTCATGCGAAATTTCAACTCAAGGTAACGCCGTAATTTTATGATTACGAAAAAAATAAAAAAATACGTGTTTAATATTTTTTAACACTCTACCTGACGGGCAAACAAACAAAAATTAGTCATCATCCCTATTTATTAAATAATGTTACCTAATTAAAGACTGTATTACTGATTTTTAAATAATTTTTAAAGCACAGATCAAGTTTTGTTCACACTTTACGTGACAAATTCAGGTAATCAAGATTAGTCAATGTAGAAGTTGAAATATTTAAGTCATTAATAATCTATATACTACATCTCATCTTTTTCATGCTCTTAATAAAAATATCTTTATTCAAATACACTATTTAAAGTAGGTACTTTTGAATTTAAAATAAAAATTCCTACCACTCATTTAGGACTTTGGCTGCAAAGAAGAACAAGTAAGAAGCCCTAAGAGAAGTCATGACATTTACAAAAACCATGCCATTACTAAATATAAATCAGTTATATGTATGACAGCAATCACCAATTTCAGTAAATCATTTTTATATACTTTTTATTTATAATGATTAAGCAAACCTTCAAGGTCCATAATATTCAGTATTATTTGTCTTCACATATGCAGGTATATTTAAATTTACTTAATTTTATATTAAATGTATTTTTCCTATTCAATTTGATTTATCCATAAAGGTGACCTGTGTTCCAGCGATGATGACATTTATAGGCTTTTGATGATGTATTTTGAAATTCCAATTTCATAAACAAATATTCTGTTCCAGTTTCATCAACAAACATTGCATTTTCAGTAAACAGACAATATAGGTTAGACCCAGTTTGATAATTTTTTTTCATAGATTTTGAATGACTCAAATCATACAGAGTTGTCAGTGTATGTACTTAACAATAATATTTATTATTTCATTTATTTAATGCTTTTAAAACAAGGTATAATATATATATATTTTTTAATTAATTTCAATTAGTAAAAACAAGTTGAGGTTTGCCAAATAGTTATTATCAATGATTAGTTTTTTTTTGTAAATGAAGCATTGCAGCTATTGAAATAAGTTCAACAAAGTAAGTAGTTGTAGGGAAGTCTAAGAATGTTTTGACCCTATAGTTGAATACAGAATCATTTAATAAACAATAAGTATATTGTAAGGAAGACAATAAATCATCACTTTGACACTGGAAGATATAAAAAAAGTTACCTATAAGACAGATTTTTTTTTAAGCCAAACTTTCTAAATTGATGCATGCATGTATGAGTTTCATCCCCTCCCTTGGGCTATAAACTTGTTTCTTCACCCCAACTATGTTTACACTGAATCCAAAACAATCCTATATGAACATTACTATTGATGTCAGTTGTTAACATAGTACACAACCATAAAATACTTACATTTATTTTTGGCATTCTCATCCATGAGCATGTTGAAGTGGTGGTGGCGATTCCACGCAGCCATTTTGCCTTCGTGAGGAGCCCCGAGAAGCACCAGGGCCGCCCCGGCGGGCCCAACTCCGTCTAGGGGCTCCAGTGTCCTCACACTACAAATTTGTCACACACTCATAACCCAAAAAGCATAACTAGCACACACTCGCGATCAAAACGCCGTCGCCTCCGACGGCGGTGTCATCGGCGCCAAAGCGCGGCGCACATGCCTCGGACACTTCCGCTACACGCACTTATGCACTCGCGGGTAAACAAGCACGACCAACACGCCGAGCGGTGATTCACCTCCAAGAGCCGTTGCGCGCTCCGAAATCGACTGTGCCGTGCGCTCACGGACCGCAGCCGACTGGCACCCAAACACTAGTCCCGTGTCTGTGTCACGTGTGCACTGCAGCGATCGACGACACCGACACTATCCCGCACAATAACTTCAATTGCACCCACCACAAATCAGTCTAATTTTTCGATACTATAGGGAGTCTCGGGAGACGAAACCTATAGATGCATAGGACGCGTAACACTGATAAACATTCAATCCATACCCACCTTAGTTGACTCTATGAACAAAATAATAACAAATGTGCACGAGATTTTCACAGTAATATGTGCACGTGGGTTGCGTCACAACTAGAAACTACACAATGTTGAGAAAGCACTGTGGTGGATGCGAAATGTCTCGAAATCACGACGGAAATTCCTAGAATACAGAAATAATGGAGTTAGCTGTAGCCAGCATTTTCTAAAAATGTTGAAATACGAATTACATTGTCGCACACAGAGGTAGCAAAAGGATCGATTGATCACAAAATGTAATACAATTATTTATAACAACACCTTTAATTAAACTATTTGTAAACAAAACACAGCCCGTAATACATTTATGAAATAACAGTTTTAAAACAGTATACGCGAACGCGTCGAACAAGCGCGACAAATAGGACAAAACATGGCAGACTCGAAAAAGCACACGAACTTTGTCTGTGATCGTTTTATTTATAAAATGCTATGTTATCTGCAACGTTCCGTTACAAGTTAACTTTATGTTATTCGCTGTGAATTTTTACTTTATGGCAGGAATTGTTTATCCATTTATTACACATTGATAAATGGTGTAGTATTTAAGCACTATTTTTATAATGTAACTATTACACTCCATATTTTTATATATAATTGTTTAAAAAAACTTTCATTATAAGACGCTTATGCTGCATGGATAGAAACACTTAAAAATATTCTCTATGAAAAGTGTTGCCTGTATACAGAAAATAATTATTGTAGTAGTTTATAAGGTTTTACTATTTATTGAGTCAATGTTACAACATCGTGGACTAGAATAATACGAACATAGAATGAGAAATGTATAGGCATACCAGAATCTGAGGGCAATGAAAAAAAAATCGATGTTGATATTTATATGGCAATATAAATTGTCAACTGTTGACAACTGTCAAGTCAAAGTGTAAATTGTGAAAATATGTGAAAATATTAATTTATTTTGTGAAAATAAAGAGAAGATATGATGACATTTTTTCACGCCCGGACAAAATAGGAACGGTGAAAAAAAGAATATAAATTAAACCGGATTTGATTAAGATGTGTAAGCTTAACAAACAATGACATCTCCACTAGATGGCGATTCTAGCAAAAGTTGAATTTTGCAGGAAACAAATGGACCAAAGTTAGTTATTTCCGTTCATATTAAAAACTGAAATTTGAAAAGTTCGAAACTTAGATATCAATATAAATACGAAAAAGTACAAATAGAATATGAGTTGTTTTTTGAGTTTTGAAAACTAATTTACTTTTAAACTTGAAAGAAAACCGGAAAGGTTGTCATGGAGAAATCACAAGCGACATCTTATTTGATTTCGGGAACTATTTTTTTTTTTTTAAATTTCCTCATTGCATTTTAGTACAGATTAGCAATAAACAAATAGGTACATAAAGTAAAACTTATTTCATTGAGTTGTGTTATAACACAAATATATTCTAGGTCAGGTAAAATATTATTGGGTTTTTCTGTCGGGTCGGGTGTTGTCAATATATAATATTAGATGTTGCTAATATAGAGTGTACAGGTGTATGTTTGTGTACTATATTATGTCCCTAACAGATGACTAAGATTGATTATGTTCAATGCTATGAGGCAGTTATTGAAGAGTTTTTATGGAATTAAAATATTACAAGGATAATATGTCTTCATCAAATTTACCCAAAGCTGCCTTCAACAAATTATAAACCTATAAAATCTTTTAAAAAATGTAGTATTTTTAAAATTTCCTTAATTCTTTCTGAAAGTTGAAAATTGTTTCTTATATTATTGCACCAATATTAAAAAAAAACTAATATTTTTATTTCGATATATTTTGACATCACCGTTTTATGTCATGAATTGATAGAAATATGAAATACATGCGGTCCATGAACTGAGAGATATATTTTGATAATGATAAAAAAATGCTTTTCGAATTAAGTTATAATATTTTTTTATTAGACACCTGATTATTGACTCTTGACAAAATTGCTTAACCTTCACATCGTAGATCCAACGTGCTATCCACAACCTCATCAAGCGAGTCTTCAAAATCAAGTATTTTGACGAATAGCTTTGTCAGCCCCTTTAGATAATTGTTTTTATATTTTTTATTAGAATGTGACTTTTGTCACTAATAAAAAAATAGTTTTTGATTTACTATCCGTCTTTTTGTATAAATTTTCTTAAATATATCTTATTCTGTTGCTAATTTATTATTTGATTTATTATTACAATCACATTTTTGCTATCGATAACATAGCTAATATCTATTTACAACCCATAATCGATTACCCAGAGCAAAGAGTTCATATTCGTCTGATGGTTACATACTGAGAAGAGTAGTATTAGTTTTCTCACATTATAACAGTTTAATCAAGATATTTCAATTTATTGCGATCCGTTATTTTGGTCAGACAGGATCACGATCTAGATTGATTGTGCCACGTCAAACTTTATATAGCGGTGGCTGCCAATGGGTCTTGCTTGATTTGCCGTCACTTCGTTTATATCTTCTGCTTTTGTTTTACTACACCATTGAAGTCCATTGATGTAGTAAATGTTGTAATTAGCTGATTTAATGTTGATAATATGGAACGTAATAGTACACAAAACACAATAGGAATAGGTAATAGTAACATATCTAATGTTAGCTAATGATATTACTAACATAAAATTAGATTTGTACGAAATCTCCACCCTAAGCAAGTAATGACTAATGAGTTGATATGGGCAGGTATCTTTGTTGAGCGTTCGGTTTCTGAGCGAATCACATCGCAACTCGCTTTGTCACTTTCAGTTCGTTCTAACTAAAAACCAACTGGTGTCTCCATTGCTTCTTGAGCTATTCTTGTATTTGCTTTACGGATGCTATGGCGCTATAATTTTTGCAGCAGCATTTTTTTCTGTAGATTTTTTTTGTCACGTCTTATGTTTTGTATTCACTTGGTGACGCGAACGTCAGCAAAATCTTTACCGAACAATGATTTTGCTTAATATTATGGCACTGTCACTACTGAGATTAAAGATTCAATCTAACAACGGTGAAATATTTATGTAGTTAGAAAATATTTCTCGAAAATATAAAAATAGATGTCATTGGCTTTGATTATATATGATAATAGATCGCGAGTTACTTTCAATTTTCGTGCAATTTGTTGCTAGTATCAATCGAGTTATTACGACGATTATTTTTCGACGTTCGGAATCTGATGGTGTGCTGGAAATAACTTTTACTAGATCAGGTTAGTACGACGAGTCGCTATTAAGGTAGCCAGACAGTGGAATAAACTGCCGTCTGATATCCTTCATTTTTCTTATATACTTCATGAATATCTGCTTGATTAATCTTAGCTTGTACAAGAACAGACAGATATAATTATGTATATGTGGAGTAGTTTATTTTAATGCATATAAGTAGTTTGTATTATATATTATAGTAATATATTTGTTATTAATATATTTGTTGGGAGTAGCTCGATGGCGTAGAGGATAAGCGCTGCGGCCCGCGATCGTAGTCGTTAAGCAACTTTCGCAAGGGTCGGTCACGGGATGGGTGACCAAAATATTATTTCGGAAGGCACGTTAAGCCGTTGGTCTCGGCTGCATTTGCAGTCGTTAATACCCTCCAATCCGCATTGGGCCAGCGTGGAGGGTCATGGCCTATCCTCCTTAACCATCCATAAGGAAGGCCTGAGCCCCTGCAGTGGGGACGAAAAAGGGCTGGTGGTGTAGTGAAGTGTGAATATATTTGTAATAGTAAAATATTTTATAATTCTTTTATTAATATTGGCACACTACCACTATTCATTATCAGTCAGGTGTCCTTTAATTTGTTGGGTTTTCTGGAAGAGATTTTTAGAGATAAGACCGTGTGGGCAACCACTAGAATTAAGAAGCTTACTGTAAACTTTTCATATTTGTGTCTCGGTATCGGGGAATTATCGTTCATTTGTATTTAATGTATAATCAAAATTGTATAATATCCATGGTAGAATATTTCTAAATGTGATTGGCAATATTGGTGTGTTTCTAGGACCAAGATATTAAGTGGTGTTGCTGTGTTAAAAAACGGATGATGTGACTAAGGCGTCCATCCATTCATAGACAAATAAAGAACTTATATATGGCGTCTTAATTGTCATTGTCGTTTGCCCTCGTCGTCCATCTGCTAATTTATTTTGTGCATAGTTGTTATCGATCGACGCATTAAACTGTGTAAATCTTAATTGCAATACTTTTACAAAAGTAAATTCAAGGCGTTTTTTTTTAAATATTATATACATGGTTGTCGTTAATTTTGTGTGGTTATAATTCTTTTGTGAAGAACAGGGGCGACTGTATCTAAAAAATCTGTTTTTATTTACATAGTTAAAGAAGTTATTCGATTTTCTATTTCTTTATCGTATATTGAGCCACGTGTAGTGTGTCAGTGTTGAATAAATATGCCTAAACGTGGAGGTGGTAGGTCTAGAAACTGGAAAGATAGTGAACATTTTGGTAAGCACATTTATGACTAATTACTTCACTTCTTAATTAGGAGTCTAATACGCGTGTTGATTTTATTAATGAAATGTCTACATATTTTATTAATGATTATACTACAGAACATGATGATCGAGTGCCAACAACGAACACGCGGCGTGTTAGTTTCAAGCCAGGCGCTTTGAACAAACAAAGTGGGAAAAACAGATTTCGCAATTGGAACGATGCAAAATTGCAATTATTGGACGATGATATTGATATGGGAGCGAATGGAGGTCAGTCACAGAAAAGAAAAGGTCCTCAGTTTTTCAGAGGCCGTGGAGGGAGATTAAACTCTCCAGGCCCTCGAATGGATAGACCGAAGAAAAAGTTTATTGCTGGTCTATTGCCATGGTACCAAATCATTATACCTTATGGAGCGAAACACGAGAAGGATGTTATTTTGAGATCATTATTAAGTTTCATATCACCTGAGATTTTCATTCCTCATTATTATAAATTAAATGGGAATGCAGCAGTTTTTTATGTGGATGATGTGAAAGTAGCTGAGAAGCTATTTAATGCAGATAGAAAGATTTCTATGCCAGACGGGTACAAGCTTGCTGTGATAGTAAGAAATGCTGTTCCCAATGTGGCAATTAATGCAGAAATGAAAGAAAAAATGAAATTAGCAATGGCTAAGAGATATAACGCTTCAACAAAAGCATTGGATTTAACTAAATTCCATGCAGATCCCGGTAAGATAATACTTTAGAAGTTATTATTATTATATTACCTATGACTTGATGTGAATAGTTGAAAAACTATATTCTCTTTCATAGATCTTGCTGACATATTCTGTGCTTTGTTCCGTCCGATGATTATGTTAGCTGCCATTGACATTATTGCTGAGAATATTCCAGACTTGGAAGCATTAAACTTGAACGACAACAAACTCTATGGCATTGAACATTTGAAGATATTGTCTACAAAATTCAAAAATTTGAAAATTTTGTATTTGGGTGATAACAGGGTATGTAATTCACAACAGTTAATTATTTCTAATATCTTATGTCTCCTCTACACGTAGACAGATTCATCTGCGGACATCGGCGGACGCATCCGCAGATGAATCCCTACAAACCGTCCACACGTCTGAAGGTCGATCAGTCTGTGTTAGTTCTCGTCAGACGCAACATGTATGCAGGCAAAATGGATATCGAGACCGTTTGGATTCCACAGGCAGTTTTCTGCTTGATACAGCTCCAAAAATTTAAAAGTTTCTTCAGTGCTCATGTTAGCCATTTTAACACGCAAAAAAAACTGTAATAATCACGCGTACAATCTCATTCGCTTCCCGATGAACACTGATGCGTCTTCAGACGTGTGGACAGACCGCTCGATTTGCTTGCGTCGATCGCTCGCCATGGAACCCTTTGATCCGTGCCACAAAAACCGACAACTCGCGGATAAGTGCCGGACGCATCGGCCGACGTCAAATACCTACCACAGACGAGCAAATCACCCCCTCTATACGTCGGCGGACGCGTCTGCCGACGTCATCTGCAGATGAATCTGTCTACGTGTAGAGGAGACATTATAAAATAGCATACATTTTTAAATACTTGTGTTTTGAAGAAAATGAAAAGTGAAAATACAAACTAATAGAATTTAATTTTGTTATTGGTTTCTAATTGGTATTTCAGATACCATACTTAGGATCACTGGATCCAATGAAGCAATTGCAGCTTGTGGAGCTTTATCTGAAAGGCAATCCATTGGTGAACAGGTTTAGTGATCACGAAATATATGTCAGGTAATATTTACCTTGTATAGCCTCTCATGGCTTTGGACTTCTTAAACTTATTGTTGCTTATTATAAGCTGAGACAAGACCAAATTGAAATGTCTTTGTTGTTAATGACAAGTAATCGTTATAAAAATAAAGAATGTTTCTGTTTGTAGGTTAGCTCTGACAATTCTTAAGAAATGTCAGTACAATAGCTACGATTGTGATTTAACTAATATTACATTATCAATATGGACATCTCTTCTGTAATATGCAGAAGGTTAGATTTCTAGTTCATAGACAATATTGGAATCCTCAAAGCTAACCCACAGACTAATTGCAAGCCTGATATAAATAAAGGGGTTTGGGCCTGAGTGCCACATACACTGAAAATTTCAAGTGTCAACCCAATGAGATATACAGTCAGATGTTAGTAGGATATTAGTATATCCTATGGGTATGGGTGTTGGATCATGAATCTTATAAATTAATACATTTAACATTGATACATTGCATTATAATCAGAGGTCGGAATTAGGTAGAGTTATTTATATACTTGCATCGAAATGTTGATATTAATGTGGACCTTCCTGGGATTTCTTCATTTCTTTATTTCTTCTTTCTTTAATTGATGTAAGTTTGGCAACGTCGTGCGTGCAGTAGTTTAAATTGTGTAAAAGTAAATAACTTTTTAAAATTAATCTCGGGTTTGAGGCATATCCACTTTATTCTTTTGCTGTATGAAATCAGTGTAAGTACATGAATAACTCTACCTAATTCCGACCACTGATTATAATGTACAATTTTATTAAACACAATATGTATATATTATAAGATTTCTTTTTCATTTTTTACTCTGAACTAATTATTGCTTGATATAGTCACCACAAAGAAAATATTTAAATCTTTAAAATTAAATTATAATGGTGTTTCAAATAAAAATGGTATAGATAATCTCTATCATTTAAAGTTTACTGTGAATATTTTTCTTTTTCTCTTAATTTGTGTTGCAATTATCTTTCTTACAAATGAACAAAACATGCCTCTGTAAACTGTTATAAAAAAATCTTGAATAATAACCAGAACTAATTATTAAGAAAAAGTTTTTATGCTAAATATGTTTATTGCATGTAACTCTTTAAATTATCATATGAGTTCTGTTTACTGTTGGTATTTTGATTGGAATAACTTTGATACAATAGCTTAATATTTGATATATATGTTTTTTGACGATTAGTACTATATTGATGGTAATGATAGATTGCATTCATTTAAATAAATTACGTAATTTCTTTAAATGAATGGTATGTATGTGGTGTCTATGATACAATTACTTTAAAAATATAATAAATAAACCATAATGTATGAATATGTATTAACTGGCAGTTTCAAATGCTTGGAAAACTATCGTATCCTTTAACATAGATTGTGTATTGAAAACTCCTTCAAGTAAAAACTATTTTTGGTTTACTTAAATCAAATAATTCAAGTTATCAATTAGGTCAAGTATAATATTAATGATTTTACATACACACTGCTTAATATGAAAAACTTAGTACTTAAAATTTTTGAGATCTCTTTGTAATGGATGATAGTATTGAATGCAGCATATTTTTTAATACATCATATGTGAGTATTGGGATACTGCCATTGGTGGTACAGTACGGCAAAGGATTGTGCACTCAAGCTTGCGTATCCTTAGGCTACCATGGTATCCCCAGGATTTTCTATTAAATGGCGAGACGGAATCTGGAAAAAATCTCGAAAAGGAAGTGTTTAATTATCATGTGCATTTATTTTTACACTTATGCTTTGCCGTGCCTTACTACCAGGGGGTAGTAGGTAGCTCTAGTTTTTAAATTCAAACAATAATTTTGATTTGATTTATCAAAATGCTAATGATTCATGTTGAATTCAATATTATATGATTTACATAGAGGTCTCTGTGCTAATTCAAGTTTTTATTGAAAAAAAAAAGTAAAAACAAATATCGATGGTAGGAACCAGTGTGCATGTAATGGTATTGCGATTAGTTGCAATATTTTTCCAAGCTTATATGTTTTTGTTTTGTACTGAAACTAATGTTTGGACAAGTTTCAGAGAACAGCATTATATTCCTTGTGTTGCTATCTTGTTTGTTGTCTCCAGTGATGTCCGGAAGAAGTTTCCGAAGTTGGTTCGACTGGTAAGTGCTGAAAAATATAAACACTTGTTAAATTATTAGATTCTGTTTATAATTTTAACTTAAAGTGTCCCCATAGTTAAACCAAGCTTACACTTGAACACAATCTCGATGCGAATGAGGAAGGAAGTATTTAAAAAAAAAAAAATTTGTTCCCGAAATCAAACTAGATGTCGCTACGGTACGTTCTTGATTTCTCTATGACAACCTTTCCGGTTTTCTTTCATGTTTATAAGTAAATTAGTTTTCAAAACTAACTCATATTAACAACTCATATAAACAACTCATATTTTATTCTTATTCTATTTACTTTTTCGTATTTGTATTGATATCTAAGTTTAGAACTTTTCAAATTTCGGTTTTATAATATGTTAGTTAAAAGAAACGGAAATAACTGTCTCTGGTCCATTCGTTTCCTGCAAAAATCAACTTTTGCTAGAGTCGCCATCTAGTGGAGGTGCTTTTTAGTGCTTTCGTTTTTTTTAAATACTTACAAAGGTAAACTTTCTCCCATACACAAAAATAGTTTCCTTAACATTAACTCTACACTAGTATTATAAAAGGAGGACAAAATTAAGACCAGGTTTGAACCATTACCCGACCGAAATAACTTGACATTTTCTCTTCTGCCATTGTCAATTTGCTTTGGGCGGATCCATAAATCGTTATCACAATCGATGTACTTTTGAAAGGGACTCCGATAGATTATGAAATCAAACAATTAACCCACGGCATTTGTGTATTAAGTTTCTTTAATTAATCACGCTGTGAACAGGATGGAGTGGAGCTGCCACCAGCCATCGGTTTCGACGTATCAGAAGACGTGGCCCTCCCGCCAAGACAACAATCCTTCCTCGTTGATCCAGCAGGCCAAGATCTTGTTAGAGAATTTCTGACGCAATACTTTGCAATTTACGACTCTGACTCGAGACAGCCCTTGCTAGAAGCTTACCATGAGCATGCCACTATGTCTATGGCTGCAAATTATTTGAGCAATGATAACAGAAATTCGCCGGCCACCAGGTTAGTGTTATGAAAGTGTAAAGTTTATTGAAACCAACTTTTAATGTTGCATCATATTTTTTTCGTTCAATACCATATCTTCAGCAATTGCGAGATAATAACATGGTTATGAGGTTCAGGGTTTATTTGTGGTCACTTTATATTACCAGAAATAGTTTTTATATGTGTTTTAGATAAATAAAAATAAAAGAGATAGGTTCTTCAATAGATTTCATGTCCAATAGTGAAAACCACTTCAAAACGTGCAGGATCACTGACAGGATGCTGCTACACATAATAATGGTAGCAGTTCTATGCCAGAAACTAAACTACACTATTTTTTTTTCTTAGTAAAAAATGCTTAAATATCTTAATATCCTCTTTGCCCAAAGGTACTCTGAGATCGCCAAAGTGGATTTTAAGCCTTTTTCCTCAAGAATATATTCCAATATTGCTATATTGGAATATATTCTTGAGGAAAAAGGCTTCATTACGAATGCTAAATTGATCAAATAAGATTATTTTATTTCAGTCATTGCTACAACAGAATTGGCACCATTAATATGTTTATGAATATTAACGTTTATCCTTTTTTATTTTAGGCTCAATTCTTACATATCCAACAGCAGAAATATACTAAGAATAACTGAGAGGGAATACAGAAGACGCTACATGAAGACTGGGAGACTTCAGGTTGTGTCGTTCCTCTCCGAATTCCCTAAAACTTTGCACGATTTAATGGGGTTTGCTGTTGATTTACTCGTATTTACTGTGAGTACTCATATTGTTTTTGTACAATTAGTAGTTTGTAGTTCAACTAGTGAGTAATTCTTCATACAATACTTTATTGGTATAATACCATTTCAATAAATATATGTACTGGTTGCATTCGCATCAAACGTTTAGTAAATGACGTTTAGTTTATTGAAATGTGACGTCACTCGATGCTCGATCATGGCCGCCCGTGCTTCGGTTCTTGTGATCCACAGACCATAAATTGCAAGTTAATTTTTCAAAAATAAAATATACTTACAATTTGTATTAAAACAAAAAATTCTACGTGGTTATTCTTTCAATAAAAGTTATCGTTTTCAACATGTTTCATAATTTATTTTTATAATTGGCAAGTAGCCAGTTTGATACAACAATCCGTTCTCAAGATACGTGCTAGAATTTAAGCGCTGTGGATGAAGGCTTTAAGATGGATTTACATTACGGAAGTGTCACGAAACTAAAAATAATTACCACGAAAGTCATTTCGGCACAGGTAAAAGTATTTTCGAGATGGCTTGCAATCAACAGTATTTTTCGAGACAATAGCTGCGTCAACATTGAAGTTTTACTATGAGATATCGGCATCTTCACTATTTTTCCATATCAGTTACATAGCCGATATCAAATTTTGAAAATCGTTTTCAGATATCAATATCGAGGAATGGTTGTGGACTACTTTTCAATATGTCAAAATATAGATATCATATTCGCTTCATCTCTTTTGCTCCTCGGAACTTTGCTAACATTAGAAAGAGATGGGGCGAATCTCGTGTCTTGACTACTTAGGTAGCACCTGGAAATAGACTTTACTACAATGATATTAAAGGTTATATTGTCAGATTCAAGCGTTCGTAACTGTTTTGGGCATATTGTGTGGATCTTTAATTGGTTATCTGATTTATGTATCGATACTGTAAGTTCATTTATGCAACCGTTGATCTACCATGAAAAAAATAAAAAATAAAATATGATATTCGAATATCAAGCTAATACATTTTGAGACGATACTGTTGTATTTAGGTAGTAGTAAACTTACACGAAGTTGCACAAACGTCCATTAAAACTGTCATTAGTTAGTTTAAACCGACATTAACGATACTATTAAAATTTGGAACATTCATTAGAGTTTAGAGTCGTCATTAAACATTAATGGACATCTGAGCAACTGACTGTTAGAGATAACTCATATCGCTTTTCAGATACGTTTTGATATATTGAACTCATGCCCATTTACTATGGTATAGTGATAGTAGTTTCGCTTTGTCAATCGAGGTGAAAATATTTGCGTGTAACTACTTTCATAGAAAGTATGCGCTTCACACGTAACTTAAGTGTCGTAAAATTAATGCATAAATTGCTAAAATGGACGACATGAACTCTTAGCGCAATTAATGCAATCAAGTTTCATGCAACTACTGTAATGTAAATCCAGCTTTAATCTCTACAATCGCAGTATCATTGGAGTTCGTTGATAACTATGCCATTAGGTAAGCTTTATTTAGTCTGTCCTGTCCTGAATATGAATATAGGGTATTTGACTAATTTTGAAAAATAGTTTTTAATATGTTTTTTTATATAATAAGCACATTACAATAATATTTCGCGAAAATTTACTGTATTTATCAATTAAAATCAAAATTAATATTTCCGAAACCGGGCGACAAACGCTGTCTCTCATACGCCGCATTTACTACTAACTACGCCACGTATGACGTCACACGCTAGTAAATAAAGAAATCTCAATCATACTAAAATCATCAACAGGAAGCCATATTTGTTAGCATATGACTTCATCAGAGTTGCAACCACTTAGAAAGCGTTTTTATCTCGGGTAAAATGAAAAAAATTATACATTATTTCGATTAAAATCATCAACAGGAAGCCATATATTAGCATGTGACGTCATCAGGGTTGCAACCACTTAGAAGGCGTTCTCCTCTCGGGTAAAATGTAAAAAAATATACATTATTTCGATTAAAATCATCAACAGGAAGCTATATATTAGCATGTGACGTCATCAGGGTTGCAACAACTTAGAAGGCGTTCTCCTCTCGGGTAAATGTAAAAAAAATATACATTTTTTCGATTAAAATAAGGTGAAATATTTGTTATTACGCTATTATCCTATAGGTGATCGCAATTTTTTATATATTTTCAATGTCGTACAATACCCTATTGTCCACAGCCCGCCATGATAGTTCTGACGATGAATGGAGTGTTCAAGGAGACCAACACTAATGGCAACCCTACACGCTCGTTCCATCGCACTTTCGTCATAGTGCCCAACACGACAGGCGGGTTCAGTATCATCAACGACATGTTGTACATAACCAACACTACTAAGGAACAAGTGAGTTGTTATTAATAATACAATGTATTCGAAATTAAGTTTTTATATACATTTTTATGTCAATTACTCGACTATTTGTTTGGGAGTCGTTTCATCGGTAATGTGTTGTATATTTATGATCGCAACTTTTTTTGTGAAATTATTAAAAAAAAAAAATCACGAAATTGTAAAAAAACCTAAAAATGTTCATCGAAATAAATACAAAATCAGAATTTTGATTATCGAAATATGTTATGATTAAAAGCCGCATGTTTTCGTCTGCTTATCACGTCACACGATCCGCTATAGTGTGATGTCACTTCATTGTATTTGGCTCATCAACATATCTGCATAGAAGGTTTTATTTTTGAATCAAATACTGGCCAATCAGAGTGATTCAAGGCATCGAACGATCCACGCGTGTCTTTCTCCGAGAGTGAGACGGACTCTCGAAAAACGTCGTATATTGAGCCTTATTGTTTTTACAACAAGACTCATAATCAAATTTCGCTCTGCCCAAATCAAGATAAACCATGCGACATATTAGTTGGTACTTTAAATACTATTCCAATGAAATATACTACCTGCCCATGACACAGGAACGCATATCACGTGATATTTATAAAATTCGATAAAGCACGTGATGCTGTCTCACTCACGCAGCTCAAATGTGAGCGGGACAGTAGCACACTATTGCGCATCAAGTGTCGATAATAATGCTAAGCTGCCTGAAGTATTCAGTAGCGCAATTCTGCTAATGTTAGCGCAATTCTGTTAATGTTAGCATAATAATGGAAAGTTAATAGTGCTTCAACTACAACCCTTTATGCCACAGTTTTTGTTACAAGATCACAAAGTAGTAAATATATATGTCAACATTGATTTCTGTTGCTAGCGCTATACTATAATTACGTAAAACATTTTTACTTTATATATATATATATACATTTCATGTCATCATTCATATAATACATTAAAATCTAGAAATATATTTAAAATTTCAAAATTTCTTGCGCAAACGCCATCTTCTCTCACGGCGTCGCTGTGACGTTACATCCCTTCAAAACTAATATCGTACTATGTATGCATAAGGTTTAATTCTCTAAGTTCTGATACGAGTAGAAGGGCGTGACGTCACGCGCTGTTTGCGGTCACGTGACAACATGTATAAAATGTTTGTATTTTCATAATTAATTTAAGTATTAGTATATTAAACACTCATCATCATCATCAGCCCTTTTACGTCCCCACTGCAGGGGATCAGACCTTATGGATGGTTAAGTAGGATGGGTCATGACCCTCCACGCTGGCCCAATGCGGATTGGAGGGTATTAACAACTGCAAATGCAGCCGGGACCGACGGGTTAACGTGCCTTCCGAAGCACGGAGTAGCTCGAGATAATAATTTTTTGGTCACCCATCCCGTGACCGATCCTTGTGAAAGTTGCTTAAAAACAACGATCGCGGGCCGCGGCGCTTATCCACTACGCCACCGAGCTACTCCGTTCCGTAAGGGTTCCGTACTATATTATTAAACACTACCAGAAAAAATTATACGATTATACGATTTATTCTCTTTTACTGTATATACCTGTATAAAGCACAGTATTTTAAATTATCAATCTTCATTTGTCATTAGGAAGAGAAAGCGTTCGGGTCAGGCGTCGCCGAAGCCCCTCCCGCTCCCGCGCCTACGCCGACGCCAACGCCATCTGCCGACGATTCGCACAAGATGATGATCGGTCTACTGTGTCAGCAGACTGGCATGAACGAGCATTGGAGCATGAAGTGAGTATTCTTTACCTCATGGTTACCATATCCTCGTAATATCAACAAAAGTTAAAAAACTGTATTTGCTTTCTACATCTGTAGCAGGCAGCGTTAGGCAAAAGTGCAAAGAGTATCGCGCTTAAAAGACTAAAAAAAGTTCATAAAATGTAAATGATAACTTTTTAAGTGATAAAACGCATCAAGAATTAGAAAATATCTAAGACAATTATCTGATTTTCTCGATTATCCAATTTTTTTTTTTAAATATCGGTAAATTTTTAAAAGAAACACATGCTCCTTCCGTTAAAAATACAGGTCTCCAAAATTATGTCGTTATCGTTTTAAAATACTTTTACTCTTTCAGTTGCTTACAAGAAACCGGTTGGGATCTTCAAAGAGCTCTCTTCATTTTTAATCAACTGCATTCTGAAGGAAAAATACCACCAGAAGCTTTCGTCAAATGAAGACTCCTGAATTACAAGGCTGTGCCTGACTATTGTACATATTGATTTAAGAAGGAAATTATTTTTGTAAGGTTTACATAGGATTTAGATAATATTTTTTATGATAAACAAAAGAAAAAATAAATAAATGATAATTTTAATTCATAAAATAAAAAAGTACCTCGTAAAAGTAATATAATATTACCGATAAATCTCTTAATTTCAATTGAAAAAAATATTTGTTATGTTAAATATGAAAATATGATTTTTCTCACTAATCACGAAGATCTCTTGTTAATAATATTAAAACTCGAACTTAGCAACAATCGAATGACGCCATTTTAAACCTTAGAATAGTTTGTTGATTTAAAATGGCGTTATTTTTTAGTCAAAGAATAAAAAAATGGATAAAATGAATCCCATTTATTTAAACTTGTTATAATATTACATAAGTAGTATGTATGTGACTTTGTCGGCAATATATAGACCCATCTTCGATAGATATTATCATACTATATATATAGGCAATATCTAACGAAGATGAGTAAGTATAGAAATATCGATTTATTTGTTTTTGTTAATTTTTCAAAGATTTTCAAAGTTCCTATTCGGTTTTTTCTGTCTTTGGTAACTAATCTATGCTACGAATAAGCTACTGAAGACATGTAGTTGAATATTAAAGCTGGACACACGGTGTAATTATAACCAACAAAGATTTGTATTAGATTGACTTCAGCAAAATTGAATTTGCCTTAGACACGATTTCATTAGATTGAAATATTTCTTGTTTGCATTGTAAAATGTGTATGTTCTAAATGAAGTTTATAGTAAAAAGCACAATTAGTTTGATTATAAATACGATTGTTTGTTAAATAAAGTGAGAGCTCTTCTTGTATTATTGCAACGAGGGAATAAGAAACTGTTTATGTAAATATGAAAACGGAATGTAATAAAATACATTTCGGCTTAGGTTTACTTCTAGAGGGGTATAACAGGACGCTGTTACGAAGACTGTGGCGATTTTTTTTAATAAGCACGGCTCCATTTGGCTAATGTCACACGCACTTTTGGACTCATGGTCCATAGTGTGTTTATCCATGGTGTTGTCAGTGTGATCTGACCTTTACCGTGACGGAACCCCCTTCAGGATGTTTATGATCCTCCTGTGGGCTAGTCGCGAAGTGTATGGTACCCATGGTATGTCTCGACAGGGCCTTTGCCGTCGTGTAGTAGATGCCAATGTCTCGTCAGCGGTCTTGGGGGAGGTGCGTAGGGAATATTATTTTGATTAAGACTGTAAAATAAAAAGATGAATACATCCTTATTTTTTCTTGAAAATTTTGTTTTATTTTATTGGTTTATGTTGGTGTGGAAAAGATGCCGGGCGTAGTAAAGGTTCGTGTCTGTTTTTAGTTCAACATTCCCGTTTCCGTCGCATTCAGAGTTGCACTTAAGAGATATGCCGATGTTGCGATAGCATATCGAGTGACCACTGGGCGCTTCCTATTATGGCATTTTAGGGGCGGTCTAGGACGCTCCCAACGTCGTTGTTTTGCAAACAGAATGTCGCTACTGAATGACGCTTTTTTTAATTCTGCCAATTATATTGTGATATCTTACTGATTAGGTAATAGGGATGATTGGGTATAAAAAATGCAATTCTATTAGTCTGTCAGTCAGATAATAGAAAAATATTAGATACGTATTTTTTTTTTACTTCAATTTAACAAGAAATAGTATAGATAACAGGCATTAAAGTTGAGGAGTGGGGGCTCGCTACGTCACAGTTGAGTAGGAAACGTACTTTAACATGACGTCATGCGAAATTTCAACTCAATGTAACGCCGTAATTTTATGATTACGAAAAAAATGAAAAAATACGTGTTTAATATTTTTTAACACTCTACCTGACGGACAAACAAACAAAAATTAGTCATCATCCCTATTGTAATCTTGCGTGTATGTTCGCCTAAAGGCGTAATAAATTAGAATATTACTTTTGTAATGCAGGTAGAATATCCTTTTAAATTGGCCACCAAAAGGTGGCTTTATTTCTTAGCAGTGATCTCTTCAGATAAGGCATGGTGAAAAATAAAGAGATTGGGAGGAGGTAAAGGTGACAATAGTATGGTAGTAGATAGACCTATCTATAATATATAAATTAATATACAAGTAATATAAGTGTACAAGCTTATAATAGCTTTTTTATCATTCTATCAAATCAGTATCCGGACTTCCTTCGAGGTTCATTTAACAATATCATTATAAAGTACATACGAACAAAATTTGGACTAACAACCGTTTGTGATCTGAACTCTGGCATTGTAATTATTTTGAAATGCCATTTTCGTGAGTGTCGGACGTGAGGTCAAATAGTTGACCAATTATACTACGTACAACGCGTTTTACGCCGTACACTCGCGCACTTTACTTACGTTTATCTGTTGTTATTACTGACTTTTCCTTATGATGAGTTTGTAAACAGAAAGTTATGTTCCATTACGCAGATTGTTTGTGGAGTTTCATTGATGTTGTTTACCGCGATAGGATTTAAGTCTCGAGTAATCCTTCAAATATTCTGAGGTAGGTTGAGAACTATCTCATACATGCTAATGTTAGTTTTATTCTTCTATTCACACCTGAAGCCGCTGCATTTGGGTTATGGTAGAATGTCAACCCTAATTTTCAAAAGCAGTTTAAAATAAGGACGCATTACGCACCTGATCCCGCCGCGTAGTGCAAAAACACTTCGACACTAGAAAGCAAACACGTAGTAACCCGTAAAACCAAAATTGTTCTTTAGAACAGAAAAACTTTTATTTTTTACGAAAAATAATTCTTATAAACGTCCATGGTAACAAATAAGGTATTCCTTAGTCAATTTATAGGGAAATAAGATATTAAAAAAAATATTGAGATTTTTCTCTTTAAATATCCATTTTAGTTTTAGAGGTTAGGTACTACGTGTTTGCTTTCCAGCGTAGACTTAAGGAATCATATCACGAGAACTGCAAAAGCCCCACGCGAATTTTGAAAATAATGCCTTTCTCGGGGTTTTTAAAAGCCCAGTTAAAAACTGTCCAGGACGTCCCTCACAAACTATAAAAACTATTTTATTAGTAAAATAAGTTAATCTAAAGGAAAAGTGAATGAAATATAAATGTTATCCTTACTGGGTTTTTGCTTTCTCCTGTGCAATAAAAAGTAAGATATAGTTGACCCTCTAATTTATGTATGGATGGAGTCGCTTAAATTTTTAGGGTTTTTTATCCAAAAGGTAAAAAAACAGGACCCTATTACTAAAACCCTGATGTCTGTCTGTCATCAGCCCGCGTAACTTATTGAACTCGGGAAACGCTTTATCTGTGCACCAAACGCCACTTTTCTCGTGTAGAATGAAAGATATTGTATGGGCGTACCCGAGAAAAGACATTTGGGTGTAGACAAAGAGTTTCGTGAGTTCATAACGTTATGCGTGCAGGTTGTATCTCATAAATCGTGATAGCTAGACAGTTTTAATTTTCACAGATGACGTACTTGTATTTCTGTTGGCAATATAATAACAGAATAAAAAATTAAGTTCCCATATAAAAATAGTGATTTCTTTTCGTCGTTTAAAGATAACTAGCTTTCCGCCAGCGGCTTTGCGCAAGTCTTGTATTATGCATAAAAACCTTCCTTTTGAATCACCCTATCTATGAAAAAAAACCACATCAAAATCCGCGTAGTTTTAAAGAATTAAGCATACGGATATAGGGACAGAGAAAGCGACTTTTTTTATACTATGTAGTGATGATGCGGAACCATTCGTGCTCGTTATTATTCCTCTTTGATTGGTATTATTTTAAATAACATTATGTTGTAATGACTATTCTTTAACGTAACCGAAGACTGATAAGTATGTATACATATCCATCACGAGACGAAATGTTTGCATAAGTAATTACCTCTGATAATTTTCTACGAGTTGTTATCAGCGCCTTAGAGGTTGTATGCATAGGGATTTAACGGACGTAAAACACACAGGTATATACAGTTAAACCACAATAATTATAGGTCGCAGGTTCATATTATAGAAGGACCAGCATGAAGTTGTGCCATGGAAAAATTATGTAGATTAATCTGTTCAAATTTCTCACTTTTATCCGGCTCGAAGGACCGCATTGTTCGATATTTAGGAAATAAAAGTCAGAAGTTTTGTCTGTTTAAATTGCCCGAATTTTTATTTATATATTACCATTCCAAAACAGAGCAAAAAATGAAACAATTTTTTGAGGCTGATATGATTTCCGACTATGGGGGAGGAGATTTATTGTTTTAGAAGAAAATCGTCGTAATTGATCTGTAACAGAAGTTTTCGGACTAGACTGACATTACTTACATCAGTTTCATCGCTTTCCGATCAGTGAATAACGGGAGCAGGGCCCGATTAAATAGATACTAAATGCCGAAGTCTAGTAATAAGGTCCCGTTTTTACCGTTTGAGTACGAAACTCTAAAATAGAGCTGGTGAGCTGCTCGTTCTTCCTATCAGCCAAAAGATGTCCTGAACGAATGGTGGGGAGAAAAATGTTGGACAGTCCACAAGTACTTTTAAGAAGTCTATTTGAATAAAGAATATTTTGACTTTGGCTTTGAAGCTTGTCTGCTCTTCCGCTGCAGTTTTGCCGCCCCTTATTTTTCGGGTAGAGAGAGTCTGACACGTTTCGGGCATTTACCAGACTCCTTAAATTGAGCCCTGACCAACAGCAACAATATATATGCAAGATGGCTGAAAAATTAGACTTTCTCTTGTTTATTATATACACAATCTAGTATTTGAGCATCATATGTAATTTTGCCATATTATATTAGCACAAATATTATCATTGAAAAAACCCTGGTTGGCTGTATCATTGGTACAGCTATATTTTATGCGTGGATACGTCTATGTATGAATGGATATATGAGTAATTGATAAAAAAATAAATAAACAAATTGAAGACACTAAACACTAAATAAATAAATATTCGTTGCGTTCATTTGTTGAATGAAAAAAGTATTCACTAGCGCCAACAGATGGCGTTAGTGCATATACTCCTGCTGACAGAATGCCCCTCCCCCGGCAGAGCAAGCATAGTTCACTTATACGCCAATAGATGGCGTTAGTGCATATACTCCTGCTCACAGAATGACCCCCCTGTAGAACGAAAACATAGACGTATCCACGTCAATAAATAATAAAGCATTTCATATATTTACACTTATATGGTAATTATACTTAAGTGATTCTTATGGTCATTAAGAATATAAAACAACACAATTATAATTAAACTCGTTATAGTTATTTCGTGGAGGCTATAGCTGTTTGCTTAAATCTGAAAATAGATGACGTTAATATAATGAATCAGCTATTTAGCTGAAGATCACTGGGATTTGTATTTCATCCACATCATTAAATCCACGTTTTATCACCGGAAACAACGCGGTCATCTATGCGAGACGTGACTTTTTCAATAGTATAACTGCCATTGAATCCTGCAATTAATACGAAGCTGCAGTTATTTACTACCCACGATCGCTTCGTTCCAGCCATCATTTACTCGTATCATACTGACGTCATCAGACATTTCATGAGCGACTTACAATTTTCTAATTAAGCCACCTATTACCCACCCACTGCATAATAGTAGGTAGAACTCCTAGCTATTTAGCCGTTGCGGACAAAATAATAATAATAAAATACTTTTTTGCACCCAATATGATACATTGTTTACAGGAGCTTATTGTTTAAGAGATTGCGTAAACAAATGGTGGCCTTATTGCTAAACAGCAATTTCTTCCAGGCAACCTATAGTGAAAATGGATAAGGAATAAAGAAACTATGGGGAGTGGGTGCAATATAGAGAAGGATAAATAAATTGCGTTAATAAATTACAATAAATAAAAATAATGTATACTTATGAAATGAATTAAACAGTTTTATAGTGAAAGAATAATATGAAAATAGTTTTAAGATGTGGAAAGGAAATAGTTTCTAACTTATTGCTAAAGGATCCCAATGATCGAGCCCTCCTGTTACCCTCTGGAAGAGAATTCCACAGATGCACAGCATGCACAGCAAAAGAATAGGAATAGAAATCTGTATTGTGACGAGGGATTTCGCGAGTGAGGTTTGAAGAGGAACGTAATATACATTGTGGTAAAAAGGAACGAAATGAGAATGATTGTTTAAGATATGGTGGGAGGAAAAGTAGATAATACTTATTTGCTATCCTTTTACACTAACGCTAATATAGAGCTTGTGACTTGCTCGTTCAGCACCATCAATTTTGCTCGGTTTGCCCCCTTAGTTCGGTCCCTAAAGTCTCATTCACTATATATATAGGAGGTGTACTTACAAATTCAAGTCGGTCTCCGCGTCTGACATTCCGTGTGTCCAATTAATTCTAAGTCAGTCAACGGATTTTGATTTGGTTTTCACTGTTGAACACGTGGAAGGTTTAATATTAATCCATCTCATCCACCACGCGCATGGAGAATACAATAACACCTATTGGTAAAGTAAGAAATATAATTCAAACATCAATTGTACTATATAAATTGACAGTACAATCATGTAGCACAATCTTCCAGCAACAATGATCGAAAGCAGTCAAAGTATTAGTGGCTCAATCATAAAAACTACTTCAAAGGGTTATCATAAAGGGTTCATGAGTGAGTCTTAAAGCTCATAACAGATGGTTAAGATGCTCGGTTAAGACGAATTCATCTTAAGAGATCTTAAAAAACATATTTTAACATTGTAAGCTATCACACACGGTTAATATTACGATAGTATAAATATTATATACGAGTATAATTTCATATCTCAGAATACCATCATAAACTACGAAATATATTTTTCGGTATCGCTTGGCATCTTATTAGGTATACTTAACATGAAAATATGATATTATTTTAACTATGTGTT
Source organism: Diatraea saccharalis (assembly GCA_918026875.4). Taxonomy (NCBI): domain Eukaryota; kingdom Metazoa; phylum Arthropoda; class Insecta; order Lepidoptera; family Crambidae; genus Diatraea; species Diatraea saccharalis. The sequence continues at coordinate 3,893,438 of OU893350.1, read as the reverse complement.
GTGCCATTGAAATGTATGGCGAGCGATTTATATCTTAAGATATCATATTAAAAAAAAAAGGCATAAAAGCATCTTAACTTTGTGATAGGTTACGATCTTTAACCAACTTTTATGTTCCAAATATCAAAGCTGTATCCATAATTAAGATAATTAAGAATGGATTAGACTAGCTATTTTTCTTAAAGAAAATTCTGGACAAATAATTCTTGATCAATTTAAAACTCAAATTATATTGTCTTTAGGGCGACTATATAGGCTCCAGAAGTCTTAATAAAATAACTCTTTGATACAAACTAGATATAATAAACGCTATTACTCAGATAATAGAGCACTTAATTGACGATAATCCAACTAAACTACGAATTACTTCCATGACGCTTTTTACGCAGAACGCTAGAAGAATCTTGGCGTAGATAATAATCTTTAGTTTTTTGTTGTACGGTGTCAATAAACTGTACCGATTGTTGAACACCGCAGCAGCTGTAACGGCGAACGGTCTTTTAAATCATATTCACATTTAATTTAACACGTGTAATGCGTTATTACATTGATAATTATGCATGCCAAGTGGCGAAATACGGCATAAGCTTCAAATGAATTATGTATTGTTTCTATGTACCAGTATTTGCAAATATTTTGACTCTAAGCGCTCATCTCATTCAATACAACAATAACCGACTAATAAATAATTATATAATTTAAATATTAATGTACCATTTACAATGGATCTTTTCCAAATTTTTATTTTTTGTTTTTTTTTTTTTATATCTTTTAGTCTAATGTATTTTTTAGTTATTTTTATAGCTAAAAGTTAATAAATCACCTTGATCGTCATAGAACCTATAGAATGTTCATTTTTAGATATTGCCAGATTTGAGGGTTGGATCCGGTTTACATATCTACGTCCATATAGTACTAGTCCATGAGTTTGATTAGGCGAAGAGAATACCGTTGACAGTTTCTATCGATCGATAGTTAGCTAAACTAAAATAGAACTGGAATTGTATCATTGACACTTAGTAGAATAATAAGAAAAGCACTAAAAACTGCAGTTTCGTTCGTTTGATTTAAAGAAAATTTATTTAAAGGTATCGGACACCAGTAATCGACCGAACCCCGCACGCAGATATCATCGACGAGTGTTAATAATACGCCATTGAATTTTAATATGATCTTTTAGACAATAATTCAGTTCCGTTTTCGATAACCAAGCGTTTGTTTTGGAGTTGGAAAAGGGTACAATACCCAGAAGTCGGCTCCATACCAGTAGTCGGCCTTTACAGGCTATAAAGTCATATAAATAATGTAAAACTAGGGTTATATATACCATTGAAATGACGTCTGATCCAATCTATGTTCTCCTATTTGTTAATACGCACACCTTCGAATCAAAAAGATAACCGGTTGATGAGCTGTATTCGGTCATTTTCACTGCCGCCAATGACATGATCGAAAGCGTCACCATTATTTTTTTTCCACAAAACGTATTATTTTACGTATTCATGATTAACGTAAGTTTTTCATGAGTTTGCTGTGAATTCTGGTGGATTTATATGTTATATTATTTTAAAATGGTCGGCCTGAACTGGTCGACTACTGGCTTTATTAGGTTTTTCTTTAATTTCATTGAAATTCACACAGTAAATAGTTAATATTTTTGCTTAACAGTTGATAGGATTGGATATAAATCTTAGATGAAAATAAGTTAATTTTACCAATAGATGGTCGTGTATAAATGTGAATGTATGTTGATGGTCGACTAAAGGACTTTTGACCCCAGCCATTAGTAATGCTGCATAAAATTAAATCGTATTATCGTTTTGGTATAAGAATATAGAATGTCATCATGTCGAGAAGAAGTTTGAAAAGCAGAAAGAATAAGTAAAATAACAGAAAAAGACAAAAGAAGAAATCCGATCAGTGGCGGACCAACCTCGTCGGGGGCCCGGGGTGGCATCAGGCTCGGACCTATAACTTATTCCTACGGGGCAGAAACTTGATATTACGTTTATACCCCTGATAAGACGCCTCCTTAAACTATGACACTGGACATAAGAAAGATAAGGCAGTACAACCCCAATTTATGATTTGATCAGGGAGGCCCCATTCACTTCCAGCCATTTGGAGGCCCCTCGGGACAAGAGGCCCGGGGAGTACCGCCCCCTCCGACCCCCTTAGTCCGCCACTGTCAGAATTCCAAAAAAATTGAAACTGTTGTAGCCTAAAAATAGTTATTAGAGAATTCAAAGAATATTAGTTGAGGCCTTCATATGCTATAAAACGGCAAGATGTGCGCGTTGTCTCCTAGCTGTGACATATTATTGAGTAGGACGGTAAATTATGAACTTTAAATTTTGTTTGATTTATGACTTGTTTTCATTTGAAAGTTGACAGAGTATAAAGTCTTATTTGTTTATTTAATATTCCCCGATGTCAAAGGTTCATTTTCCTTCATTGGAACCCACGGTCTTTGCCTTCCGAGGGCGAACAGTTGACGTCACAATCTTAGTACTTTTAGAAGGGGGGGAAAAATACATTGTGTGAATCAGTCTTGGTTTATTGAAACGGCAATATATGTTAATTAAGTATTAGGTATTTCTTCTTTACTTAAGATATTTCTTCGAAGTACTTAAAACAATTCTTTAAATTGTAGATAGTATCATTTTCCCACTTTAATGACAAAATATTATCTACTTAGAAATCTTCTGAAATTTCATCATTATTGTTCAAAAAAGAAATTAAATTATTATTTTCTGAAATAGCTTATTTATTCATCGATGCTATCGCATTATGATTTTGTGGTCTGAAATGAAAACACTACGTTTCGCGATCAGTTTTTGGCAGTTTTTATAAGCCGTCTTGTTGAACGGTCCAAATAACATAATGATTCAACTAGAAAACTAGGTGTGTAATTAAATGGGTAGCCGCCCAATTGAACGGCTGATCTAACTATTTAGCTGCGACATATACATAATAACCTACTCAAAAAAAAAAATTATATAATTTATTAATTAAAATTTTTGGCAATCATGTTTTTTAATTTATTTAATATATTATAATATTAAACTGTGACGTCAAAGATATAACCTAGTTTATGTGTATGTGTGATATAACTACAGGACTTAATGAATTGAAAGGAAATATCTCGATTTTATTACTACTGATATTATAAGAGGAATAGGGTCTAGCAAGAGCTATTGGAAGCTACATCATACGCGGCGTATAACCATAGAGTATAATTTACGTGGCCGAAAACATTTAGTTATATATAATATTACATTTTTTTATATATATATAAATAGAGACAGATTAACAAATAGCTAATCAGAGATAATGGTGTCAATTCCGTAGTAACTACACTAAACTAAAATTAATGTAATAATAACTTTAATTTGTTTATTTAAACGCTATTGAAAGAAATATATTTACACTCATGTATTAAAACTAAAATATAAGAAGTTTACTTCTATTATATTTGATATATTCATAATCATTATTGAATACGCCATTTGATAGGACATAAACTAAATTTAGTCTAGTTTGTAAAATAGAATTGCTACTATTATAATACTATAAAACTTTACACTTTGTTTCTAAGATTTCCAGGGTAGATATTATAAATGAATGATTATATTTTTCTTTTTTTTCGTTAAAAAAGTTATGGGCAATGAGCATTTTCACCTGCGCTTAGGATTAGTCATATGTCACAGGGTTGTCAATAATGTTTTTTCGTGTTACGCTTTTTATTCTACTTGGTAACGTAATTAATTGCTTTTATGTGTATATATTATAATTTAACTATAATTCAGGGATGTCTAGATAAACTCAACTTTTCGTTGATTGAAATTTAGTGTAAACAAATATACATATATAGTATGTACACAAGGATATGTAAAGACCAGAACTTCAATCATTAAATTGGTTGAACAAACCAATTGCAATGTTCTTTAATAATAAAAGGTAAATTTATGTTCTTTACAAGGATAACTATGTCTCTGTATATTTCCTTAAAATCTGTTCAGTAACTAAGGCGTGAGCTTTCCCCTGCGTTTACAAAGACCTGAAACCATCGAAGACAGACAGAGTTACTATTTATTCATCATATTAGTAAAGGTAAGCATGTACCATAAGTTTAATTTTAGTATGTTAGGCAACCCTATCGACTGACGACGGCATGCGTGTCATCGACCGACTCTTGCGCAGATCGCTCGGATTCCGCACCGTGCATTTTCTGTGAAATTCGTGTCGAGCATACAACACACACACACCTTTAATTATTGTATAAACAAGATAATCAAGCGCTACATTTACATAGATAAAAAAAAATTGGTACAATGTAATCAATGTGTAAATTGAGCCATATAAAATATTCCATCCGATTATTAGTAAAGTGAATAAGGTGTCGATCATATTTTGTAAAAAAATTAGTTTGCTTTAGTTTCCACAATTAAAAAAATAAAATTAAAAACTAGAACTTTATAATAACAAGAGTTTTTAGACTTTTAACGTTTCGGATATCATGTATGACAACATATGACAAACACCCGATAAACTTTTAAAAAGTTTGGGAAACCTATTTATTATAGTATTATTTAGGAACACCCACTGATTACCTTTTATATTTTATGGTTCATTATTTTATAGATAAATACAAAGTCTTTGAAATATTTAAAATTGAATCAGGTTATTTTAAAACTTAACTTTTAATGTGAAGAATGAGATTGTTTCATTGTTGTTTTCTAATAATTGCGTTAACAGATAAAAGAACAAATAATTTCGCGGCATCCATATGACTTCCTTACGGAATCGCTGTATTATATACTAGCGGCCGCTAGCGACTTCGTCCGCGTTTTCCATTATTTCTTCGCTCCTAATAGTTGCAGCGTGATGTTATATAGCCTAAAGCCTTCCTCGATAAATGGTCTATTCAACACAAAAATAATTTTTCAATTCGAACCAGTAGTTCCTGAGATTAGCGCGTTCAAACAAACAAACAAACTCTTCAGCTTTATAATATTAGCATAGATACCTAAGAAAATACATAAGTACACTCTATAGCAGAATAGAGCTTATTCCAAACTCACTCTTTTACACATAAAATAAATATCTACTTTCTCTTTTGTCGTTCTGCCAATATATGAAATATATAAAACCTTGTTACTAAACTTTTCATTTACAATAAAAAACAAAAGAAACAATTTTGCCAACATCCGCTAATATTGTTGAAGGTAATTATTAAGCACCCATCTCTGATAATCATCAATTTTAACCTTAACATAAGTAAATTTAAATAAGCCGTATCAAAAATGTGTAGGAAACTTTATTAATTTTAAGTATTTTTGTAAATTATCATTATATAATGTAAAATTATTTGAAACTGAAGTTGAAAATTCGAGAAAAAAAAACGCTTAAATCAAAGATTCGTTCTAAGAATATAAACCGTAAATACTCCTTTTAAAAAAAAGAAAATGTGTTGAATACCTGAAATTCTAAAAGATAAAATGTCACCCAGTTTCTAAAAAAAAATTCCGTCTTCTCCTTCGTTATCTAAGACAAAATTTTTATTTACAACTAAAATGAGGTTGCATTTAAAATTTTTAATATACCTACTCGCGGACGTCATGCGGCGGGCCCAGTACCACCTTGCATTATCTTGATTTACTTATCTGTGGCGGGTACACCAGGCGCTATGCAGTGTTCTTTCACGCAGCCGAGCGAGTCGGTCGTCCGCGGTTTCGCGATTGCTTTTTTTTGTGCGAGTGTGTGTGTTGTGATTGAGTGATAACGGTTCGTGGTACCGGTGCGGTTGTTGTAAAGGTAAATGTGATGAGCCCTTTGTACATCGGAATCGGGTCGAGGCGACCGATCTTGTTTCGGTATACGACCTCTTTCGTCGTTACACTGTCATACTTCTTGGTTTAATTGGAATCTTTCGCGGTTTTCTCGTTTCGAATTTGGAATGCAGTTGTTTAGGACATTAGTAGGTATTTTGATTCGACTTTCATTGTGTTCAGCCATGTAAAAATCCAGACCCGAATTCGAATTCACTCATGTGTTTTAGTGTAGAAATTCCAAATTCACGTCATTCAGTGTAGAAATTCTATTGATTCCATTTTTTGTATAAAAATACAAAACAAAATTGATTGAATATACGATTGTCTTAGATATTCTATTCCTATGTAATTTCGAAACTCACTTTACTTATGCCCTGAAACGTTATTACAAGTTTAAGGTTGAGCGGATGCCGCTTTTAGGAGTGAATACGGACGCCTGAGTGGATTTGAATTCGGGTTTGGATTTAACAGAATCGCGAGGCTGAATGCTTCATAAAGCCATTAGATGAATCCTCTGTTTCATTTTTGATTTGGCAAGCTTTTGGTCGTCCTCTTTTCAGATTTGTAAATATTTCTAATAAGAAATTCTTTATCTTACAGTATTCAGGTGCGTAATCCAAAAATCAAAAAGTTTCATTCGGTTTTGTATTAAGTACTAATCTTCAAATAAATCATAATTGAAAATAGGAAAATTACAACTTATTTCGAAGACGCTTGTCTTTTCTAAATAAAAAAAAAAAACAAAAAACTACCGCAAATTAATAAAAAAAAATTACAAACATTTTTTTTGATTTCTTTTATAGATAAATGATTTATTTCTTTCCAAAAGCATTACTATATATTTCTTAACAATTTAAATTTCACTTTAAATTTCTAATCAAAAGAAAAAAAATACATGCCCCGTTTTATAATAACGAGCAAAAATGCATACATGTATGATTAATTAACAAAAGCAAAAATTTCGTTTTTTCTTTGGCTTTACGCTCCATCTTAATACTATAATACTTAAAATAACATTACGTTTTAATAAGTATGATGGGGTGGGTACTTCCCCAAACAAATTTGGTGAGTAATAAGAACCGATAATATCTGCGAAACTACTTACTAATTCATGTCCCGCTTCTTACCTGTCAATGTACATAGTACCGATTAAAAGTTACAAAATTATTTTTAATTATTTATCCGCAAACCGCTATTGAATTATCTGGTAGAGAGATTTGATAAAAATTAAAGTCTACCCAAATATTGCACAGACATTGGTACGTCTACTGGTACCGTCGATAAAGAAGTCATACCTAATTGTAGTTTAACTTGGTTTGACTTTATGTCAGTTGAAGACAAGTTGTGAACTGATATTCTTTACGAATATATTAAACTTAACAAGATAACTATATCATAAATTAGTTTGCTTTTTCCCAATCAGTTATTTGGAGTGGGCTTAATATGTATTATATATTTTTCTTACGTGGTGCTCGATCTGCCGTCACCTCAATATTCACACCTTTATTACACGTATCGTCTTTCATATAGTCTATTCATCTTTTCTTCGGTCTTCATCCAATTACATTGATTTTCATAATCACGCTTATAAGCTTTTTGTTGCATTTTTCAAATGGTTTGTCCGTCCGTCAGTCAGATAATAGAAAATATTAGATACGTATTTTTTTTTGCTTCAATTTAACAAGAAATGGCTTAGATAATAGGCATTAAAGTTGGGGAATGGGGGCTCGCTCAGTCACAGTTTTGTAGAAAATCTAGGTACAAAAGCGTAAAAGTCATGCATGCGGCATTTCAACTCGGTGTATCACCATAATTAATTGATTACCCAAAAAATATGTCAATAAAAAACTAAAATTAGTTATCATCCCTCATCATTACTCTTCATAAATGTTACGCTCAATCATCGGAATCGCACATTGAATCAGCGAAAAAAATGTTCACAACGCGTTGTGGCAATCGTTGAATAACCACATATACGTGTTGTGGCTAACATGCTATTCGACCTCAACACGTTGTGGCAATGAAGAAATGGTAGAGTACAACAGGTACTCTATTTTAGAGTTGGCAAACCTAGTCAGGACATGCGGTGCAGTGAAGCGAAAAGGGTGTACGCAAAGCTAAAGGTTAGTAGGTATTTGATCAGTTACTAGCAACTTGATAAATGAGACGTCAATTCGTTTTGAACTTTACAAAAAAAATTCTAATCCTTATAATTTTTATAAATAGCTGTGATTAAAAGAAAAATAAACGAATTAAAGCAAAGGAGTTATGTACATTCGGTTTAGTTGAACGTTTAGTTTTTATTTTGATGTTCATAGTAATATTTTCAATATATCACGGCCCAACTGCAAGGCGATTAAGTAGTCTCTGTTTTTTTATTCCTCACTCGATGTCTGCATGCTATTAAGAAACCAGTAATAATAATTTATGAACCACTATTAACCTGTTTAAAGAGGATTTTTAAATAATAAAACTTGCAAAGAAAAATCTTTAACGCCGCTTTTCTAAAGGTCGCGGTATTTTTTTCTTTAGTTGCCTTATTAATTCACTGTGAGTGCGATATGCATATTGAACAATTGTTTAAGTTTTCTCTATTCGATTCCACGGGGAAGGCACCTTAACAGCAAGAACATTGAATATCACTTCGAATGATAAAAAATAAATATTATATAAAAACTTCATGAATTCTTTAAAATAGGTAGGTTAAAATACTCGCAAAATTGTTTAAAGTTGATTTTATGTTATTCGATTTATTTTTAACAAACAACTTATGTGAATTTAATTTTCGCTTTATTAAATCAATTTAAACAAAGCCTTTTGGTGTTGGACGGGTTCGGTGCTTGTTGTTGGTTGATAAATGAAACGGCTGACTAGGCTTGATTAGTAGGTAAGGATATTTATTGGGTAAATAAAAAAACAGTAACAACAAAAAAAAAAGAATATAAAAACAGTTCGTATGGATTTCAAATAGTATGTTGGATTGTATACAACGTGTGCCAAAATTCAACGATAAGCGGGCGCCAAGAGGTAGACCTGCTCATGTGTACTTATGGAAAAATAAGAAAAAAATTATATCTTATTAATCTTTTTTATTATAAAATAAAATCTACTTAGGTATCCGATACCAAAAAAAGATTGAACATAATTGAGAAGTTGTGGTCGTGGTAGTTGAAAATATCATAAAAGGTGTAAATTTTCGAAGATTTTCGAATTTAATTTTATAATAAAAAAGATAAGATATAATTTTTTTCTTATTTTTCCATAAGTACACATGAGCAAGGGTACCTCTTGGCGCCCGCTTATCGTTGAATTTTGGGACACGTTGTATACTTAAATAAACAATTACCACTTATTAGATGTTATACTGCTGATTAGTATGGTTAATATATGATAGAAATAATGTCCTCGCCGCATGAATTTTTCATGAACTGACATTCAGAAAGAGCATATTGCGTTACTCAAAATTTCAAATTACGAAAAATGTATAATAAAAAGAGATTATGTTAAAGATCAAAGACAAAATGTCAAATATGTTAAGATTATTCAAATTGCATCCGTCGATTACAGTCCCTACAAGAATCACATCTCACTCTGCAACATGTATTGATAATATATACACAAATTGCGAGCAATACAAAACAGTTGTTAAAGATCTTGGAGTATCTGACCATACTTATCAGATCATATCTGTTCCAACTAATATAAATTTTTGGTTTTTTTACAAAAGATGTCCCGAGGAGTTTGGGGTGGTGTTTGCGAAATATATTCACAAATAAATTTCAATGAGATTTTGAGTCTAAACTATGTTAATGAAGCTTACAATGAATTCATAAAAATGTTTCACCTTATCTATGACCTTTGTGTTCCTCTAAAAAAACAAAAAATTACACTCAAACGTTCACATGAATGGAAGACCAAAGGTATTATATCTTCCTGTAAAAATAAACGAAACATGTATTTATTGACAAAAAGAACAAATAATATTGAAGTTAGAAGAAGGTATAAAACTTATTGTAAAATACTCAAGTCAGTGACAAAATTATAAGATTAAAGCGTATAACTAACATTAACTATATACAATGAAACTGTAATAAAAGTCGAGCCACATAGCACAATTTTTAAACTAAATACAATATAAACAATTCGTGTTAAGGAAACAGTTGACTTAATTAAAAAAGACGACAAAATCATAAGTAGTTCAATTGACATTGCTAAAGAATTTAATATTTTTTTTATGAACACCTCAATTAATTTATCAGCTGATATTTCATATAGAACACTTACACATTCGAATTTAAATAGCATATTTTTGACTCCTGTAAATGATCAAGAAATAATAAAAATAGTTAAATGTTTTAAAAATAAAAAAGCACGGATCATGACGATATACCAATGTCAATAATAAAGGCAAGTATTCCATTTGTAGCTGAACCCCTTGTTCACATTATTAACTTGACTCTAGAAACCGTAGAATTCCCAGATGATCTGAAAAAGGGTTTGGTTAAGCCTGTACATAAAAGAGACTCCAAGACTGAAATGGGTAATTACAGGCCCATCGTACTATTATCTATTTTTTCTAAGTTATTTGAAAGGGTTATTTATAGTAGAGTAATGTAGTTCCTTGAGAAGCATAGCATATTGAATTCAAATCAATACGGGTTTCAAAAGCAAAACAATATCACATTAGCGATTTTTAAAATACTAAAACAAATTTGGACTGAGGTAAATAATAAAAATACATGTATTGGTCTATTTTTAGACCTTTCCAAAGCATTTGACTGTGTTATGCCCAATATCCTTTTATCGCAATTAGAACATGTCGGGATTCGAGGTAATGCTCATAAATTACTACAATCTTATTTAAAAAACCGATGTCAAGCTACAGTTCTCAACATTTTTAATTAAAAAGCAAAAGTAATGACTACAGTTCAGTCTGACTTTGAAAATAATAAAATAGGAGTCCCACAAGGCAACGTTTTGGGACCTTTATTGTTTTTAATATATATAAACGTTTTACCATTTCTAGTTAGGCACTTATGTGTTATGTTCGCTGATGATGCTACAATATTTATACTGAAAGATAGACTAACTGACACGGAATTTAATATTCAAATTTGCAACATCCTAAAAACTTTGATGAATTGGTTATCGACTCTCAATCTAAAAGTGAACTTTGAAAAAACAAAGATTCTGCAATTTAGAAATTATAAAAAAGTTGTGCAAGATTTGGATATAGAAATTGACAATAGAAGTAGTAGAAATATTTTTTTTGGGTGTTACTATCGATCAAAATTTGAATTGGAAGTCTCATATTATTAAAATTAACAAAAAAATCTCAGCAAAATGTTATGTATTATCAATATTGACGAATGTATCTTCTACTGACGTTACAAGAAACGTATATTATGGTTATGTATATCCACTCTTGACATATGGGATAATACATATTTTGGGGAAACTCTACGTTTATGTTACAAAAAAAAATGTTTAACAATCATTTATAAAATTCATTGTATGGAATCAATTCGACCTATTTAAAAAAAAAATATAAATACTTAACTTTGACATGCATATATATTAGAAATTTGTGTTTTTGTTAAGAATCATAGTGAGTACTTTATTGAAAAGCAAATGACTAAAGCTAACATTCGATCGCAACATTAGCATGACATATGTACTATATGTTCCTCTAGTTATATACTTGACAAAAGCATTTATGTTGTCGGAATCAAAATATTTAATAAACTGCCCCTAAGATTGTTGGAAATGTGTTTAAAATACGATCAAGGGAGTGGTTGTTGGATAAATGTTTTTATAATTTGAATGAATATTGGTGTTATGCAAATGAATAGTTATTATTGTATGTCCGAAATGGGCAGCTGTTGGATCTGACTTGTTTATGTAACATCTACATATAATTTACACAGTTTTACAATAAAAATTATTATTATTATTAAAAAGTTTAGATGCGGAAACCTAGGACAAAATAAATAATGGTACGACGCACCCTTACAGTGTATGCGCTAGATACTTGTAATTTGTAATAATAGAAAAAATACAATCCTGACAAAAGCGTTATATGTAAATTTTCTTTTATTTTACATATAAATACATAATTATATATTGAAACACACTTAGCCATTTACGTAAACCAATAAAAAAATGCTTAAATAATAATCGGCTGACGTCATATTTAAATATTTTTGTACAATAGAATAGAGACAAACTATATCGAGTTTCGTGAAATACCTTATAATCTAAGACATCACAAAATCATAGATATTCAGTTATATTCCGAGGTCAGTTGAATATAAAAAAAGTTGCTTATGTATGAGAGTTCGTATCGATCTTATTGCCAATGATATAAAAACCCTGAATATTTAGATATAAATTATGCAAATTGCTTTGTTATAATATAAATTTTTCGTTTAGATGAATGTTATGACGGCAGAACAAAATTCACAAAAATATACATCTATACTAATATTATAAAGAGTAAAGATTTGATTGTTTGTTTGTTTAATGCGAATAGGCTCTGAAACTGGACTGATTAAATAACCTGGACTGATTAATATACTCTGTTGAAAACTAGTACCTATTAGATACTTTGCCGAAATGTTGGAAACTCCATTCATATTATATAGAGAATAAGCAAACTTTCTAGAAGTTAATATTATTCCCGTAGAACGTCGTACTAGGTTAACCTTTGCTAAGTCATCCATCATTTAATAATATTATCTAAGCCAATTTTGACTAACACTAAGTGCAGTCTCAATGTAGATTTACTCCAACGCTAAACCTTTTTATTAATAACACTGTTAGTGGTTACGATTGTGAATATTAAAAAAAATATAAATAGACCATGAAAAAAAAAATTCTTCAAATTTTCGTCGACTCAATCCGAAGAAATATCACGCGTGAAAAGAAGAATCACGCGTGGATGGTTCCGCATAAATATTAAATAAATAAATTAAAAACGATCTACCTATCATACACTTTTCTGTAATAAAAATATAATGTTATACTAAAGATTCTCACAATACCTCCTTTCATTTGACGTAATACATTATATAGTTTTGAACCTTTTTTATTTCTAATTTACCCCCTATCCGAAAGTGGCCTCCATGTTTTAAATTCATTCAATTCACCAATTTACACACGGTCTGACAGAGACAACCAATTTAATATTCATAAAGTACTTAATAATAAAATAAAAACATTGATTAAGTACATATATATAGACAATATAGGTATCATTTAAACTAGATTTCTGAGATTATTTTATCTATGGTGAAATTTGCCGAGAAAGCTTGGTCTATGGGCCTAGCGCAGTAAACCTTGTTAGATATAGAAATAAAATGTCCATAGAAAAGGAAAGACCAGCGAATCAGCGGGATTTAATAAAAGACGCATTGTTTAACTTGAAAAATAAATAAAAAAGATCAATATTAGTCAACATCAAGTACATTGCTCAGATTCCAAGATGATTAGGTAAAGCCCCCGTGTTTCGGAGTATTCTAGACAACGAAGGTACCCCAACACCCAGACCCGACCGAAACTTTATGTTAAATGATTGGCTATGTTCATACATAAGTTACATACAGGTGAGAATTTGAATACCCGGTTTATTTTAAAGTTTTTTTTTACAATAAATTACAGTTTAACGGTGAGAACGACTCGACACAGCTTGAACTGTTACGGTTGTATTTTAATGAATTTGGATGGAACAAAGAATTTTATCTTCTAAAGTTCATTCTTTATATTTTACAGTAATGATAATATGTTAATGGGAACTATAATTAAATGACATGCAATAGAGCTTTATGTAATTAGGGAGAATGGGCTATGACTCACCACGCGGGCCTAGTGCGGATGGTTGGTGTTAACAGACAGTTGGTGTTAACTGCAGATGCAGGCGATGGCTTAACATTGTTTCCGAAGCAGGAGATGATAACTTTTTGGTCACCCATCCTATGGCCGACCCTTGTTCCTTACTTTTGCATTGCAGACCGAACGCACTTACCGTTGCCCCATTGAAATATATAAGGTGAAAGAATATTATGCGCCAAGACTTCATGAAGTGGATCAGTTGAGAATACTGAACAAATTTTACTATGGAAGCGACAATTAATTCGCACATAATAATCAGCTGCTTCATAGTGTTGGTGTTAATAAATATTACAACTTTGTATAGAACAGGTGATTATTTTAAGTACCTAAAAATAAGTACCTAAGTACGTAGTAAGTACTGTGGCAACTTATGGCAACTTAGTATAATGGTGGAGGTGGGTGGCGCAATGAAAAAACTGGTAGAACTTCTTAGTCTTGATTTATTTTCAATAAGTATTATATTTAATCACTTACAACCAAATATTATGATGCTCACTTTAAGCTGGTCTCGATCAGAAAGAAAGACTATTCACCAGCAAAACACGAACACGCGAATTCGAATATGAAAAAGTAATAATTTAAAATATTAACGGCCAGCACTTGACCATAAACCGTCCGAAGAATAAACCCTACCTATAGTAATGTGCTCGGACGTTACAGTACCTAAAATTTTTCAGTATACTTATTAAATTCATCCACCCCACGAAGTCTTGGCACATAATTATCTTTAAACTTATATGTTAGCTGACAATGTACCTTTATAAACATTCAAAAAAGCAAAAAAAAATATTTTTCTTTATGATCCACACATGTGCAATGTAGATAATAAATTGATAAACAGATAATGAGAGGTTTCATCAAAAGGCATAAAGCCAAATAACTATATTTGTGTATCTAATTGCTACTAAATACTATATTTTTCAAGCAATATTTTTTGTTTGAAGTTTTCAGCTATCAGGGGAGACAGGGGAGTCCGGGAGACTTGCCCAGATGGGAGATTTGAACCACTTCTCAAAATTCAACGTTAATTGCACCCCAATGAAACATTAATACAGTCGTAGATCATGTACGGAAGGCCAATAATATATGTGTCACTATTGTACAAAATGCCTGGTTTGTTTAGCTTATAAGTTCCCCTACTCTAGTTCTACTTAGATTATTCCATCTAATCACTATCTTTTTCATACGATTTCTTCGTGGGCAATGTCGCATTGTCTAATGTTACTAATTATAAGGTAATAGACATGTTTACAACTCAACTCTTATTTGCGTGTTCATTTAGATTGAAAGAAACGTCAAGGTCGAGTGTCGGGTAGTCATACATATAAGTAACAGGATTTATCTTAAAAATACTTGAAAACCAAACCAGCCCTGCGATTCTTTAAAAATCCAGACCCGAATTCGAATTCACTTGTCCAAATCACGTCATTTGGTGTAGAAATACAATTTTTTGTATAAAAATACAAAATAAAATCGATTGAATATACGTGTCTCAGATATTCTATTCTTATGTCATTTTGAAACTCACTTCACTTATGCCATGAAACGTTATTACCAATGCAAGGTTGAACAGATGCGGCTTTTTGAAGTGAATTCCAAAATCTGAATGAATTTGAATTCTGATTAGGATTTTTATAAAATTGCACGGCAGGTTGGAGTTAAACTGAAGACCACTCGCTGTGCGGGCGAGCGCTCTTCCGCGTGAACTAAAGAAGAGATTTTTAAATTCAGTGGAGACGCAACTAAACGGACTTGGCGTTTATTTCAAGTATTTGTTACCTTTCTCTATAAGCGAGTACATTTTCATCTTTACGTTCAGATAAACGCAACATCGCCGATGACGATAGCGCAGTGGTTAGCGCGCTCAGTCTGCGATACTGATGTTAAGCAACTTTCGCAAGGGCCAGTCATACGATGGGTGACTAAAAATTTATTATTTCTAGCTCCTCCGTGTTCCGGATGGCACGTTAAGCAATTGCTCTCGGCTGCATCTGCACAATTAACGGTTAACGATTGCCCAGAGCAACGGCTTTCAAATTGGTGGGTACGAATCCACACTGAAATGAATTCCGACGGAATCGACTAAGTTTTTATTGTTTCTTGATCACAATCACAATAGCTACACTTTTGCAATGCGATAAATTTTAATATTATACAATTAGCCTACTGATTTTACCTTTCGATAAAACGCCATCATCTGATTATGATAATAATAGGCTCTTATCTTCTCCTAGCTTCTACATCCTTCGACATTTGTTTTTGTTTCGTAATATTTTGCTTCAGCATTCTTTCCACATGTCCGAACCAACGGAGCATGCCTGTTAGTTTTTGCATCAACACTATTCTCACAGCTATATTATATTTGCGACGCTCTTACATCTTCATCGTGGACTCTGCCAAACGCGCAGCTTGGGTCCTGGTTATCATTTTAAGAACGAAGAAGGGCCAAGAAATATAAAAAAATAAGGATAGCTATTAGAGAGCAATGAAACGACCCGCTGCGGTTGGTTTTGACAGAGACACTTATTTATTTCTTTTAAAATTACATTGATATATGTATAAAAAACAAATCAATTAAAAAAGGTTAAATACATTTTAACAAAGAGTTCGCAGGTCGGTGTATTGCAAATTTTTTTCAGTCTTATTTCGGTTTTAACTTAAGACGAAATTTCATATAGAGCGTCAAGATTGAAAAGTGACTTTATTAAAATATGAAGTCACTAGATAATGAAAAACCTTAAAAAAGGGTAAAATAATGTTTTTTCGTCGGTTAATATACCTTAAACCTTCTCCTAAGTCTGATAAATACAATGTTGAATACCGCATCAAAATCGGTTCAGCTAAACGTTAGATAATCGCGATCAAACTAACATACGTACAGGTCAAACTGAGAACCTCCTTTTTTTGAAGTCTTAACTGACTTTGACCTTGAATAAATAAAGAGATCGCATCATCCACCTGACATGTCGACATTTTCAAGATTTAAATATTGAACAAGTAATTATAATTCTTCAACGGCTTCACGAAAAATTCACCAGCTCTTCTAAATTCATTACAGAAAGTTGATCAGTTTAATTAACAATTCATTAAAGGTTATGTGTACATCTATATATCTATATCTTAACGCTGTAGTTGTTGTTGTGTTGTCCTTTGCAGGGTAGTCAGAGAGAAAGAGTGCCACAAAGTATGGTGTTCATGATCCAGATAATTAATAAAAAATACAAGTTTGATGATTATTATGGATATTTATAATCTCGGCATATATAACAAAATATTAAATATATTGTGTAAATCATAATACTGTGAAATTACGATTCCCATTAAGTACGTGTTTCTTTTACCATAACGGAACTTTTATAATGCAAAGATATTCATACAAGCTGTCTGCGTGAAGTGTTAGACGAGGAAACGGAACGTATCGCTTCATTCCATAACAACGATCCGATTTTCAATTAATAACAAAAACAGAGAAATAGAGCGTTGAACACAGCGCTGTCGCAATATTAGATGTTCAATCGAAAACTTTACAGTTTGTTGTTTGAAAATAACTTGAAAGATTTTATAAAATCTAATACGAGGGTAGTTAATTGCCTCGATTAATGTATAGTATAGTTTATATAGCTTCCAATGTTATGTAACAAAATGGATGCCAATGCAGACAAACTTCCGAGTTGAGTCAGTAATAATTTTATAAGCTGATTTATACTGGTAAATCTGAATTCTTTAGTCAACAGACAATGTTTTTTCTTAAAACGAATATTACCAAAAAACCGAACGTTACTTGAATTTTTTATCACCGTTTTTTCGCTGTAAGTATCTTAACGTAATTATTTAAAATTGGCAGGCAATGCATTTCCTTTGTAGTTAAAAACTGTGGTTTCATAACACAAAAGTTATAAAGATAACTTCAGACAAAGCGGCAATGGCAAATTAATTTTTCGTTTCATCATTATTCAGCGCGGCGGCTCGCTAAAGGCAATTTGAATACAAAAAAGTGTTCATTGTTTCGCAAAAAAGCTTACGCCAATTTTCTACGGCACTTTCGTATATTAAAATATTAATTGCTGTTACTAATGTGAGCGGAAGCGATACAAGCAATTGCCTTACTTTATACTTCGCTATATTTGCAGCGTTGCGTGACTAGGCGACGGAAATATGAGAGTGTTTGTCCTTCCGAGTACATAGGATAACACAACAAGACATGCAGTTTAATTCAAGATATTGTCAAGATTCCTTATTCCAAAATAAATAACGTAACACTCGTAGGATCAGGACACAGCGTGTTTCTATTTGTTGGTAGGTATGTTACATATAGTCGCAGATAATTTGCACATAAACTACTAGAGTTTGTGTTACTTTGCGATCCAAAACATTTTGGTATATTAGCCAATTAAAAATATTTTGTAATCTATATGAAATTGCCTATGCATTGCAAGAATGTCTAATATACTTATCATAATATTGTTATTTGCATGGCCCCTCAAATGTTGTTCAAAATACAGAATATAGTTATTTACTTATACTACCTTCAGTCACATTATTGGGGTAATCAAATTGACAAATAACTTGAAAGAAGATTAATCACAATCGAGTAATTATTTCCAAGTCGTTCGTAAAGATTCCTATGATAATTTGCAATCTAATTATTAATATAATTTGCTCTTAATAAACTCGTAAGTAATAAACTCGTTAGATCTGTATTCCAGTAGGCATATTATTAGATTACTGAAAACAGTAATTCTGTATATTAATTAAAACGTCATTAAATTAGGTTGTGTAGTTTTAGAGATCTCAGCGTATAGACATCGGGAAGGGACTTTATTTTATACTATGTTAGATATCTATCTAATTAAAGAGGATTTTCAAAACAACCGGTTGTGGTTAATAATAATCATTTTAAAAAGATCCTAAAATAATATCAAAATTATTAAATAGCCATTATTTTGATGCCATTAGCATTTAGGTATTTAGGTAACCTGTCGACAAGATCAATAAAATTCTTTTGAAATCGTGACCAGTTTTTCCACATTCCGTTTTAAGTTTTTGCTGTTTAAATGTCGTTTAATACATTGTACTGTTTCAAATTGACAAAAATAACAATGACTTTGCCTTTGAAATGGACCAGTGTTGACGGCGCGAACAGAATTCAAGTCCGACCCTGTACTGTTTTTTTTTCTAATTTAAGTCTGCAAGTGTCGACATCGTGGTAATAAAAGGAACTCATTTTTTACTGGTAATAAAATAATGGACGATATCGGTGAGACACTTCCTGTAATTTGGCTATGGAGTTCGTCGTGACGAAATACATTGTGGCAGACTATTCCGGTTTTTATTATCAATTTAAATTTTATTTGGCAATTATGACAATAGGATGCCTTGGTAAAGAAATAGAAATTCTATTGAGTCAGTCACTTAAATAATTGAAAAATATTAGATACAGATTTTTGGCTTGTATTTAACAAGAAGTTGCATGTATAATAGGTATTAAAGTTGAGGAGTGGGGGCTCGCTAGGTCATAACGGTGTTGAAAATGTGCTAAAGTGTGACGTCATGCGACATTTCGATTCAATATATCACCGTAATTTATTGATTGATTACATTGGGCAAGATTTGTTTGTTTGTTTGCATTTTAGTAGTAGTTTAAACCGATTTTAAAAATTCTTTCACCTACGGCAAACTACATCATACGCTGGTGATATAATTCAAAAAAGTTTTATCAGTTTCTCGATTTAGTTTATTGATTTGACCGCGTGACATAGGTCGACCACTTCTTGTAAAAATCCGAACCCTTATAAATTCCGTAGAAATTAATTCCAATTTTGTATAAAAATGCAAAACAAGATTGATTCTTACGAGTCTCAAATATTCTATTTCTATGTCATTTCGAAACTCACTTCACTTATGCCACGAAACGTTATTACCAATTCAAGGTTGAGTGGATGTCGTTTTTCAAGTGAATTTGGACATCTGAGAGATTCGAATTCTGGTTCGGATTTTTACAGAAACGTTGGGCAGTTAGTGGCAACAGTCACTGGCCATTTGCACAAAGTGTTGTATTTGTTACAACGAGACTGAGTGTTATTGAGACATCTTGCCGAGTTTGGCGTAGGGTTGGCTCTATACAGACGACGACAAATAATTTTATTTATAAAGCAAAATATTTCAATAATACAATTAGGCTTGAAAATTTTAAGTTCCAGTTACATAAGAAGGAAGATCGAGGAGTGAAATAGCTACATTTCGGAGAAATCAAATCTATAAGCGAACTGACAATATATATCGACTACTCTAAGCCTTTCAATCTTCCAGTCCCTTAGTTATAGTTCACTGCTCACGTGTTGAGTGATTTATTTTTTATAAATTGGTGCTACAACTCATCTTTGTTACAAAACCCCTTAGTGGCTCCCATTTACCTAGGTAATTATGTTTGATTGCACATTGTCATATCTGAGTAAATTATCAATTGGAATATTATATTCGCTTTCTTCTTTCTTTTATTTCATTAATTATAAGCACTGATACTGGATAATCATTGCGATAAGGATAAAAAGTATCATTGAGTCTTTTATCACTATCGAAATATATTTTTTAAATAATATAAAGTTATTATATTTGATAATTTTTCATTGACAATGCTATACTGGAAAATTTTGTTAATGAAAAACGTTTAAAAAATCCTCGTGAAAAGAAAAGTCAGGGGTTCGAGTCTGATCTTAGAGTGCGGGGGACAAAGTGGATTTTTAAGCAATTTTCATTAAGAATAAAATTTAAATAAAATAGACTCTCGATTTATTTACTATTGATTGATCTAATTTTTGTTTCAATATTGCATACGAAATGTACCTTTTAAAAAAATTTATTCCTTCTTTACAGTATTAGTATAGATTGATCTATCTAAAGAATAAAGTACTTCTGTTTAATCTCCACTTTTCAATTTGTCATTTGAATTACACATGTTACATGTTGTTAGTTATTTTACAGATTAAATCGCACAAACAAATACAAATATGTAATATATACAGAAAAATCTTAGGAAGACAAAAAAAAAAAATTTGAAAAACTTATCTGATTAAACAATCAGATATAACTTTATTTTACAGATAAATTATATAATTATATATGAACTATAGCCACTTTATTAGGGGCAACCCTACCAAAGTGGTTCAGGATGTTAATTCACTGACGTACCCTCAGACGATACTATAAATAAAAACGGCCGATCAAGCTGACATGGAAGTCTATTAAACTATTAAAATAGACATTACAAAAAACAACATAATATACTATGATTTGTCTTTATTAATTCTTTATTATTATTACATCTTCCAACATTTACGACCGTGGTCTAAGTAAATAAAAAAATAAGTTCTTCATTAGTAAACTGGATCTAGTTACAAAGATATCTCTTATGTCTATTTGTGGAAAGGATACGAAATTTTATTAATAAAATCAATTATGAAATCACAAAAAAGTTAGAGAAGGAAAATTAGGTTACTCTTTATTTTATAATATCGTAAATATCTAATTTATTCTTATATGAATAGACCTTTACGTCTTATAGTCCGATACGTCTTTTGGGTCAGTTTTATTTTTAAATAAAAACCTTAATTTCTTAAAAACTGGTCGACTTTATGAAAAAAGAGAGGTTCACCCTATCACGAACGCTAATATTCTTGTAAAGGAAACTCCAAACACTTTTATAATAGGTTAGAGAAATAAACTTTTTCCTTAGAATATTTATTTATCTCTCAGGTACTAAAAAGGTTGTTCCTGTTTAATTTTTTAATGGCGCAAACACTGTTATATGCGGATGACATAATTTTCAAAAAAATATAATGACTGTAAAAGAAAACCTCTATAATTTCTTTTAAGTTTCCTATCGCATGAACAGGAACTTAATTAATGAATTAATGTTTGTATAACGTGTGTCTAAGTGAAGCAAAAACTGAAGATAGTCAATGTTAGACCGCGTTGGCTATGAACGATAACATCGTCATTGTTACACTGTGTTTTTTTTCCTCGCTGGGAAACTGTGCTGCTTCCGTTATTCGTGGTGATGTACCGTACCGGCAACGAACTCCGGTGACATTAGCCGTCTTAATCTAAGAGAAGATTTGGGTGTAACGCGGTGAAAGTTCCATCATACCTTTTTTAAGTTCCGTATTTAAGGAACTTTAGAAAATACCGGAACCCTTTACGATCAACCTTTACTCGTATCAACGTTGGACACATTCTTTTTTAAATCATCGCTTTTAAAATTTAATATTAATTAGAGTGGCCATCTTTGTATTCTCAAGTGCATATCACCTAGACTTATTTAAGGAAAGAGCAAATAGGTCCCTCCTGGCCAAGCTCGACGCACCGTTAGATCCTATTTATTTCCTTGGGCTTGATTGAAGTTAAGAGTAAGCCCATTATAAAAAAAACCTCTACTGGAGCAATGGTGCTGCAATTTGTTACACATATTATAAACATAGTCTTGTGACTTCGCCTGCGTATATTATATAGCCTGTTACTAGCGTAGTATGTAACTTCTCGTAGTGGTTTTTTTTGGTAGTGGTTTATGATCGGATCAGTATTTACGAAGATTATTACCTTTTCCAAACATTAAGAGGGAAAAAGATCGACAACTACTGGCAATACTAACTGTCGATTTTACTACGGGCAACCTATCAGTTAGCTGTTACTGTAACTTTGACTTTGACGTTTCGTCGTTCCCGTAAAACTATTGGAATCGGCATTGTGATAAATAAATCAGTTGAATAGTAAAATGTTTCTTTTAAAACAAACAAAGTTAGAAACCTCTTTATAATATAAGTATAGATTTACAAGTTACTGTATCAGAGATGGACGTGGAAAATAGTAAATGAAAACCTTTTTGGGGATAAATTAGGTTTGTCGTTTGCCCGACGACTATACGTTGCGAGCAGCAAACATTCCAGCGTTAACTGCACGATGCCGTGGAGGACCTCCTATCTATTGGTTATCGATGATCCAAAAACATCTGAAACAGAATTCATTACATCATTACATGCAGCAACAACGCAGAATCGTGCACAGTGCAAGAAGTGGGCAGGGAACCCGAGATAGGTTAGGGTTCAGAAGAAGAAAGGATGCAAAAAACAGTTTTTTAAGATTAAAGAAAAATCTAAAAGACTATGTTTTTTAATGTAACAGGTATTTGTACTGAACCCTTGATGTGACAGCCTATTTACACTTGGCCGGTTTTCTAAATTTACTGTGACCACAGACTAAGAGGAAGATGCTAGTGTGACGAAAATTTGCAAAAAAGAACGTCTGTATCGCTAACTGTTGACCGATTTACCAAGTGACGTTTCATTGGAAAAAAAGCCGGTCTATAGAGAGTTCGACTCGTGGGCAGAGAATTCCAGACGAATTTAAAAAACTATAGACGTATCTGACTACAAATCGCGATTGAAAAAGTACAATGTTCAGATAACAGTTAGAATTTAAAATCTTATTTATACTAGTTTTAAAATTTCGTTAATAAGCTTTGACTACCATCTTTGTGTAAAAAAATATTGTAAAAAATATATATAAAAATAATATATGATTATTATGAAGAGAATAAAGAGATCCGGAATATTTTATATTAATTCTTTGTTTGTTTGTATTGTAAAGGCTTCGAAACTACTGGACCGATTCTAAAAATCTTTTACCTACGGGAAGCCATATCAAATGCAGGTGACATACAGCCAGTTGCACAAACGTCCATTAAGGTTTAACGACGCCTTTAGGCTCTAATGAATGTCAAATTTGTATGGGTAATGTCGCTTTAAACTAACGAAAGTTTTAATGGACGTTTGTGCAACTGGCTGATAGGCTATAATAAACGCGAAGTCATGGGAAAATTATTATTGAATATTTTTCATTTATATATGATCAAAATACCAAATTTATCTAAATACTGGGTCATATCTCACATGTCCAACTACAATTACAATTTGGAGATTTAAAAATTATGTGTGAAATTGCGTACGCGCATAGTACAAAACGAGTCGTGTTGTGTAATGTTACAGCACTCATAAAATGGTGACGTAATCTTTAGATAAGTTTATGTGTTTCAGGAAATTTACTCGGAACGTAATTCTAGGTTAATAATGAACATGTAGTTTCAATATGCCATTGGTTTTAACTGCGTGGTATATTTTTAAAGTCACGGAAAGTGAATAGTTTGTTGTATATAAGACTTATTCTACATTGTTTAGGTAAATATAAATTTTCTATCTGAAAGGTGACGTAGCGCAATATGGAGCAAGCT
The DNA here is from genome assembly GCA_918026875.4 of Diatraea saccharalis. Classification (NCBI taxonomy): domain Eukaryota; kingdom Metazoa; phylum Arthropoda; class Insecta; order Lepidoptera; family Crambidae; genus Diatraea; species Diatraea saccharalis. The sequence goes on along the minus strand of OU893350.1, from coordinate 3,869,432 downwards.
ATGCTTAGCATGACACTACATGATCGAGTCCGGAATGAGCTCATAAGAAAACGAACCAAAGTTGGTCACAGTGTCGCGAAAGTAAAATAGGGTTAGATCCGGTCTCATGTGTCGGCGCCACCATGAGCGTTGGGGAAAACGCATTTTAGAGTCTGGACCCCGTTTGAGCAAAAGAAGTGTAGTTGAAATCACCGGCTAGATAGTCCGACGATCTACAAGTGACTGCGGGGTCATTGTAGAAAAGGGAAGCAAGAAATAGAGCTGTATGGAGAGAGATTGGAGAGACGTATGCCCCATGGTGGGCGACAACAAGCTGAAGAAGAAGAAGAAATTATTTATCTAGGTATGATTACTTGCGCGGTAGGCAGAGAAGACAAAATACCACAATGCACGTCTTAACACAACAAACCTGTACATTATATAAAACGTAGTCGCTAACCGCTGTGATATACACAGCGGTTAGCAACTATACGTTTTATCTGAGATCTTTGATGAGATCTTTTAGACTGCACAACGAATTTTAATGCGGTTCATTAATGTACAGAGTGTACAACAGATGCGAGAGGAAGTTTTGTATGTACAATAGCTTTCAGCCAGCGGCTTCGCCTGGGTTTCCCTAGAGAACTGTTTAGCGTTATAAAATTATCCGTCTATGAAATTTCATCAAAATCCGTTTAAGTAGTAAGAATATGCACTAAGATCATAATCCTTACCTTCGAGAGGTGCTTGTCTAGGGTCCTTAACTGACTGCCCATAAAAACTCCTAGTATCTAACAAAATGATGCTATAGTCTTCAGATTTTAGACTCGTCCATCGACTCTCACAGTAAACAGGATCCTTGGTGCCTTTGAAGCCTTGATTCTGTTGAGCGGTCTTTTTCATATGCGTTTGTTTTTTGGCCTAGATCAAGAACAAATTTTTTTTTTCGTATTTCACATTCATAAGTCTTAACATAATGAATGTGCCTTTCATTCAGTTGCGGAAGTCGAAGGTTTGAGTCCCATCTCGAGAGTATCGGGGGAAAGTGGTTTTTTTAAGCGATTTTCTTATTGATTGATGATACGTTTTATTATTTTTATTTGGCAAATATTAGCGTAGCCTTGAATAAAATTGGTTTAAAATGTAGTAATTTCATACAAACTGGCCTTAAGTTTGAACGGTAAGTTGGCAGGTCATCTTAAAAGCGATTATATTACGTTTACACTATAATTACGTCAGTCTACATTCTTGTCTCGTTCACCGCGTTGATCTATCGTTCATAATTAATAATTTGGTGCAAGTTATAATTTGTCTGGATCAGTGTATTGTAATGTTTCCTTGTACTGTTCTTGTTTATGTGATAAAAAGTAAATTTCCTGTTGAAATATCTATAGTAGATATATGTTGAATATTCTCGAAAGAGTTCGGTGGCGTTGTGGATGAGCACCACGGCCCGCGATCGTTATGATTAAGCAACTTTCGCAAGGGTCATTCACGGGATTAGTGACTTACTCCGTTCTTTATAATGAGGTGTACACTTTATTAAAAAAGTATAAAACAATTTTAATTATATTGTCAAACAAATTGTAAGAATCTCCATACATTTTTAAAAAAAGTTTTGAATTTAGTTCCGTTGCTTCAGAAACGAAATTAATTCGGTTCTGATCAAAGATCAAAACAAAACGGTTCTTGCTCGAAATACCGGTTTATTTAGCTTACAGATTTCTTACTTACGGGATTACTCCGTCCATTGATTGCTTTCTCTGTCTTATCTGTATCCTTTTATTAGCAATTTTTGCTAAGGAAAAGTAATACTTTTCCTTAGCAAAATATAGCTGAAGCTATGACCATATTTTCGAGTGGTAGTAGCCACCACCACATTCATTACCAAATCCCAGTGTTTATATTACTCGCGGAACGAAACCACTTTACGAAGGTCCTACTTGAAATCTTTATTAACCGGTATGTTTTATGACCGTTCCGAAACCCTGCTTGTGATATTGTGCTATGTTACTCTGTTCACTCTCAGTCGCTATATAAATTTTAAGTATGATCAAGAAATATAATCATGAAAACCTAGTAACTTAACGTAATTTTTGCGTGTTGTGCTTGCCTTAGACAATTCCAGTTGAGAAGAAGACGGTACATAGAAAAAAATAAATAATTTAAAGAAAAACAAAAAACCCGACTGCTTAATGAATGAACAAATTAATTTAAATAAAAACTTAAAAAAAAGAAACAAGATACACACATAAAACAAATTATAAATTCTAATGCACAACAGAACGACTCACAGTCTGGGCCCATTCAAATTTTACAATGTAAAATGATAAAAGAAACCTAAAGATGATTTTAAAATACCTATTTTAACGACACCCCACTTGACATAGTTCATCGTTATTTTTTTTTATTTTGACAATATGGCGTCTGGTTGTCAGTGTGGTGAATATTCATTACTGTCATGTCTTTAGTGACATTCGCAAGATAAAGACGAATCGATAGATGTAAGAATCATCAAAATCGGCCTACGCATTTGGTCTCTAGAATGCCACATAGAAACAAACATACATACAAAGGGTGTTCAATAAGTCTTGTCGTATGATCTTATGATATTATATATTCTCAAAGTTACGTCCTTCACAATTAATACATTTCATTATACGCTTAAACAAATTATCTATCCAACTTTCCCATTTTTCTTTACAAATTAATTCCAGGTCTTCTTCAAAAGTACCGATCGACTGCTCTTCCGAAGAGAATTTATGTCTTTTCATGCGAGTTTTGACGTATGACATGCCAAAGTCACATGGTGCAAGGTCAGGGCTGTAGGGAAGATGCTCCAACACTTTGATGCCCACTGTCTTCAAATAGTCCATTGTGGCGCCAGCTCTGTGAGCGGGGGCGTTATCGTGGTGAAGGAACCACGAACTAAGCCTTGAGTTTGGTCTGCGATTTGCTAGCTCCTCGAACACCTGAGCCAAACAAGTGCTAGTGTACCATAGACTAGTAACTGTCTTCTGGCCTTCGAGAATTACATTTTTTATGACCCTTTGTTTATTAAAGAATACTGCTATAATTCTTTTACCGACCGATTTCGATTTACGCGGCTGAGTTGGCTGTTCTTCGTCATCAAAGACCCATATCTTGTTCTGTAATTTAGTTGGCACATCATAATAATATATCCAAGTTTCGTCATCTGTAACAATTGAAATCACATGCTTTGCGTCTCCGTTAGAAAACTGCTATAGCATAAATTGGCACCATGTAGAAACACGATATTGCTGTTGCTGCTCGTTTAGATTATGGGGTACCCAAAGAGTACAAAGTTTTTTAACGTGTATTTGTTCCGTTACAATTTTGTGTACTGTAGCTACAAGAATGTGTAAGAGTTCTTCTAACTGCTGGTAGGTAATACGTCTGTCCTGTATAGCTTTCTTCACACGAGCTATGTTTACTGGCACATTCACTTCCGTTTGAATCGTAAATACCAGCGTTCTATAGTCCTTAAAGACGGCGCTTCATGATCAAATATGGAAATCATTTCATCCAAGTGTTCTTTTTTATATAAACCACGGTTAAAATTATAGTAAAAAATAGCACGCTAATCACGATTTGTGAAAGTCGCCATATCAATGTCAAAATGAAACCAAATGTTAATAACTTGATAATAATGACACTTCAAAAAAAAATATTTTCCTCCAAAACTAACCATACGACAAGACTTATTGAACAGCCTACATAGACTGATAAACAAATTACCCTTCCTTGCGTCGCGCAGTCGGGTAAAAATAATGACCTCTTCTGTCTTTTACACTTATACTATATGTGCAGTAAAAAGTTCAAATTATTGATGATAACATTGCGAATTATAAATTAAAGCTTTATCTTCTGTCTCGTTTCGTAAACCATGGAAAGAATGAATGTCGCGTACGCACTCGGCTTGCTGTCTAATGAGGAAGTATTAAAAAAAATCAGTTCCTTAAATCAAACTAGATGTCGTTACGGTACTTTCTTGATTTCCCCATGACGACCCTTCCGGTTTTCTTTCATGTAAAAAAGTAAATTAGTTTTCAAAACTCAATAAACAACTCATATTCTATTTGTACTTTTTCGTAATTGTATTGATATCTAAGATACGAACTTTGCAAATTTCAGTTTTTTAATATGGTAGTTAAAAGAAACGGAAATGACTAACTTTGGTCTATTTGTTACCTGCAAAATTCAACTTTTGCTAGAATCGCCATCTAGTGAGGTGCTTTTTTAGTGCTTTCTTTTTTTTTATATATACTTGCTCATTGATTTGCGAGTTTGCCAATATTTGTGCGTTTTCAGAGACGATTTTAGGTTATTAACTTTTTAATTGTAATTGCACATTTATATTGTTTTATGTGTTCTGATACACCTCTTCAAATTTTTGATGCTGATAAAAATTAATAGACTATCACCGAGAATATAGTCTGAGTAATAGCTACGTGAGATAATTATAAACTACAAGCTATTTTACTGTGACTTTGCCCACGTAAATTAAAGCCTATGTCATCCGCGTATGATGTAAGCTCCTCGTAGGGGAAAGAACTTTTAAAATCAGTCCAATACTATTCGATGAAAACAAACAAACAATAAAATATTACGTTTCTATGTTATTAGTAGATAAAGCCGTATTTATAACCTTTTAGTAACATGTAACATGAACCTCGCTTACGAAATATTGTAGATGTTCATGCATGCATATCTACATGATTTTATCATTATAAAATGTCAGAAATGACTCTGTATACCCAAAAATATCATTTAATTTTAAAATAGTGCAGAAGGTCAGAACATTGACCGTTGCAATCTTGCAAACAAATGTCACTAGGCAGGTATAAATTAAGGCGTGTCACAATATGGTGATTGGTCTACTCCATGGTCGAAAACCATCTGCATACTTTTACATAAGTTTATGAAGGTGAAGCATCGTATCAGTTCATATGTAGCTTCGGATAATTATAGTTTCAGTCAAACAAAATCTCATTAAATTTTAAGTTAGTTAAATTAAAATGATAGTTTTCTACGGCATAATATCGGGAACTAAAAACAAGGCACTTGGTAGCGTAGAAAATTAATTCTAAAAGTAATAAAGGTTTTAATTGATTTAACCTTTAATTCTGCGATAGCGTTGAGTCTGATGTCGGGTCCAAAGCTTATTTTACAGGGGCATAATTGTCTAATTTTCAAATTTATATTCTTAATTAAAAATAATTAAAAAATCCACTTTGTCCCTGGCTCTCCGAGATGGGACTCGAACCAGAGACATAGCTACCACCGTATATGCCGTATCAATTATACCGGGTCCAGGGGCTTCCCAAATTTATTTTTATTTCAGAAATTATAAAAGTCAAAAAAGCACTTTCTTTCTACCGCATGCGTTTCAAAGTTGGCATCACCCTACAACCCGTTTCGCGGGCGGTTTAAGACTTTAACGGGGGAATCCCATAATAAGTGTAAGCGATGCATGTTTTATGTATGTAAGTATATATATGTATGTATATATATATATTTCTTACTTTTATGCCAAATCTATAAGCGAAGACCTGTAATTGGCTATCTGTTTTTGGAATGAAATTTTAATTTGTATTGTTAGCTGTTGGTCATCCAAGAGAGTAAATAAATAAATAAATAAATAAATAAATAATCGATGTATGTATGATTAAAATTCGTACAGTTTATACAATTTTTTTTTCTTATGTGAAAAATCTTTACCTTAAATAAGGGACCATAAACAAATTTTATACGGGGCTCCGCTAAGAAACGCTACGCCACCGACTCGAACCCATGAGCTTTCGCTATCCGGGCGACTGCTCTAACCACTGTTTTCACTACTATAGCATTTTTCATTAAGAATATAATTTTAGTATAGCATTGTGAATGCAAAATGCAAAATATAACAATATAAAATTCACTTCACTCTACAACAATTTGACATCTAATAGGGGTTGCGATTGCTACTGTTTTTTAACGACAATGGATGAACGATATCGTTATTTGACGATAAGCGTTTGACGCAAATAAGTACATATTATTGAGTTTTTATTATGTTTTTTTGTAATTCAAATCATCATTAGGTCTAAAAGCGATTGCGACTTTAAACGTTACCTACATAATTCCTGAACCGCTATCTCAATATAACACGCTATATATCTATAACACAACCCTTTTATAGCTAATTATCTATGAAACTAGATAATTATCCCATAGATTGGAATAATTAAATGTCGGGAAAGATATCTTGAAAATAAAAAGAAAAATCTCAGAAGAAGAACTCTGTAATTTATATTTTCCCATAAAACTTGTAATTTAAACTTTCATTGCAATTAAGTACTTGAATTATGTAGATTCTGATCGAATAAATTAATCAGTTAACAAAGGAATTAAAGGAGTTAGAAAGCGTGACATGTTGTTAGTAAAGTTTTTGTTGAGTCGTTCGGTTCTTAAAATAGAAAGTATAAAAATAATTTGGTTTTTAAGATTATTGAAAAAGCTTTGTTAAAAATTTATATTAGTTGAGAATATATAAGAAATACATGATTTATTATCGTATAAAATTCCAGAAAATCATAAATAAGTTTTTATTTTCTTTTTGAGGCAAAGCTAAGCAATAATTGGGCTTTATGTGACTTTATATTCGTATATCAAAAAAAATCGGTTTATTTTCCCTTGTTGTTGTGTTTATTACTAAACGTTTAATAATTATGAAATCATTTTATAATTTATTACAGTATTATAATATATATATTTATATATATATATATATAAAAGTGAAAGGTCACTCACTCAAGAAATCTCAGAAACTAGAAGTACTAGGAGTTCAAAATTTTGCATGTGCATTCTTTTTAGGACGTAGGTGCTCACTAAGACGGGATTTTATGAAATTCAACCCCTAAGGGGGTAAATTAGGGGATGAAAATTTAGATGACGAGGGCGAAGCCGCTGGCGGAAGGCTAGTTATTATATATTTTATAGTTTAACCATAGTGCAATGTTATATTCAAGCGCTGTACTAATTGTATATTTGGAGTAGATGCATGTATATAAAAAACGATTTATGTACAAAAGCAAATTGAAGAAATATAAAAAGATATACAAAAGCTAAACGAGATTTGGTGTTTATGATTTTAGTTTTGTGATATTCTTGGTATTCTATAGATATCTGTTTTTAATAGGTTTGTTTTTCTGCAAAAAATTTTAATAATACTATTGAATTAATGATATCGTAAATTTGTCGTTAAATGGAATAGGGATGATGACTGGGTAAAAAAAATGCAATTCTATTTAGTCTGTCAGTCAGATAATAGAAAAATATTAGACACTTTTTTTTTTACTTCAGTTTAACAAGAAATAGCTGAGATAACAGGCATTAAAGTTGAGGAGTGGGGGCTCGCTACGTCACAGTTGAGTAGAAAACGTACTCTAACGTGACGTCATGCGAAATTTCAACTCAATGTAGGTAACGCCGTAATTTTATGATTACGAAAAAAATAAAAATATACGTGTTTAATATTTTTTAACACTCTACCTGACGGACAAACAAACAAAAATTAGTCATCATCCCTATTGTCTAAGGCAAGCGTTATAATCAGTGTAATGTAATCCATAAATCGCTATCACAATTCCTATACCTTTGAAAAGGAATGTGATAGACTTTGAAATTAGACTGTTAGGCCAAATGTGTTGATTTATTATAACATAACAGCAACAAACATCTAGTTTTGTATCACGTTTTAGTAGACATTTTGAATCTTAGAGATGATCTCATTTAGTGACTACAGCCTTTGAGGATCCGGAAAGTCAAGTAAAAATGTAAAAAAAAAAACTTTAACTAGATTCTATGCTAATTTGGTTTGTGTCATGATTGTGTGGTTTAGTTCAATAATGTGACAAAACTATGAATGTCGTTATTTCTATAGAAAGGAAAATACTCAAAATGTATGTGAAAAAAACTAGACTATAAACGTTACTCATAATAAAGGTATAAATGAGTGAGTAAATACTGCACAGAGGGCATCATCAAAATCGATGGCTAAACGTGTGATATAGCTATTGTAATTTTGATATGAAAGAGCATTAATAGTGAGAGAACTTAGCTGGCTCTGTATATTATTACAAACATAATGTTGACTACATTATGTTTTCTATATTGAAAAGATTAATATTAAAATAATGAAAGGTAAAGAAAAACGAAACCAAAATAGTGGTTTCTTTGAATATTTTATTGAATTTCAATGTCTACAACATCCTAAAATGAAGCAGGGTGATGGAAATGTTCTTGATGTTTCTAGTCCATTTCAAGTACAAAACAATACGCGCATGACATGGGCGCAACAATGTTCGCCTAACTTATTACAAGAACAGTAATAATCGGATATGGCATTCTGCACAAAAACTATATAGAGGTACATTTTGTGTAGGAAAAAGTATTGTTTTCTAATAATGCCGCTTTTATTAATACATTCAATATTGAGCCCAGTCAAAATTCGAATAGCATTAGCATTTAGCCATCGTTTAAGAAGATGCCACCTATGCAATATTACTTTCTCATTTATACCTTTAACATGAGTAATATTTAATTTGCGCCGGGCCTAGGTTTTTGAACATTGTCGTTTAGTAGTTAGTAATTCGACAACCGTATATGTCGCATTATCTTTACGAAGATCGTTTGATTTAGTTTCTTTTATTTTAATTGCTAGTTACTCGATTACTTAATTACTGGATTGTAGAGAGAGCGTGATCATCGATACTTTTATTTTATCTGAATGGTGACACTGACTTTGACGGTTCGTTAATAAAAATAGCCCCACCTACTACACTCCTGATTACACGCCGTTATATATATTTGAGACTGTTGAAGAAAGAACAAAAGACCAATATCAAAATAGCATTGTGTATGCAAAATTGCGGATTGGTCGGTGTCAACGACTGCAGATGCAGCCGAAATCAGATAAGAAAACGATGTCCCGTTTTGCTTCCAAAAAAAATGGTCACCGTAGTTATGATATGCAATGAGGAAGTATTAAAAAAAAAAACGAAAGGCCTAAAAAGCACCTCCACTAGATGGCGACTAATATGTTAATATTAAAAACAGAAATTAAAAAATTCGAAACTTAGATATTAATACAAATACGAAAAAGTACAAATAGAATATGAGTTGTTAATTGCGTTTTGAAAACTAATTTACTTTTAAATATCAAAGAAATCAAGAACGTACCGTACCGACATCTAGTTTGATTTCGGGTACTAATTTTTTTCTTTTTTAAATAATTCCTCATTTTAATATTGAAGTTTCTGTACCTATAATAGATATTTCTTTGTTTATAAACACAAATCAAAATTTGTTCAAAATAACGTTTATTAAAAATATAAATACATATAATATGTTTGTATGCGCATGCGTCCATGCGTGAGAAAGAGTTTTCTTGATGTAATAAAATATAGGTGATTCTGGCCATGAGCTGTTAAATAAATTCAATATCTAAGCGCCTGGATTTTACCAATATCATTATTGACGTCATACAGCTTTGCTATTAAAATAGTGTAAATTTTAAGACATTCTATTATTATAAGTATTCACGTAATAATCACATATCAGTCGCTTCAATTGATTGCATTTTACCATTTTACTGGCTGATATTATTACTGCAACGTCTTCTTCATAAATCAATAGTGACAGACGTTGTGGTCAATTTTAATAATTTTAGGGGAACAAAATTAAATGATGTGAAACATAATGTTTTAATGTTAAATACTTTTATTCAATATTCAATAAGGTATGTGAAAGTCAATCCTGGTCAATCCTCAATGATTACTACTTCTGGTTCTTTTAATAAATTAAACACTTAAGCTAGTACGGCGCTCTTATTATTTACAGTTTTGGGTCTCATATTGGACATGTTGGAATCCGAAGGTAAAAGGAGTATTTTAATAAGATTATCATTAGTTAATTTTCTACTCATTTTTCTAGTGTTGTGTTCTCTTTAGAAGCGAACGTCTTTATGACGAAGTCTTCTCCGAGCATGCCGATCGGTAGTATGAAATTGTCGATGATGTTTTTGCCGTGTACTAAAACTTTATAGGTTGGTGTCATGGGATACCAATTATAAAGTTCGACATATTTCATAGCAGTTTCTTTAGCATATTCTCCAAATTTCAGGCTATTTATTTGGTAACCAGACTTCAGAGTTTTTAAGATGATACCGAACATCTATCAGATCTCTATTTATTCCAGTAATATTTGACGATATATCCGGACTAGCAAAGAAGCGCCTAGCACTATTGCCATCATTCCTATTCCTGAATCTAGGCTTGGGAACATCAACTAGTAAACCAAGTTGTTCTTTAAATTGAGTTTGATTCTGCGTTTTTCTTTCTACTACAATTCTCTTATTTATTTCGCCACGAGCTTGTTTATTTCTTACTTTATTTTTATATTAAATATGTACAGACACTCATAAAATCGTATGTAGGCATGTAAAGTGATATCCCCAGATTCAAACTATTGGGATTACAAGGATCTGATGCTAATTCTTCAATGTTTCAATGTGGGATTTCCGCTGAAGTCTCTGTAACTTGAATGTTTTCTGGATAACATTAGCTTTTCTCCTCAATAAGTTTATAATATAGCGGAAATAAATTCTTTAAATTTTTACTAATAGATCCTCTTAATAATTCATACTGATGTGTTGATTTCATTTCGATAAATAAATGTAAAGCTTCTCGAGGATAATACGAAATATATTCTTGTGGAATAGATTTTATTTTTACAGTACTAGGTTTTTCTAGAGACACATAAAGGTCAAGTATGAGCGATGCTGCAATTCTGTGTCCTTCAAAGTGTAGTTTTATTGAAGCAGCTTAGCATAACTCTTCTTTGCTTTTTGACTGCACCTCGTGATTCAACTTTCTGTGTTTGATTTTATCCGCTAAGTTCAGTTTTTTCGCGGACGCCCCAGTCCTGCAGTCGCTTCTGCAGAATACTAGAAGGTGCACCTCCAGTGCTTATAATTATTTTCTTTAGTCATACAATATATTTATTTTGATTGCTTTTTACTATTCAGATTTGAGCAGATTTCAGTCACAACGTCGAAGTAATTGTAGAAAAATTATGAATTGCATTTTGATGATTTTTTGGTTATATATGTTCAATATTGATACTCCAATAGAGTTAAAAATATTGTTAAATAATAAATCTTTGCTTTTATGTGACATCGGCTTCAAAGGAGGATTTTTTATTAATAATTCAAATAACTCCAAGTTTATGATAGCAGTGCCATTTCCTAAAAAAATAGAAATTCCAATAAAACCGCAAATTTCTGCAAATAAAACTGATATTAATGAATAGGTAACACTTCAGTCTATGACCTAATAACAAAACTTTTTTATTTCAAATCAGTTCCTAAAAACGTACGTTCTTTTTTAACCAATAAATATGTGTAAAAACTTCAAAACAAAAGTCTTTTTTAACCAATAAATATGTAAAAAAAGTGGTGAAATTCCCTATTTATTTATGATACGAAAATCTATGAGATTTGTAATTGTTAATACGAAAATAGAATGTACTAACCTTCACTAATTAGCAACATTTTTTGCTAATTTCACTATTAGATAGGTATTGAGCAAATAATAAAAGATAACTCCCACAAATCCGGTTTATTTAAAATTGAATTACTGCAGCTCACAGAATGCTAACTTTAAATTAATGTATCTTAAGAACTGATTGCAGTACACTGATGATATTTCTCTGTAATGTAAACAAATTACACTCAAGTAAAAATGTTATATATTATGCAGATTGTCTGCACATTGATAAAGTTGAATATTGTACCGCTTAAATTTGAAAATTGACCATAGTGAGACGGTTGTATTGTGTGCGGAGTTCGATAGCGCAGTTGTTCTCGCGTTTCGCAATGGCTGGTTATAGGATGGGTTTTTATATCTAGGTTTATTTTTTATATTTTTATTTTTTAATTGCATTATGTATTTACGGGATTATTAAGGTTAATTATTTGCCATTATAATTAATTTAAGTCTGATCACTATTTGTGAAGATGTCGAAAAAATTACTTAAAAAATATGACAAATAAGGAAAATTTTGTGAAAATGTATACCAAAACACATATCAGTGTTTTTTATTCATTACATAGATAGTGAATATACCAATTATATTTTGTGATAAAATAAACAATTAACAGAGGGAGTACATTGACGTCAAACCCATAAAACATGTAGGTACTAATTACACATTGCTGTATCAACTTTATGACAAAACTCACTTATTGGAATCACGACTATTTTTGTAAATAACTATATAGCACATACACACTAATACATATAGACACTAGCATTAAAGAATAGGTGATGAAATATAATAGATTATGATGTCTTGTCCATTTTGTATTGGTAGGTTCTACGGTATTAATATTTACTTCTAGATGGTAGTAGGTTTGCTTATACCCTGTATATTTTTGGACTAACAATAAAATTGCAATTTTATTGCAATTTTATTGTAAATTTATTCTGATGCTAAACCTTGTATATTACTAGCACTGTGTGTGTTTAGGAGACGTTTAAAGACCTGATAAACCTAATAAATATTTTAAAAATAATTTGATACAAACACGTAAATATTTGTGATGTCATTGTAATCAAAACTTTCCAATATTTATAAATCCTGAAGGTGGTAACTTCATAGTGGAAACTTCATGGTGCAGCGGTTAGTGCGTCTGGGATTGCGAGCTTTAAGAAACTTTTACGAAAAGATAAAACAAATGACCGAAGTGTTAAAAACATATATCCTCCATGATTATGAACTGTTTTGGCCTGTTCATCCTTTGCGATCTTTTAGGCATAGATTGCTAGGGACGTTAATGGGCTAGTGCTGATGAAAGAATATTAAGCAATCCTTTTCATTTTTTTTGGGTAAAGTTGAACTGACTCTTTAAAAATATACAAAATCAGCACCCAACTAAATGTCTTGTAACATCACAATAATATAATTTTCAACCGCAGAAAATTCGTGGTTTTTCTCCTTAGCTAATCTTAATCCTATAAGTGTAGTCACAAAATAAACCTTTTTTATTTATTCTGTGAGTGTAGTCTACTTTTTGGTTTAGTGATCTTGTGTTACTTTAATACATTTTTACATTTTGAACGTTACTATGTTTATTAATAAAGGGTTTAATTTTATCTTTCACAAACTAATTACAATTTTTTGTATCCTTCCGTTAGTTTTGAAAAAAAAAGAACATTCTACCTAATTGATAATTACATCACGCATCGCTTGTTATTACCTTGGATGACGAAATTATTTCGCAATGCTACTAAAAATATTAAACAAAAGGTCATTGTTTTCGTTACCATAATTTATATTACACGGTAATGTTGTTTATGACCGCTTACATCTCGATTAGATTCATTTTATTCAATACAACTCCAGACAACATTTACATTTTATCAAAACTACAAATATTACCTATATCAAAGTATAGATCGGTCTTAATGTTAGCATGAAAATGTAAGTAAAATAAAATATATTGCTTTTTAACGGGATTGATTGATGAAAATTCTTTTGCAAATAAAATATAGTTGAAACGAGTACTTGTTCGTGGCATATATCTAATACAGGTCCAAGAATTGATCCTTGTGGCACGCTTAAGGAATGCTTATATGTACATTGATTTTGGACTATTTATCATTAAACATTGTGTTATTTTTGTTATGTATTACTTTGAATATACGATATTTATTATGTTGTGTTCTCTTGCTAGTATCGCGTTTATTTCATTGAAAGATTTTGTAAAGTAAGTTTGGTGTAAATTGAGGTAATTCATTTTATACTAATAAAAACATTGTTTCGTCATTGAAATGTCATAACATTCAAGTAAAAGCAATAGAAGGCATTTAAGTAACTTTCCGTAATAGCTCTTTGGATATGTGCATTATTTTTATTAAATTTCCGTCTTGTTGGAAGATGCATTTGAAAAATATTGCAAAACTTTCCTGCGATAACGATGACGTGATATGGAAATAATCGAATCGCTTGAACCAAACGAAGCGTTAAATTTTAATGAAACTGTATAGTTTTAATATCATCAGCGGAGTTCTCAATAAATTTTAAATAAAACAGAAAATATTCATGATAGTTAAATAATGCGTGCCTACTTATTATGTATGGATTATTGCATAAAGTAGTTACAAAGACTAAGGTCAGAGAGAGTAAATCATGTCCGTTCATCTTATGGATTCCGTACCTCAAGAAAAAGGAATAACGGAGCAAACGAAAACAGGGTTCTAAAGTCTTTGCTTGTTGTACGATACAATTTTTAGTAACGGAAAGATTTTGTTTCAAGCGGAAACATGGATTATTGTCATTGCGATAACAAAGACAATTTAGTTGTTAGATTGTCTAAATTAAGCTATTTCGGAGCAGTATGCCCTTATGGCGAGGTTGCTATTGACGTCAGACAAGGACGTTGCGCGCGCGCACCGCTGCAAAAGAGTGGATGCGGTAGTTTTGTTTGTTGATGATCAGTTTGATTTGGGCTTGATAGGAAGTGAAGCAGTTTATTTTTTTAATTAGGTAATAATACTCTTTGAAAAGTAACTTTAGAAGTGCAAGGACGATGGTGATACAGATAGAATATTAATTTTGTTATTTCCTTTAATATTTGTTTAGTATATTTGATTGTCTTTTATTGTTTGAGATTCAAAATAAGTTTCAAGTTTTTTTTAATCCATAAAAGTCTTTAATTATTTTCATAAATTACATGATATTTTTATTGAATCTAATTGGGACACGCACGGGGGATTTTCAGCAGTCTTTTCCGTCACAAAATGCGGCTATAGAAAACACACGCTAGGATATTGATGTCAGTAATTCATAAAATGCATCGTGGCTTGGGGCAGAAAATGGCTTTTCTTATTTTATATTTTTAAATAAAACACTGATTATTATTATAAATCATTTACTGAGCTCCGATAGAGTTTAATAAAAATACGGATATATGTGTGGTATAATATAGTGTATATACACTCTACATTAGATTTGTGATTGGATTTTTGATTCTCTTAAAAAGTTATTTAGCGACTATCTTAATTTATATTACATTATACGGTATGTGTTTCGATTAATAAAATCCAAATGATTTTTATTAATGAAAGCCATCAAATGTAATGAAAACTCGAACGAATAAACATGACACCTGAATGCGTATTCTATTTGTTCTTATTTCGAACGCAAATTTGGAAAATTTTGCATCGTTCTCATAATATTGTTAAATTAATGACCATGAAGGTTATTTGTGCATCAGAGGCAGTCTCAGTGTTTTACTCGGTTGTCATAAATTATCAAACAATAGTTTTCGGAGAAATAGTATAGGCCTTTACGTTAATTCGTACGAGTAGTATCTATAATTATAATCCGACAGATTCACAGACGTGCCTACTCTAGTATAGTATGGCAGCTCAATGAACGCTAATTGATGTGGTGGTTTATATGATTTCATGCATATACTTATTAAAACTGATGATTCTCAGAACATTGACACGTCAGTAGATATTAGGACTGACATTCATGTCACACTGAAATATTCTAATCTACTGATCACCATACTATGCGATTTGATACTCGCGTGATTCGAGATTCGTATTCGGTGAATTTCCACATTGAAAAATAAAATCTTTGATTTATTTATTTATAGACGATTTTGAAATGTTTTCATCAAACATTATTATGCACATTAGTTTGTCGTGTCGATTAACGTCGTCGTGTCGTTTATTTTCGTCAATAGTTGACTGATTCTGTTAATTCTTTATTTTTTTATACATATACCTTATATTTTCGAATGTGTCTCATTAAAATTTCATGAGGATTGGACCAGTAGTTAGTTTTATTGTAAATAATCATGTCCAATTTCGATCTAAAAATTTAATTTCACATCTACTGATGTTATATATATCAAAATGTAGCTTATTTTTTAATTTATTTCATATCAGGAAATTAAATCTTAAATTGATGTCAGGATAAAAATTGCGAGGTTTATTTTTTAATAGTACTATGATAACTACCATAATGCGATTCGGACCCTAAAATGACGGTTTGTTACACTTCCTCGATGCAATTCGGACACGACGACGGTTTGCTACGTTTCGTCTTATGTAATACGAAAAAATATTCTTTCGTCATATTGTAAAAAAGTGCACATTAAAAATTACATTTAGACTTATTGCCATATTTACGAGTCAAACTATAAAAAGCTTTGATTTTTATGCATTAATAATTAAAGCAACTTCACAATTATCACGAGTTTTGACAGCTATTATAAACTTAAAATATTATTTACAAATTGCGAATCTCCCTGACCTCCAGACAGTGGCGTAACTATACCGTTTGAAGCTCGTGGCAAATTCATCAGATATTCAATTTTTTTTTTTACTAATTGCGTAATAATAAATGTCAGGAGTGAGGCGTCTTCTCTGACCGGGGGCCCCTTCCAGTTGGGGGCCCGTGATATTTTGCCGACTAACCACCTTGTAGTTACGCCACTCCCTCCAGTTGAAAAGATGCTGAGGTATTAATCTATTTTAAGCAAAAACTAATTTAAATTATCACTAATGGTACGACCTTTAAAAAAACCATATGACAAGTCAATCAATGTATGGAAAATGGATATGATACTTTGATAATAAGTTCACATTCCGTCTTTCACTATATATCTAAAATAAATATTCTGTTGAAGTTGGGCGATCAAAAGCATGTATATCCTAAAATTTCTTCTAAGCCATTGTGTTATCACCCACGTATGATATAGATTGTAGATTACCGTAGGTGAAAGAGTTTTCATGATGGGATCCGTATTACCGGAGAATATCCACTACGAGGGTCAAACTGAAAGTTCTTAGAACTGGCCACTTATAAACAATATAATAAAAAAATAATTCTAAAATTTGAAAATATAACTCTTTGCCAATATTACTGAGTATATATTTCATTCATTTGTCATTTGTTTTACGATTTGGCGGCAAATTGAAAATTGTCTGTGTCACGTCATCATGAATTTAACACGAGAAAATTTTCGTGCAATGATTTTTTATGACTTTCGATGTCATTTAAGTCAACAAGAAAGTTATGATAGACTACGATTGGCCTTTCACGATGAAGCCCCATCTCGTGCGACTGTTTACAACTGGTTTAATGAGTTTAAACGTGGTCGCACTAATCTCACTGATGATTTACGTGAGGGACGGCCTTCTACGGCGACGACTGAAGATAAAATCTGTGTTGTGCGGCGTATGATAGAGACTGACAAAAGAGTGACCTATCAACAGATTCGGACAAGCTTAGGCATCGGTATGAGTCAAGTGCACAAAATCCTCCACGAACATTTAGCGGTCAGGAAGCTTTGCGCCCGGTGGATACCTCATAATTTGACTGAGGCTCAAAAACTCCATCGTGTGGATTGGTGTCGTAAAATGATTGAAAGATTTAACGGAGGTGACTCAAATGCTGTGTTCGACATACTAACAGGTGACGAAAGCTGGATTTACTGTTATGATCCTAAAACCAAAAGACAATCTGCTCAGTGGGTGTTTCCTTTCGAGGAGTTGCCAACTAAAGTGAAGAGAGATCGAAGTGCGGGAAAAAAAATGGTGGCCTCGTTCTTTGGAAGGATAGGTCATTTTGCAACAATTGTGTTAGAGGATCAAAAAACAGTTTCTGCAGAATGGTACACTACCAATTGTTTGCCACTTGTCTTGGAAAAAGTTCGAGAGAAACGACCTCGCAGTAGGATCCTCCTTCACCACGACAACGCCTCGTCGCACACCGCCAAGCGAACGATCGACTATTTGGCGACATCAAACGTTGAATTACTGGGTCACCCCCCGTATAGCCCCGACCTCGCGCCTTGTGATTTTTATTTATTTCCAAAAATTAAAGAAAAACTTAAAGGAAAGCGGTTTATGAATGCTGAAGAAGCGGTGGCTGCGTATCGCGATGCCATTGAAGAGACCCCTAAGGACGAGTGGGCAAAGTGCTTTTCCCAGTGGTTCCATCGCATGCAGCGGTGTATTGACGTGAATGGACAATATTTTGAAAAGATATAATAAAACTAATAACTGGCTAATGTAATCAGTTTTTGATTTTCTAAGAACTTTCAGTTTGACCCTCGTACAAACAAACAAAGTTAGAAACTACTTTTTATAATATTATTAGGTAGATTTGTACAGCAATCCACTAAACGAAAAGTCGTTCTTAATGCATTTTTTCTTCGCAAAAATTATTAAATAAGTGTCGGCATGTGTAATGTAAGCGCAATACAGAAAATAATCAGTATCCGAATTAAAATCTATATTATAAAAATAAGCGTGGTTAAACAAAACTCTGAGAATTATGGTTTAGTCAAACTTATTTTTATGCTCTTTAGAGAGTTTTTTTTGGGCCGGGGTTATTTTTTATTTCACATTTTTAATCCTAATAAAGTATACCCTTCTTAATGAGTCTAAATACGGCATATATGCTGTTTGTTTTCTTTATGATGGAGTTATGTGTCTCCGTTTGTGCAAATTACCGACGGGAAATCAAATACATGGAGTTATGTATTTGATTTCCCGTCGGTAATTTGCACAAATGTCCATTAAGGTTTAATGACGTATTTAAGTTCTCAATAAATGTTAAATTAGTATCGGTAATGTCGTTTACAAAAATTACAATTTTAATGGATATATGTGGAACTGGCTGTAAATGTATCAAATTTCAACTCAATCGGTGCAGTAGAAGTGTACTAAAAGTCCATTAAATGAATGATTCTACAATATCCGAGATAAAAATTACTTTCAAATGGCTAATTACCTTCAAATGGCTGGCAAACATGGCTAAGGACACATTCGATTAAATTACCTTCTTAACAAAATAGGAATCATCAAAATCCAGACGTACACACACACACGGCAAACTTATAACCCCTATTCGCGTCAGGGGTTAAGAAACCGGATGCAGTGAACCTATGACATCGGTAAAATCGTACAATTCGTTGCGTGCGTGCGTAGGATGCAGCGGTGGGGAAGTATCATACGAATAATGGGTAAAAAGAAAATACTTTCTTATAGGTATCTAATAAAAGTTCGTAATAGATTTGAAGAAACTTTGAAATCTTAGATTTTCAATAGCCACGTCTAAATATATAATGTTCCTAACTTCACACGCATATTTTCTCATAGAATGATTAGTTTAATAATTACCTAATGAGTTATTAGTTAACTACTTAA
The DNA here is from genome assembly GCA_918026875.4 of Diatraea saccharalis. Taxonomy (NCBI): domain Eukaryota; kingdom Metazoa; phylum Arthropoda; class Insecta; order Lepidoptera; family Crambidae; genus Diatraea; species Diatraea saccharalis. Next base: position 3,850,158 of record OU893350.1, on the reverse strand, counting down.
ACATAACTCTCATTACATATTGTTATTTATTCCTCGTCATGACGTACACGTGTAATATGATTTCTTCTCACATTAAAATTAACTTAAGTATGACTCATTGAATTATATTTTATGACGTATTACTTTTGTTTCAGATTGTTTGGATATGGTCAGCTGTTAACTAGTACTGGAGAGGAAGATACAAATAGGTACTTATCTCAAGGAAATTCCAACGCGTAAAATTATGATGAATTAATTAAATAGTAATTCATAATATTGTTAGGGTTGCGAGAACTTATTTTAATAATAACAAACAAGCGGTTAAGCTACAATAATGAGTTATCATTTAATGGTTGGCTGACGTCATAATTTTAACTGTAAACTAAAATCGAAATTCTAAATTTCGTTGGTTTAAGTTATTGTTTTATTATGCCAGCAAAAAGGATGGTGCAACGCATTCCACAGTCAATGTTAAAGTCAGCGCAACAGATATTGTCAAATTTAACATTAACTATAACAGTAGTTATTATGGTGTAATCGAGACTTATAATAATAAAGTTGCTTTTTGTTTTCCAGTGATAATGCCTCGTCTAGAGCAAAGGCCGACGGAGGACTTCCGCAGGGTGCTCCGCGAGAAAGCACTGAGCCACAGTTTGTTTTATCTGAAGCTCGGCGCAGGAGTGTCAGCGGAGCAGACTCGCGAGCCGCGCCGCCAAAACAACGTTAGTGAGAGCGCGCGCGCGCCGACGGCCGCTCGCCTCTCCCGCAAACCGCAGCCGCGAGTGTCCGAACTACTGCGACGATTTGAACCGGGTCCGATGCAGTATCTCCGCCCCCCACGTGCTTCCTCTCCATCCGAAGACATCTCCTCCTCAGATGACGACGACAGGGCGGCAGTCAGGCGACGTAGCCGTGACCTGAGCGACGATTCCGCTGTCGAATTAGAAACTAGGAGGAGACACTCGCATCCGAGGGATATAACACCACCGCCTGATGCTATGGCTCCTAGAAGGGAGCGGACTCTTATCGAAGCCCACGTTGTCGAGTTGGGGAGGCGTGGAAGCGAAGGATGTGAGACTAGAGGCAGATGCGTGAGGACACCCAGTGTGGTAGTCAGTGATTATTCAGATGGCGTGGTAGCTGTTGGAGCTACAGAAGAAGAGGTCAACTGGCTAAGATCCAGATCGCTGTCTGCTGATTCAGCTTGTTCCTCATGCTCCACATTATCCAGCCGCGATGACGACGAATTCGAAGCACCTATGCAGAAAAAGGTGAGTGTTCTATTATTTGTTTTGATTTGAACCGTTTCTTCGGCCATGTTTGTTTAATAAACCGTTAATTGTTTATATTAGCCATATGTTAAACTAACGCCATCGAGTGGTTTGTGTTTGTTAGCGATGTTGTTTACATTTGAATGTGATTATTTTGCTTTCATTGTGTCAAGGTCATGTTAAAAAAAACAATAAGATTATTAAGATGTACGAAAGTCTAGTGATCCCAAAACAGTTTTATCTGAACTTGAAACTGTGTTAAAGGTGATAATTTCTTTTAAACAATTAATTATTACTAAATGGTAATTAAATATACAAGATTTATGTTTTCCTAATAATAAATTAAATGAAACATATAAAACACATCTAATATGCCAAAACTAAAATATAGACTTTAGACTATAAAAAACAATTATGTGTCCATTAAAATTTAAATTTATTTAAATTCAATTTTATTGAAATATAATCATGTCGTCAAGATTAAATTTCTAAAACTTCTGCGTCATAATTTGCTGTCTGCGTCAATGACGCGATAACTTGCTTGCGTGTAATTCTTTAATGCAATATATGCAAAAAATATGCAGCAAAATATTGATTCTTGATTTATTCGTATGTTTTCATTTCCCTTTCTTAAAAAAACTCTGTCAATTTAGCGTACTAAAGTCAAAGTAGGCTAAATTAACAATTCCTGGTTTAGAGGAAAAAGCTTTGTAATGTTGTGCCTGTGACTCATTAGTCATAGTCATAGAAACGTAGGCTCTAGCCTACAGATGTCTTTTCATAAATAAAATACTCATGAGTATTCTCAACTTATTACTGTTCAAGATAATTTCACTTAGTTTGATTGTGGGAAATGAACAGATTTGAATTTTACCTATAATCTGTATAAATAAAAATCGGCTGAACAGATTTGGCTGATTTCTAATTGGTTTTGTTTGATAAAGTCTGAAGAAGGTTCTTATGGAGAAAATAAAACATTGAAAATTATTTTCTTTTCCATACAAACCACTGTGTCAAATATATGAACGTCAATCAAAGCAAAACAAAGACGTCTAGATTGTCTTTGGTTACTTTGTTTTAGAGAAATAGGGCATAACAAGGTCTGCCGGGACATCCAGTATCAATTAAATTATGCAGTATAACTGAAAAGCATCCAAATGACGTTATTACCTAAAGCTCAGATACTTTATAGTAATCTTATAGAAAAATACTTTGAAAAATTCGTCAGTCCCAAATCATATAAACCCAAACGCTTCTACTAGAAATCTTCAGCATAATCACATTACTGAACCTTCTATTAATCTGCTGAAATAACTGAATAACTTTCAGTAGAATAATATGGATATGCCTGTCGAATTCTAATGAAATCGTGATTGATCTGACGAAAGTTGATCTCTCAGTTTAACAGACAATTCAGGACTTTGATTGATCTATCAGGACTATAAACGTGATAAAGCTTGTAGACTGCAAAGTGCAGTCGCTCGTTTTGCTGATCGTTATGGGTTCGAATCTCACCTCGGTGCCTGTAATTATGGAGCTTTTAAGATTTTCTACTTGGAAGAAATATTAATCTTGGGTCTGAATGTAATATTTATCTAATATAATGAAGTAGAGGTTATTTGTTGAAAATGTAACCTACTTTAAAAGAAGCGGATAATGTTCCATACCTACACTTATGTGTACGTAATGGGTAAAGGGTAATCCATAAATTGTAAATAGTTCTGCGGTTTCGAACGACAATTTTTTTATAACTTATCTGGTTAACTTAATAGGCATTCGAATCGAAATCAAAAATTTCACTGAATTTCCTTAATAAACGCGGTATTTGTTAAGATCTTTGCTTTTTAATACTTTTTTGTTCCAAAATCGGGGAACATTTGTAATCTAAGAGGTCCACCGACTATAATAAAAGTTTTGTTTGCCCAAGCCCTAATATAACTTGTTTATTTTTTAGTTCGCTTTTGACCGTCGTGCTTATTTAATTTTTAAATTACTTGCAGTTAAAAATTGATTGAGACACACACAGTTACTTTAGTTTAATTAAGACAGTTGCTTGAGTGTTTGTAAAGTCATTTGCGCTCGTAAATACGTCAGCGCCATCCTTATCACGCGGCGCAGGCGTGCTTTTTACTCATTGATATAATCTATAGACCTGTTTGTTGGTTAAATTGTCTCAACACTCGAAATAATTGTGCCATACCAATCTAAATGGGCCTTCCTTATTTCAAGCATAGGGTCATATTTGCATTGTCCTTGAACTTGCATTCCATATGAAGTGCATTGGTGCATGAGCACACAATGCGTGTTATGCATGACACAGGCAGGAACCTCGATAGTACATATCTACGTTGCGTCGTTTCATTTGCGTAATACAATATTTTTGATTTATTTAATAAAGGAAATACTTATTAGTTTCAATCGACACTACAGATACCAATTTGAAACATTTATAAGCTTAAAGTCGTCATTAACCTTAATGGACCTTTGTGCAACTAGGTGAAAAAATCAGACTGCCGGACCTGAAAATTCAGTGTAGTGCACAAACTCCTTCAGCGAACTAAAGATAACACAGATTTTTAATTATAAGTTTTAATTGATTACCTAACACAGAAAAATTTAGAAATATTGACTAGTTAGAGTTTGTGTTCTTTTCATTTTTTTTCGGCATCATACTGTCATATATAGGTTAACAGTTATCCCAAATAATGTTATAAATGCGAGAGTAACTCTGTTTGTCTATCTGTTACGTTTTACGATTAAATCATTGAACTAAATTAGAATGCAATTTTGTGTACGGATAAGAGAGAGAGTGTATGGGTCAACCCTTGGTAAGGAGTAAGGACAAAGGTTACTTTTTATCGCGATATAAAGAGTTGAAATAGGGAATGAAACTTTGTATGGAAGTTCTTCATTGTCAAAGATAAAACCATGAAACTTTCTTTTGATATATAATTGTTGTAGAGTTTCTTAAATGTTGCCCAGAGTAACTATACGCAGACCAAGTTATCAGTATAGCATTGTTAATGAAAAATTGACCAAATATAATTAGAAGCTCGAAGCTTCTGTCAAAGAATATATGTGCCACTAGCTGGCTAGAGTAATCATCGATATACTTAAAGTGGATTAATGTAATTTGATAATTGTTATGGAATGTTGTTGCTCTATATTGGCAGTTATGTTAAGATTAAAATAATTACGCTGAAACAACTTTGAACTCCTTTACCAAGGATTTTAGACATCACAAATTCAACGGCTTGCGAAGCCGAGTGGCTCCTATGCCGGTTTCAAGGTGTCGCCAACTGTGAGGTTCCGTTTTCGATTCCTGTTCGGGTCATTGTAGAAAATGGAGTTTTCTATATTGTCACTGATCTGGTACCTTTGTTGTCTCAGATGCTCCATAATACTAGGGTTTTTCTACTAATATTGGAATCTGAGCAACGTCTGTGATGTCTTATTTAAAAAAAAAAATTGTAAAAGTAAGATCTGCGGGCGACTGGATACGCTTTGCTATTCAGTATTCAGTAACATTACAGCTTTGAACTTCGATTGATGTAGGTGGCATTTGATTGTATCTCTAGTGCTATGATATGATAGCGTTACTGCGTTTAACGTTGTTGTAGTTTCAACAGAATAACACTGCTATGAAAGTCATACATCACTAAAAAATTGAGGCTTGCACTTGAACACGATTTGGACGCGGTTTTCAGAAGAGTATATATAATACTTATTACATACTATTATAGTACTATTATAGTACTATTATAGTAATACTTATTACAGAAAAATACCAATACCACTAAAAAGCAAGATATAAAAACTTGAAAAAAAAAATATTGAACCGACTTCAAACTTAAAAACAAATAGAGGAAAATAATAGTGATCTCAAAAGCATTTATTCAAGAAAATACTATTGAAGTCTATACTTTAATTAACAGATAACCCCCACTCGACTTTAATAGCACTTTCTTGAAAAAGTCGCTATCGAGATAAGTATAACAATACATTATTATTGGTTTCTAATATTCTTATCTAGTGTTTAGAATAATTGTAATTAAACAAATTACAGAGAATTTTATTATATACGTTACTGGTGCGATAATGACGTCATGCGGAAGTATGTAGGATGTTGTGGAGCAGCAAAAATTCCATAGCGGCCGATAACTTTATCTGGTTATTGCACTTGATGACCTTGGCTCCTGAATGCTGCATCCTTTAATCCTTATACTCTTATCATGGCAATGACGGATGTCAATGTTAACAGTTTTTGTCGAATTGAATTTTAGACAGAGACCCTTTTTAATTTGTAGTTTAAAATTATTTTGTATCTATCTACAGGTAGAATATGAAATTGACAAATACATTACTCAGATTCTAAGATGAGCCACTGCATGTAGTATGAAGCATTGTCTAAAGACAAAAGCACTTGTATTATTTGGGATAACGAAGATACCACATTAAACAAAAAGAAACGATTGTTTTATTCAATATTAGGTTCAAAAACTTTTACTGGGTCGCAATAGAAAATTGAGTACAGGCAATAAACTCCTATTGAACTCCTATGCAGTCGTCATTAAGCCGATATGGTTGTACGGAATTCAACTTTAGCTTCAAATAGTAACAAAGTACAAAGAATGCAGAACGCTATATTGCGCTCAATTAGTGGTGTTCCTTGGTTTATTACCAATACCGAAATAATAGGAAGAATAAAAGAATAATACAAAGAGAAAAATAAAAGAATGATAGACGCTGTTCAGGAGGGAATCCAAAATTACAGAAAGAGATACCAAGACCTTTTAGAAAGATATCCCAATGACCTCGCTGTAGTACTGAAGTCCGAAAACAAAAGATATATTATAGTCTCTCTTTCATCTGGAGACTTAAATGATAATTTAGAGTAGATGGATTGCCGGAGTCACGCATCCACAGAGAATGACACCGAACAAATTTTTTAAAAGTCTAATGAACTGATTGCAGATGAAAATAAAAACACAAAAAAAATCCTACCAATGTGGCCAAACCATTTCAGTATCCTTTTTTGATTCTTGTCACTGTATCTTCGAACCCGTCTTAGAGTAATGCGATCAGTCTAGTTTGATTTCTAAACTGGACTGACATCGCCTACTTAAAGTCAATTGCGATGGAACTGACGTTCATTTTAGTGAGTCAGTAAAGAACTTAGGTGTGATAACAGATAGGAGTTTCTGTTGTGGACCTCAATTATTGGAGGTCAGTAGTAAGTGGTATTTTTCTGCTGCTTCGCTAAGGAGGTTGCCTAACATCTTGCCTACTATTACTAAAATTGCTCTAGCACTATATCTGTTGCTTCCCTTACTCTACGCCAACATCTGCTATCTTGATCTGACGGAGAAGCAACTTTATAAACTTGTGCGACTTTAAAACTTCTGCTTGCGATTCATATTTGGATTGCTTAAATATGATCATATATCTCAATTTATATAACGCGGAAGTTGCTTTCAAGCGTTCAACTTCTACTGCATTTATTCTGTAATGTAGAGCTAACCGAGTAATGTTAGTCATCTTATGACTGGTTACGAAGATGTGCAAAACATTATTCATGCATTCCGAAAAATCCTTAGGTACAGTCAAATAAAAAAAAACAAAATGTTTATGTGCCATCAGTTACTAACCTATTGTACCATTATCCCAATTTTTAATGCGGCTTATCTGTCTGCTTTATGTTTGTTTCGATTCAGTTTAACAAAACTGGCAGTGTGTAACATTAAATATACACGTCAAACAGGATGGTGACATCCGTCATTTGTGTGCCTTTGTGTGCGTTAACTGGGGCGGCACTGAATGCCCTGTGCATACTCCCGCGTCACTTCACACTCCCGCTAGCGTTGGTTTTGGCATTTTCAGTGAAAATCTAAACTGGGTGGCTAATTATCTAATTTTGAATTCTTTCAATTATACTTTAAAGATATTCTAGAACTTCACGCTACCACTGATTGGCATGTAATAGCGATTAAGATGGCGCGTCTTTTGTGAATGAACGATATTGTTAATTTGACGTTTGTTGAAATTTTTTAAGTGTTAGGGCCAAACATATTTGGAAGCTATTGACAATGAAACGAAAATTTAATGCTAACTGCAATCTTTCGACGGGTTTAGCTAAGTTTAAACTTTCTTAATCTTTCAAATGATCTTTCTCCCAAATGCGATTGCGCCAGTAAAAGTTGTATAATAATATAAATCGCCATAACAATCGTTATACCTTCGAAATAGATTGCGGGAGTATATATTATCGCAACATTGTCATTTGCCTGTATTATTCCCAATTATTTAGTTGGGGTCGGCGAAATATGTATTCTTCTGGATGAGCCGACATCTCAAAATTCACTACTTTCTTACACGTATCATTTTTCGTATAGACTACCCATTTTTTTAAAGAAAGAAAATTATTTATTCTGTGTCGACGCTAACGTGACACTGTAGTTTCTTGAGAGCACCACTACACCAAGTTCATAATAGTAGTTAAATACAATAAACTAAAAATGCAATTAAAATATGTATAGTAATATACACATATGTAATTATTATAACCAATACAATTTTCGATATTCTTCGCCTTACATTATATATAATCATTGCAATGATATTATAAAATAAAGAGTCTGAGGCAGAAATCGGGAGCTGTATCATCTATCCTTGTTTAGTTAAGATATAAAGACAAAAGAGAAAACGAGAAGAAGTGAACGCGTCCTCCAATGACATAGAATGGGACAGATGAAATAACTATTTTTCATTAATAAGTTTTTTAATATGATTTGTGAAAGTGCTCTATAACGCTCTCCGCTATAAAATTACACACATTTTTATCAATTTAAAAAAAATGAGAATTTCTGAGGTATATTTATGACTTTTTTCAATCGAGTTTTGTTTTAATTCATATTTGAACTGTTTTAAACTTTAAAAATATGATGTAAGTTTTATCAGTTTCAGTTGCAGCTAATAATTGAAATAAGGTATAATTATAATTACCTCATTTCTTTAAAAACCACTCGAATGTTTTAGCGCCCTCTACATTTATGTATCTTAATGCAATATAGTCGGACAGTATACACCCAGCTGTACGTCATGTTACTACAATATTTCAAATTTCTGCAATGGAATTTGATATTACACCCTCAGTGTATGTAGGTTTCAAATCAAATGAAAAAAATGAACAAAAATCTATAACCTGTTAAACTGTTCATTGTATATTAATAGGCTAATTTTATTAACATTGTTTTCAAGAATAGAACCCTTATAGAAATAGGATAGATTATAGGAATAGGCAAGGACTCTTGACAACATAGCCATATCAATGTAAATCGGAAATCTCGTTCAATTTTGATAAGGGGAAATCCAGTTTGAAAATCATGTAACTATGCATGAGTAACAAACGTGGAATATCAACACGCTTCTCCCATATGGGGAAACCGCAATGAGACATGGGTTTCGAGCATGTAGGTATAGGAGTTTAAAATAAAACCTGCCTAGTACTAGTCGGAACGAGCAAAAAAATATCACGTACCGTCACGGCAGAAGTACCTACATTATCTGTGAAAATGTAAACTTTCACGATTCATGAGACAGACTTTGGATAGGGAACCCTAAAAATACTGAATATACTAAAAATACTCATCATACATTGAAAAACGTTGATTATTATGTTGATGTAGGTAGGCAATTGCTTTTGTAAAACTTTAATTAAGAGTTACATTTTATTGCTGGTAATTCTGTGGGTTATTATTGATACGAGGGTCAAACTGAAAGTTCTTAGAAAATCAAAAACTGATTACATTAGCCAGTTATTAGTTTTATTATATCTTTTCAAAATATTGTCCATTCACGTCAATACACCGCTGCATGCGATGGAACCACTGGGAAAAGCACTTTGCCCACTCGTCCTTAGGGGTCTCTTCAATGGCATCGCGATACGCAGCCACCGCTTCTTCAGCATTCATAAACCGCTTTCCTTTAAGTTTTTCTTTAATTTTTGGAAATAAATAAAAATCACAAGGCGCGAGGTCGGGGCTATACGGCGGGTGACCCAGTAATTCAACGTTTGATGTCGCCAAATAGTCGATCGTTCGCTTGGCGGTGTGCGACGAGGCGTTGTCGTGGTGAAGGAGGATCCTACTGCGAGGTCGTTTCTCTCGAACTTTTTCCAAGACAAGTGGCAAACAATTGGTAGTGTACCATTCTGCAGAAACTGTTTTTTGATCCTCTAACACAATTGTTGCAAAATGACCTATCCTTCCAAAGAACGAGGCCACCATTTTTTTTCCCGCACTTCGATCTCTCTTCACTTTAGTTGGCAACTCCTCGAAAGGAAACACCCACTGAGCAGATTGTCTTTTGGTTTTAGGATCATAACAGTAAATCCAGCTTTCGTCACCTGTTAGTATGTCGAACACAGCATTTGAGTCACCTCCGGTAAATCTTTCAATCATTTTACGACACCAATCCACACGATGGAGTTTTTGAGCCTCAGTCAAATTATGAGGTATCCACCGGGCGCAAATCTTCCTGACCGCTAAATGTTCGTGGAGGATTTTGTGCACTTGACTCATACCGATGCCTAAGCTTGTCCGAATCTGTTGATAGGTCACTCTTTTGTCAGTCTCTATCATACGCCGCACAACACAGATGTTATCTTCAGTCGTCGCCGTAGAAGGCCGTCCCTCACGTAAATCATCAGTGAGATTAGTGCGACCACGTTTAAACTCATTAAACCAGTTGTAAACAGTCGCACGAGATGGGGCTTCATCGTGAAAGGCCAATCGTAGTCTATCATAACTTTCTTGTTGACTTAAATGACATCGAAAGTCATAAAAAATCATTGCACGAAAATTTTCTCGTGTTAAATTCATGATGACGTGACACAGACAATTTTCAATTTGCCGCCAAATCGTAAAACAAATGACAAATGAATGAAATATATACTCAGTAATATTGGCAAAGAGTTATATTTTCAAATTTTAGAATTATTTTTTTATTATATTGTTTATAAGTGGCCAGTTCTAAGAACTTTCAGTTTGACCCTCGTAGCAATCCTGTCATGAAGGGACGAAAGTCATGTTACGAAAAGAGTGATGGGTATGCATGTGGATGGATATGTAAGTAGAGGCAGACCGAAGAAAAGATGGATCAACTGTGTGAAAGAGGATATGAATAAGAAAGGTGTGGATGTGGAGCTGACGTCTGACAGAGAAGAATGGAAGAAGAAAACATGTTGTGCCGACCCCACATAAAGTGGGATAAAGGGCAGGAGGATGTTGATGATGAATTCTGTTCCACGTAATAGACTAAATTTAGGTTTAGTTCTGTTAACTGCAATTTAAATTGTGAAAATAATAAAGACAACAGAAGTAAACTTGATGTATGCAGTAGTATAATTTTTGTTTGCTTGTATGCGGTGACTTGATGATGGAGTGACGTTAAAACGGAATAATGAAAACTTGTAATTTTTTCAGTCCAGTCAAAAAAAGTCATTAGATTTGATAATACACTACAATCGATTGCAGTCAATGACTTTAACAGCATACAATAAGTGTAAACGATTTTGTTTTTATAATGCTCACAAGTTGATACGTATAATTTTATAAGCTATGAAAAAAATCTCACGAAACGTTCAGGATGTTTATCAGTGCCAATTCAAACGTTGAATGGAGGAGTCGAGTGTGTTTACACGATTAAATGTAAACAATCTACCGAGTTCAGAGTCAATGGAATACTTTACAAGTTGCATTCAATTATTAGATAAGACAGGCGGCGTACTCTTAACACTCCTATCTATAATCGAGAGAAGTAATTGAGAAAAAGGCATAACATAATTATATTTTTAACCAATAGATATGAATTTTAATTAAAATACGGACTGTTAATAGCTAATAATAATAATATGCTTCCTATAAACAGTTCTTACTTCATTCAAATTCTTATTTATTTGTTTCAAATATTTGCTTAAGTAATTACTTAAAAATATATCTTTCGACAGTTTGAGTGGTTTGTCTGAACATTGATGAAAATACGCTCACTAAAAGTAATGACTTATAACCAGTGGTCGGAATTAGGTAGAGTTATTCATGTACTTACACTGATTTCATACAGCGAAAGAATAAAGTGGATATGCCTCAAATCCCGAGATTAATTTTAAAGAGCAGAGAAAATCCCGTGATTTTTTAAATAAAAAGTTATTTACTTTTACACAATTTAAACTACTGCACGCACGACGTTGCCAAACTTACATAAATGAAAGAAAGAAATAAAGAAATCCCGGGAAGGTCCACATTAATATCAACATTTCGATGCAAGTACATAAACAACTCTACCTAATTCCGACCTCTGCTTATAACATTGATGAAAATACGCTCACTAAAAGTAATGACTTATAACATTGATGAAAATACGCTCACTAAAAGTAATGACTTATAACATTGATGAAAATACGCTCACTTAAAGGAACGACTTATAACACTCGTAAATGTAAAATTACTTTTACTCAAGTAGGTATGTATTTAATTATGAGGGTAATCGAGGACTCGTGTCAGTAGTCGAGAGAACTAATAATTTGGGAAAATGATCATAACTTAAACAAACATTTTTTCAACCAATATACGAGACTTTTAATGAACTAAGAATTATTAATAGCTAATAATAATAGTATTCCATCTATATATAAGCTTCTAAATATTGCCGTTATCAATATCGAGCAAAAACTGGTAAAAAAAAAATGTTTATGGGGGTCCTCTAAATATTTATTTTTATTATTTTTTGTATTTTATTGTAAAAGCGGCAACAAAAATATATCATCTGTGAAAATTTAAACTGTCTTATTAACACGGTTCATGACTTTCATAAATTACAGCCTAGTAACAGACGGACGGATGGAAGGCAAAGTCTTAGTAATAGGGTCCTCTTTTACCCTTTGAATAGGAACCCAAAAGACAAAAGAAAAATCCCATGTATTGAATGGTTAATGTTGAAGATGATCGAGTGTCATGACGGATAGTTGTGTTACTAGATCTGTTCATCATCCATCAGTCTATTAATGTGAGGACATTGACTGTTGGTTTATAGGGCTTGACTATAAATAGAAACGTATAGGGAGAACGAGTATAACCAATTAATCCATTTGTAAGATCCATTAGAATATATTTGACTATTACCACATGACCCGTTACTAGGGTAGCTCGGTAGCGCAGTGGATATACTCCGCGGCCCGCGATCGTTGTTGTTAAGCAACTTTCACAGGGGTCCGTCACGGGATGGGTGACCAAAAAATTATTATCTCATGCACTTAAGCGCAAGTTAAGCGGTTGGTCCCGGCTGCAATTTCAGTTGTTAATACCCTCCAATCCGCATTGGATCAGCGAGTAGCTTTGATTTAGCAGCTTCTTACTCGTATTTTATTTGGTAAATTTTGCATTGAAAATGCTATACCGATTAATATCTTTAATGAAAAGGATAAATTTTTTTTTTATTAGGTCTACTTTAATGCACTATTTATGGTTTAAAGATAAAAATTACATCTTATTTAGAGTTAGAGTACATAAACTAATTACAACCAAATACCATATACATCAATATAGTGTTTTAATATAGAGTGTCTTTCATCCACAAGGAAGGCCTGATCCCCTGCAGTGGGGACGTAAAAGGGCTGGTGGTGGTGGTCTTTCACTGATCAATTATATATTTCTTATTTTACTAGGCGAGTCTAAAAATCTATCTGTCAACTAGTTCTAGGTACCCCGAGATGAGAATCGAACCCACAACCTTTTGCAATCCCGGCGACTGCTTTAACCACTGAACTACCTGAGACTCAACAGGACTGACGAACTTTTCAAGCCCTTGTTTCTTTCCGCTACTAGTGACCCTATTTTCATCAATGTTCAGGCAATCCACTCGAAAAATATTTTTGCAAATGTTTTAAACCTTCGATTAAGATGAAAACTTGTTCTAATTATTATGTTTAATCGTTATAACGTTTACAGTGCTATACTGGTAAATATATTTAAAGAAAAACGTTTAATAATCTACCAGCCTTAGTTACCATCGAGTCCTATCTCGGTGTACCTTGGGCTGGTGAATTTCTAAAACATTTTTCGTTAAAAATATATTTTACTTTAGTTGTGAAAAACAAAATACCTGACAAATGTGATCCGTTTCAAACACCGCCATTAAAAGTCTACTTATAAAATCTTTGTTTATATCCATGACCGGATAACCATATCGACTGTGTTAATTTACATTTAATAAAACTTTTTAATAAAACTTTTTAAGCATTGATAAATTACATTGAAAAGTTTCCGTAAAAGTCAAAAGCACGTTGTCATGGCAGAAACCAAGTATCCTACTTGACGAGAATTTTCCCATCAAAAACACACTTAAAATTTTTATCAGATATGTTCGCATATAATTTATTCATTCCTACAAAATACAATTATCGGCACATACATAAAAACTTAACCATTAAACGGAGGCCCAACCCATTGAAACGTTTATGCTGTTGTAGAATTGTATTTGCCTTTCCAACACGAGACATTACTTTATCTTTACCTTACAAAAGACCCTGACTTATATGCGCAAATAGATAACAGCCTTTTACTTGCAAATTAGATATTTTATGTTACACTGTATTTTGCGTTCGATTTCGTCAAGAGTAGAATAATCTGTCTGTATTACAAAATAAGTTGGATAACTCCGAAAATAGAATTCACCGATAGCACATTTGGAGAATAAATTATTCTATTGATTTCATAATGATTAAAAAAAAATTTAAGTATAGCAGTTGGATTTAAATACTCATAGCAAGAGTGAAAAAACGCATTGATAAATAGGCCAGGGCGATTAAAAATTTAAAGAGAGCCCGGGATTAATAAAAATAATAGAAATATATTTTATATCAATTTTTGGTTACCTTTTTAAGGTAATAAAGTACGTTATCAAATGTGTTTATTTAATTCTTTTTTATAGTGATATTTTTAATGTCTAATACTTTTTCGTTTCTATGTCGACTTACCTACTCATTTCCTTACGAAGACTGCATAGAAATGAAAAAGCTTAAGTGTGTAATAAAGTTATAAATACTAAAAATAATAAATTTAAATGATGATGATATTTGTATATAAGTGATACAGTTGTCACAAGTTTGCCAACTTGTCAACAGAGATGGCTCCTAGAGATTAAATTCCGTTTTGCGTTTACAATGAGGCACTTCGTTTTCCATTATCGATACAGACTAACCACTTTACATAGTACTATGATGTAAATTTGTTCAATACTGTTAGCATTTTACATAGATGAAGTCAGAGGAGGCATCACAGTTGATAATAATTTTAATCGTAACTGGAATTGCATTCTATTCCATAGCTAAAAGAAGTTTTAGATTGACTTTTCAAAGTGCAAATTCTACCAATTAGAAGAGTTTTAGTTCTAATGGAATTAACGTTATTTGTTTGTTTATTTGTTTTAACGTTAACGTTATTTGTTTGGTTTCCATGTCAGCGTATAAGTTATCGATATTTTAGATTATTAATTATTTCAATTTAAGAGTTTATGTTTAAAATAAAAAAAAATATATACAAATAAATCGTGAGCGTATAGATAAACACGCAACTAGAGCATTGTAATCGTAAAAAGTTGTTATTATCAAAGGCAATAAATTATTAATTGCAATAAAAACGGAAACAATGGCCTGTCACGTACGTTTATATAGTTCTTTTTCCCGCTAGTAGTAAACTGATAGTTTTATTTTTTACTTCAAGTCCCACCCACTATTGACGTCATTCGAGACCGGTTGCTTGACACATGACGTTTTTATGTGTGCAGTCGTCTGTGTGAGTACAGGGCCGACACAGGGCATCAAATCAATTACTGGAACTTGTTAGTCAATTGTTTTAGATCACATAAATCAAGATATTCCGTAAAAGACTGTCGTTAAAAAGAATCGGACCTAATATAGACCCTTGCGGCATTCATTTATAAAACCTGTTTATATTTTCTATAACACTGATTAATTAAATGTTTATCAAACACATTCAACTTAAAGTTCAGAAACACATGGGCGAATAAAATGATTTATTTTTAAACCAACAGACCAGGATAATGATATTTATTTCTCTTATATTTTGCTTTTTTATAACTTAAAATTGTAAGTGATATAACAGAATTATCTGTTAAGTATTGGTTTACAATGTTTGTCATTAAATAAACAGACAAATAAATCTACACACACCGTTTAATATAGTGAAATCTACTTACTGAAAATAAATCAAGAAATTCGTGAGTAAAAGTAAAAAGTAAAGGTTAGACATCTGAATGTCAACCAACTAAAAATGATCGGATGTTTTAATTTGAGTCTGAACAAATTTACACGACTCTTATTCGTCTCATCAAACGAGGCAGTAAATTAGGTTTTCTTAATTATAAACCGCAATGCTCGAAAATAAGTACGAATAGCAATCCATTAATAAAGTAGCCTTTTCTAATTTACTAGCTTATTTATAAGTATTACGTACAGTTTTTGAAATTTGCTAAATTAAAAATTTTTTCTACTTCTACTTTTCATCAATACTTAACAAAAACTCCAGCCGATTTATGTTACAATATATTTTAATTTATCCAATTTTTAATTTTCCATACAAATAATCAAGAAAAGTATAAATAACACTAAAGTTTTACTACGTTTGACCTTATTCTTCGATAAATTGGGAAAACTGTTCACGATAAAACATGTCAATTTTAGATAATATTACATTGTATTTGTGAAATTGGAGAGCTATACTATGCAATGATAATATCTAGGAATATGTATATTGATTCTTACAATCCTAATTGTATGTCGGAAAGCTAATTTGTTGGTATTTAAAAAAATCCCTTCGTTCAGTCCAATCAATTCATTAGTGACGTCTTTTCCGATTACTAATTTATCTGATTTTACACCATAAGCAGTTTTGGTTTTATTTTATCTCTTTAAGCCAATTTAATAATAAATTTTGATATGATTCGGGTTTTGGCAGCCCTGAAAGGAATCGTGTGTCAAATCGCCGAGCATATATGTTTGTAACTACGAGAGCAGTTAAAAATTTTCGCTCGTGTGTGTGTGACGATGTAATGTCCAGCCATGCAATCACATTGATCGTGTCACGTTCAGTGATTCTTGTATTAAAAGCTTTAATATCAACATTTAGAAGAGTACGAACCATCGCCATGGTTTAATGACCGTTGATCTCATAATAAGATCTCAAATTTAATTATACAATGATTTCATATTGTTTCGTAGAGATAATTTTTATCACAGCCTTTTAGGTATATTTATAAAAGTACTTTATTGTCATATAGTTATCTACCATTAGCTCGTATCAGGACTAATTAATCCCAGTTCACGTACCTGGTTTATACTAAAGATAAATGACACGTGTTTTAGCAACAGATTCTGCTTCAGTAGAAGGGAAACATTGTTAATATTATTTAATAGAATATCGTAATGATAGTATAACATAGTAGGATAATCATGAATGAAATTTGTCGATTACAATAATTATGATTACAATTATGATAATTCCATAATTTCAAAAATTTTGGCAACCAGCTTCAAAAGTGCTACACTTGATTTATTAAATACTTTGTTTTGTATTTTCTATTTCGTAATATTAATTTATTTTAGGTATCGAAGTTCGTTCTTATTCCTTTCTTGTTACAGTTCGCATTCTCTGCTTAGTTTTTAATTAAGTGTTTTTTTTATTTTATTATATATAGAAATATTCACATATGACCTAACTTAACCAACGTAATTTTGGCTTCAATTCCAAGCATTGTGATGTGTGATTTTAATGATCGAAATAGTCTGTTCCCATATTCAATAACTAATTCGATTATATTTTGTCTATTTATAGTTATTATATGACACATACATAATAATATACATGTTAACATAAATTAGCGACAAGATATCTGCAGAACTGAAGACAAAGAAGATTATATATAATCATTGAGGAATTCCAAGACGAGACAAAAAAGTTATCCAATGGAATATCCTCCAAGGACAATAAACTTATTTCTTTGTCTTCGGTTTCTAGCAGGTCGCTCAGGATTCCCATTCTTACGCGATTGAAATTAAAGAGTGAAATTGCTTGTTCCAGATGCTAAACGCTGATTGAGGCACCTTGACTCCTGAGCGACTTGCGAGGACCAGGAATACTTCATCGTGAAGGGAACTAGTTCTAGAAGGATCTATCTACATTTTTAAGGGTAACCACGGCTGATATGAAAGATGTAGAAATTGTTGCATCAAATAATAAAATTATTTATTGATGTTGAATGTATTTATAAAAATTCGATGGTTTAAAATCTTTCTACAAATTTAGGTTCATTCTGTCAACACATTCATGAGAAAACATTTTGCTTAATAGTATTTACATATTTACTTGATATATGTATTTTTATAAAGGCTTTATAATTATAAACTTGACATTTTATTGTATGTGTAACGGAAAAGAGCGTCCAATAAACGAAAAATATTTTAATGCACAAATTCGAAGATGTACAATCTATCCTTGGAATAATGTTTGGTTAAATAGGCAAATCAGTTTCTCGATCTTCCTAAGGGTCTGCTGACGTAGTTAATATATTGGAATGTATTGGGTACCTAAACAAAATTTATCTATAAAGGTAATTTCAAAACTAGCAAAAGATTTTCTAAAATAATTTACTTTCAAATAACAGATACGTAGTTATGCAGTTATAACTATGTTATTTGATTACAAATACTTTCAGTAAGATTATTTGAATTAAGGATAATTTGCTTCATATTTTTTATTTTGAATTGTGTCACGTCTTTTATTGTTAAAACTATTTAAATATGTTAACTGACGTCACAACATGTTTCTTCGTAAAATTAGTATTATCCGAAAGTTGTTCTTCAAATTTTAAAGATTTCGATTAATACGTTATGTTTTACTTTTCAACTTTTCGATAATTCTCAAAATATTATGTACAGTTTAAATAATGCATTTTAAATTATACACAATCGTGGTTTTTCAAATTGGCTATCAGTTATAAGTATTATGACATTATGACTTTATATTTGATTTAATCGTTGTTTGAGTTAAACTTTTATGTATATAGTTTATAGTATCCATTACTTAATACTACACTGCGGAAATTTGGTATTATTTGCAACTTTTATAGAAAAGTTAACATTCCATGTACATAGGTACATGGTATGTTAACAAAAAAAAAATACCAATATTCGAAGAGGCTTAAATAGAAATTGTGAATACTGTTATTATATTTTTAAGATTCATTAACTGAAAAACATATACAATTCCCTGTGAATTTAACTGACGAGATATATAACACTATCTGTCATGTTAAATATCATTGTTGTATAAATAGCATGTTGACATTTAAAATATTGATTTATCAACGTGAAGTGGACATTTTAAAGATAGTTAAATGAGGCTCTAGATATTGTACAAAGAGAAATCATTTAATCATCTCCTTAACAAGATGTTTTACGTGGCGAATCTCTTTCGCAATTTTCTCCAAAAAATATTATAAAACATTCAATATTTTATGGTACTCTATGTAAGGGGTAATATTATTATATGCCAGGACTTCGTGGCGTGAACGAGTAAAGTATACTGACCAACTTTTACTATGGGAGCAACACTGGATTCACTAAAAAATAATCACCTGTTTCATACTATTGACGATTGTAGTTATTACAATTTTGTAAGAAACAGCTGATTGTTTTTTTCGTGAATTCATTGTTGCTCCATTAGTAAAAGTTGGTCAGTATAATTAACTCATCCATGTCACGGAATCCTGGCATCTAATAAATATTACACCTGTAATAATATTACACAGTAAACATAGAATATCCGTATCTGCTTTGTATAGCACCCCAATATGAGTAATAAGTATTCTTTATACTATATATTGTTTTAGTTGAAAAATTATTTATATACACTTTAATTTTATATTTAAACCAAATAATGTTTACAACCGTATCTAATGATAATTTATTTGAAAATTAAGTTAATTACTATTCTTATGTTTCGATTTATTTAATAACAGTATTTTTAGTATTAAATAAGATTTCATTGTTTATAATGATAATCTTCCAACGAACGCTAAATTTCATTCCTTTAAATTTAAATAAATTTAAGAATAATAATAATACAAGTAAGAGTTTATAGTATTATTTTATTTATTTAAATAATTGATTAATAAATTAGTAAAATTCCATTTTTAAATTTTATTCATATTTTTATTTATTATTAATTTAAATAATTAACATTTCTCATATTATTTTAATTTAATTATGGATTTTTAATTTTTTTTTAAATATATTTACCGTGAAAAGTATTATTTGTTAGACTAGAAAACTTATTTTTTATTATTATCATTTATTTCCAAAGACGATCAATCAAGGATATTTAAGAATGAAGACATATCATTAATTTGTTTTCGATTTATTTTTAAAGTAATAAATCATTTGATATTGTTAATAAATAGTTTTATTTAATTAATTTTTAACGGATATACCAAAATAATTACTTGCCTATTTGTTTTCTTATATTTAAAGTCGGTAAATATATTTCTATTAGTCGAATACATTTCTTATAGATTTGTAATTAAATTATCACTGTTAAATTTATTGGCTATGAAAGTATAAAATTTTGTTCTACATAATATTGTAATCGACTTTTTGTATATAAGTTGAATAAATTTTATTAATTATTTCTTTTTGTTTTGTTTCTCATTTGTGATCTGTAACACTTGCTAACTTTAAGTTTAGTCGCAGCATGACGTGGCAGAATGGACAGAATGCCTTGGTGTTGGTGGTGTTGTATTCTTAATGTGCGCACACACAGTCGGCTTTAGAAACTGGATCGCATCAGGCCCGACCACACACACTTATAGATGCCTATGGGAATAGGCCTTTCGAACTCTTTGTAGGATTGGATATGACGGTTGAAGACTAGAATAAATCTAAGTTCCTTCTCCGAGTTAATTATATAAAAGGCTAAGGTAAGTAACTGATCTATTAACGCACACCTCAATCTACTGAATGAGTCGAGTTATTGATGTATATACCATAGTTTATTTAATATTCAGATTTCGTGTCCTTACAAAGCGCAACGACAATAGTGAAGCCTTTTGAGATTCGTGTGTGCGGTGCGCGTGAGCAAAGAGCGTGTATGTATTTATTGCAGTTTTCACTTATGCTTAACAGTATACAATGATTACCCCAAAATGTTGGAAATTTTCACTAATTAATATGGTTAATATTCAGAACATAACTTCTCGGTAATAAAAATGATATCGCACGTTGAAAACGATAGTGACACAATGCAAAAAATGCGATTTTGAGTAATGAGCGTTTAAAGTTCAAGAAATTGTAGTCAGCCCCTCTAAACAAATATCGTCACTACGCCACCTAGCAGTTTCTACGTAAGCTACGTTCACAGGGATCTTTGCATTGTAAAGTTTATACTTAACAAAGAAAAACGTTGTCAAAAGTAAAACATACGTCATTTTTGGTTAGTGACATTGTCATTCTCAACGTGCGATATATGAAAAGTATTACAGTAGTTAATAGCTCATAAAAAAGCTCACGCAGATAACATAATTTTTATTCGTTAGAGAATAAATCACAAAGTTATACCGAACTTCATCATCTTTTATTGTAATAATAACTTTTTTCACAAAAAAAAAAAAATTATAATTATGAAAAACAACTTTATAGCCGAGAGAACTATGCAGCACTTTTACGATTATAATAATAGTTTGCGAGTAATTAAAAATCTGTTTCGCCGTACAATTAGTAAATTGTGTTGTGGATAGTAACCCTATGTTCCTATGTATCTCATTGTCGGGTGCTATATTAGTACCACCAGTATTTAATTATCCTCTTTTAATTTCAGTCCAAAGACTGCAAATAAAGGTAAATATTGATCGGAATGGAAATGTATATAAAAACTTAAAAAAAATATCAATAGTTAAGCGCTCGATAAAGCAAAACGTCATCTTTTAAATAGAAAAGTTATGCAGCATCTACTCTATATTTTCTTAAATTATATTAAAAAGCCTTATTTTAAATAATAACGGGTAGCGACAACATTATAAAAAGTCTTTTTATCAGTTTTTTATTTTATACGGTGTAGAAAGAAATACGCCAGTTAATTACACCATTATTAATGAAAAGTAATGTTCAATTTCTTATCTTTCTTGCGAATATAATTTAAGAATGACTTCACTACCCAAACAGGCACTTTTATAAAAAAATCTTGACATACGCCGCCGACGACGAAGGCCATTGTCATTCTGTCTTAGTGGTATTCAGTTTTTGGGTACCAACACGGTATCTGGATATTACATAATCTAAGCTTTACACACAAACAGAAAGATTACTTATACAAAAAATACTATAAAATAAGGACCTAATATAAGAGTACAATGTAAAGGCCAATCAGGAATTTAGGAACACGTCTTAAGATTCGAGGTATAGAGAACACCATCACAGCAACGACTCTGGTATTTTGACCGGCTCCATGGTAGAGGTTCCCAAACTTGTTTCGTCTACTTTGAGAATAAATTATTTTTTAGCTTCTCCATTTTTTCACCCACTTAAAATCACTATAACGGAAAATTAAATTAATCATTCATGAGCTATATTAGCGGAGATTAAACATTCATTTTAAACGAGACTTTTATTATAACCCACAAGAGTTAACTTAAGACCTGAGCGCAGTATATAGTACACACGTTTCTAGTTAACTCTCCTAAGCTTCTATACAACGCCTCCATTTATTTTTCTGTGCCCCTCATTTAGGCTTGCAGCGCCCACAAGGGGGCATTATCGCCCACTTTGGAATAGCTGATCTATGGTGTGACATTGGCATGTATTTTATGTACTTTATAGATTACTACTGTCACGAAATAGAGCTTCAATGAAATAAAACCTTTATTATAAATAGTAGAATTTGTATTTTTTCCCTGTTTTTATAATAATTATCATTTAGTAGTTCTTTTGTAAATATATTTATAAATATTTAACACTTCAGCTATAACTTTAATAGTAAAATACTTTCTTATTTTAATAATTACAAACGTATTTTAAAACGGTGAAAGATATTAATGCCTAAATGATCAATTTAAAAAGGTTCATTCGACTTTAAAAAGTTACTTGAAATTGTTAACTAACTTA
This sequence comes from Diatraea saccharalis, assembly GCA_918026875.4. NCBI lineage: Eukaryota > Metazoa > Arthropoda > Insecta > Lepidoptera > Crambidae > Diatraea > Diatraea saccharalis. The sequence continues at coordinate 3,827,682 of OU893350.1, read as the reverse complement.
TCTTGTCATGAAATAAGGAAATGTATAGTATTTTGTATCGATATTATTAAGTGGCTTTAATTTTTTGTTTGCAAAAAAATGTAATTGAAAAGTCTTTCATTAATTGAAATTATCATATTGACCTTTAAAGATTGATGAGTATTTTACCTTTCTTAAGTACAGCAATTATCTGTGTGAATAATAAAAAAAGAAAACTTAAAACATTACTGGTTGGCATTTAATATATACCTGCAATTTCTGGATGCGCAATATCCTTTGTTTTAATGTGGTTTTAATGTCATAGGTAACACAGGTAACATACCGAATGACGTGCATATCGACCTCGTTGTAGTTCCGTTTCTTTTGAACCTTTACAATTAGAAACAGACAATATAGGAAAAGTATACATCCAGCATGTCGACTCAGTGTGTTACGTATGGGGTCTTCTTTGTCGAATATTTCCGTTCTGTTCTTTTTACTTGAGCATAGATTATCTTAATCATATTATTAATTTAATTTTAATAAAATAAATTTATTTTATTACAATATAATAAAATATTTTATTAATATTATCCTTCTTAGTCAAATGGTTCGCACACCGGCTTCAAGACTTCGCCATTTCTGAGGTCCCGGTTCAATTCCCGGTCGGGACAATGTAGATAAAGGACTTTTCTATATTGTTTTAGATGCTCCTATAATGCTTGGGTTTTAGCTACTCATCTTGGAATATGAGCAATGTATGTAATATTGTGTAATTGTAACATCTATTTATTCATTAAAAATTCGAAAGTTTGTCAGGTTGTATGTATGTTTATCAGTCTTTCACGTAAAACTACTGAACGGATTTTGATGATCGGTAAACAGATTATTCTAAGGCTGAATTAACATGTTGGCTTCTTTTTACCCCACTGAACGGTTTCCTGGGTATAAATATATTGTCAGTGAAAAATTATGCCACGCGGGCGAAGCCGCTGAGGAAAAGCTAGTTATGCATTAAATGGAAGGGCTTTTAGGGAAAGACGGCTTTGTTGAGATTCTTTTACGAGTTTTATGTATGAATATTTAGTGTACATACTTGTATTTAGTGTACGTACATATTTTAATTGAAATTAAAATATAAATACTTTTAAATGTTTTAAGGTGTTGAATGCATAAATAATGTCTAAAGTAAAATTTTATTTTAGTAGACATTGGATAAGTCAAGCATTCGAAATTCGTAAAACTTATAAATTATTTTCTATTAGGAATTTCAATATTACCTAATTTGTTGGATGATTAATTTATGATGAGCATAAAACGTTATGGACTGTTTTTAAATAACATTTAACGAAGTGCGTTATTAATTATAAAAAAAACCCGGCCGAGTAAAAAAAGGACTCGCGCACGAAGTATTCCGTGCCACGTTTCTTTTCTCTATGGAGTTGTTCTCAATTTTCTAGTTCAATACATTTGGTCGACTACTGGTCGTTAATTTTTCCTTCGAAACCACTTTTGTCGTTTTCTCCATAATGTAAGGCATCGCTCATTGGGGTCGTGTAAACAGTTAATTTTAGTTAGAGTCCCCCACCCCTCTACCAACTAGACGATCGTTGGTGAAATTTTAAACGATACGGCAGTAGTACCTATATATAAAGAAATTAAAAGGAAAACTATCACACTTAATTTGGCTTTACAAATTACGAGAAATAGTAATATTGAGACACTTTATTGCACAAAAAAGGAAAAATAAAAACATAATAAGATATAAAAATAAAATTAAAAATAAGATCGCTGAAGAGCTATACCACTTTGTCGGCATATTAACGTGTACACTCATGGCTAATTACAATTTTCTAGTACCAATAGTTTTTGAGCTAAATCGCGGGCGGACGGACGGACGGATGGACAGACGTATGGCGAAACAGGTACATGGCGAAACTATAAGGGTTCCTTGTTTACTACAGATTCTAAAAAGTTTTATAATAGACTACAAATATGAATTTTCATAAATACGTAATGCGCAGATGAAATGGTGTAGGAATCATCTCCAAGTCTACTCTGTGGAAAAACTTAAGATTACAAGTAGGGTGTACAAAACAAATTATTAGAGATATTTTTTTTTGTGCATATTAACCTTAGCGTCTTATATATGCTTTGAAACGTCAAAAAACAAACATCGGAAGAATAATAAATTAATGGAGTTCTCTGTTTTTTGGCCATGATATAATATTTAAAGATTTGTGACTTATTAAAAACAACGCCAAATAAATGATTTATCGACTGATATTAATTGCTATATGTACTTATAAATAGGTACAAATCAAACAAAATGGCTATATATTCCAGCTAATGTTTTGAAATTCACCCGAATAAAAATATTTATTGAAATATCTATACTAATATTATAAAGAGAAAATATATGTCTTTATATATTAGCTCCGAAAATACTGGACCGTTTTTTTTCTCCTACGGGAAGCTACATCACTTGCGGGTGACATATAATTTACGCGGGCAAAGTCGCAGAAAACAGGGGGTCAATTCTACTAAATAAATTTTGTTTAAATCGAATCGAAAACGGATCGAAACCGAAAGAAACTACAGTTTTTAATGGTTTTCCTATTCTTCAAAGTGACATACGATACAATTCCAGTTCTATTTTATCTTAAACAAAATTTATTTAGTAGAATTGGTCCCTAGTATAATTTAGTATCAGAGAACATCTATACTTTATATAAAACGTTATTTACACGTGATAGGTAGACGCGAAAATAAACATACCACAATCGGTGTTTACATCCGAGATGTAATTACAATACACAGTGACGTTAGTTGAATGATTACATACATACACACAAGCTGATTGTTTAGGATTACGTGTAGTGTTATAGGTAAATATTTATACTTAATTATGTTTTTAAATTGTTCGTATGAACACAACTGTTATTCCATGGCTAATTCCGATGAAAAACTCTTTATTATAACTTTCATAAGTATTAAAACATGTATGAAACAACTTTTAGATGGTTTCATCGCGTTTGTATTTAGTTTTAGACGTTAATTGATATGAGGGTTGGCATATACCACCGTCTTGGGATCCACTAATTAGTCAAATAAAGTATCAATCCATATAACACATTGCAAAACCAACACACCTATCTATACTATACTAAATTTATAAAGCTGAAGAGTTTGTTTGTATGTTTGAACTCGATAATCTCAGGAACTACTGGTTCGAATTGAAAAATTCTTGTGTTGAATAGACCATTTATCGAGGAAGGCTTTAGGCTATATAACATCACGCACACTATTAGGAGCGAAGAAATAATGGAAAACGCGGACGAAGTCGATGAATAGAACATCTTAATTATATTTCTATGCTAAGAATAAAACTGGAATAGGATGGAGAAAAGGATATTTTAGTAGGTATTATGATTCTTGCGGAAAAATCGAGAAACTGTATGACAGACTCAAAGATATTTTACGAGTGAAAAGAAAGTATTGAGCAAGATTCTAATGTTAATCTAAATTAATAGAAAGTATAAATATTAGCATGTGTAAACCCTATTGTGCGTGTGTAAAATTACATTATAGGTACATGTTAACCATGGTAGAGACGTATTAAGGGCATCCGGGACATGGTTTTGCAAGTACGGTTAAATGTTTTAAATGCGAAATCATGCGATTGCTGTTGGCAAGTTAGCGGTAAGCCATCACGAGTTTAGATGCTAAAAAATCTTGGGTTTCTGAGAGTTCTTGCTTTACATATTTTATGAATTACTACCCATAAATTTAGTAAATTAGTTTATTATATAGAAGATGTAACTCGTTATCACAATTTAAATAGGAAGACGTTGATATAATTCACGTGTCATAAGATATATAAATGTGCTAATAAATATTAGCAGTATTTACTCGTAATAATATACTAGCATGCCCGCGCCTTCGTTTGCATGGGAAAGTATATTTGGAGAATTCTTCCTTTTCTATGGATGGAACCGAATGATATCAATGGTTCATAACACGGGCCGCTATGCAGATTGGTTAGTGATAACAACTGCAGGTACTTTCAAAGCACGGAGGAGCTCAAATTATTAAACTTTTGGTCTCCCATCCTATAAAGGGCTTTTATATTTTCTTATTCTCACTTCTCGCGCTCTCTTCTATTATATACTCGTGCTTACTCAACTGTTCTTCTTATGTTTTAATTTGATCTTTGTAAATGTTTTTTTGTCTACTTGTATGCAAAATATTTTATTTATTGTTAGTTTTTCCATTTAACCAGCATAGCGCTGGTTGACTTTAAAGGCTAGCGGTAAGTCCGTCATTTGTATATTGTTATGTAAAGTATTTATGTACATGTCTATAAATATTGCAGAATTCATGAAATCTAATAATTAGTAGACACTTTACATTATTATATTTGATCAATTTCGTATCCACAATGCTATACCGAAATATAATCTAAAGATAACTAATTTAAAAATCCTGGGACCAAGTGCTTTTTTAAGTATTTTTCATTATAACGCTTTACATGTTCAATAGTTTTTTTATCTCAAAAGTGATGGGTTCAAAATCAAAAAAATCAAAATTGTTTATTCAGTTTAGGCTTTTACAGAACACTTGTGAAAGTCGAAAACTACGCCATTGGTTCGCAAAACTACGGCGGGAGACCTTGTATTGAGAAGAACCGGCAACAAACTCAGCAAGGGCTGCTCTTTTCTCCGTTTTATTTCACACAGAGAAGTCTTATTGAAAAGTGACTTCATTAGAATATGAAGTTCCTTTCCATTACAATATTAGAAATAAGAGAGATATTTTCGATAAGTGATTAATGTGCCGATTGCTGATTCATACGGTTGTCACTTTGTTGACTACATGAAGTCTAACCTTTACATAATTATTTTAAGCTTGATACCGGATGATGGGTTTATTTAAAATAGCATTCTGAATGTAAAATTATAAATTATATAGCACCACGTAGACGAAACCACTGGCGAAAACCTAGTTAATTAAGCCTTATAATATTTTTAGATTTTTAGTTTAATTTATCATATATTATAATTAAGTTTATAGTGTCATTACTATTTCAAAAAGCATATTTTTTTTTCACTTCAAAATGAATATTTTAATTATATCCTTATAAAATATATTTCGAATTTATTTATTTAATTTTTATAGCCAAATAAAGCAAATGGCGGATTTAATGCTGCAGGTATTCTTTACCAGTCAACCAGTGAGGATATATTGAATAGTTGTAAGGTAGTGTAGTGACAATCGTAGAGAACTAACAATTGCTAAGGTAATAAAGCTGCATATACTTATTTTTTTACCTCTACCTAACAATGAGAAGTTTTACAATAATTCACGCAGTATACCAACATCTGTCCTTATCTGTCACATTGATTTGATTTCATTATAAATGATAACGCCTCAATATATCGAATAGCAATACTTCAACTAAGTACTTTACGTAACGCGTTGATGTCTCTTTGCTCAGTAAACTTTATAAGGACGGTATAGCAATGTGGCGTTTTTGTTTTTCTTTTATAGCATTATTTATTAACATATATAAGGAAACTCCCATACAACAAACGTGTTTTTTTTTTGTTTTGTGTAATAAAATACTTATTTGTCTTTTAGGATATTCAATACTGAGAGGTTATATTTAAACTGCCTAGGGATTTATTTCCTTTTGGTCATGCTTGAAAAAAATAACTAAGCCAAAGTTTTTGATTTGAAGAAATTGCTGCCGTGTATCTCTGCAGATACAATATTTTTTTTAATAGTCTTTGTTGTCGTGCCTATACAGAAGCTCAGTGAATTATGTGGTCTCAATATAAAAAGTAATTTTTCCAGCTTCCATAACCGGGTTACCGATTTTAATTTTTCTTTTCCTTTTTTCGCAAACTTTTTTTCTTCTTTATTGTTTTGAATTCATAATAAAAATTTAAATTTAGTGAAATATTTCGATCGCAAAGTTTGAAAAATCGATGAAATGCATCCGCTGTTGGGGGTCTTTGGAACTTTAGGTGGGTTAGTGTCTTTGGAAGAAATAGATTCGATAATTCTAGAGTGCATTTATACTTAATTAAATATTTCCTTTTATAATAACAATATTAAAAAGGGCTGAGGATATTGTCTCATACGGATAATAACGTTTTTATAGTTGTTTAAGAAAGATTTTTTATTGCACTGATACGTCATAGCCACTGTCTAATTCAATAGATATTTGCGCATCTCGATAGAAACAAATCCACTTAGGTATGATATCCAAACATAAGTGAAACGAATATAATAATTATATTGCACGAGAGCAATGAGGCCAAAGAGTCTCTATTGCTATCACACTGTATTACTTAAAGCAACAAAAAAGATCCAAAACAAAAAAATGATTCACACGTTTTACTGTTAACATAAAATTTTCGCCTTATGTTTTTCGCTTATTCGAGTGATCGCTCTGTCTTATATATATTCTGTTCAAATTTTTTTGCGAGTGAATGTACAGTTACCGAGTAAAGTAAGTAACAATGTTAGCATAGATATATAGATACATATACATATAGCAGAGATATATGACATGTCAGTGCTTGATTTATATGCGCGCCTCCGGCAGGCTGCAGCGCTGGTGCTATAATAATATGGAGTATGCTTCCATTAAAGTTATTGCTAATTTTATTTTTACCTAGCAGCTAGGTAATAATACTAATAAGAACATAAAAAGTGTAACTAACTAGGGCCTAACTAGTTATACCTTTTTTGTTCATACACTGAGTCTATTTAGACTGCCCTTTCAGGAGGCTAAAAGTTATAATAATACCCAGCTATAGTGTTATTATATCAGTAGAAGGAATGAATAAAAAATATTAGTATTACTTATTATTCATTCATTCTACTGGTATAAAAATACCATAGTGGGGCTAAAATATATGTAACTATGAAAGTATAGAACGATTGAAAAAATATGAATAAAAATGTAAGACATAAAAAGAAACTAAAATGTAATAGAATATAAGTAAATATTATGTTAAAAATAGCCAAAAGAGAGACAAAAGGAAAAGATCCACCTTGCAAGACAACGTGAAAAATAACACGCATAAAATACAAAAATAACATAAAAATTTACCAAAACACAAAAGACCTGTTACTGAAATGAGGAAATCTAGATTTATAAAAAAAACACTGTCACAAAATTACGAGGTACTTATGTATAATCTGCGTTACGAGTGAAGTAAGATAACGATATTGCTGCGTATTTAATTACTACGTATAAAAGTATTTTTACGAGCTTTTATTTAGTTTCACCTGTCCCGATGTCTTTCTTTCTGTAATCAAATCTTGCAAGCAGGATTTCACTCATTTCCCGGTGCCCGTTTGAGCTGAAATTTGAAATTTACCTGATGACGATGCAATTATATAGAATTGGTATTGTTATTATTTCAAAATGGCCGCCTAAACAAATTGGCGGCGTACATATTTCCGAACAACTCAATAAGGATTCCAAATGAAAGGGTTTAGCATGAGAATAAAATAGAAATAAAGGTTTGTTTAAAACAATACTTTTTAGTTTTTACTTGTTTTCTGAATGGTAAAAAATTATTGACATTAATATAAATGTGCTGATAAAATGTAGATATTTAAGTGACTTATTAAAAAGCTACAGGAGATATTTCGAAGCAGTTACTGTAGGTATACTCTTACGGGCTTGTAAGCTAGATAACTTCGTAAGTAAAACGAAAAAAAAGTAGAATTAAACTGTTGATTTATTAATATAATATGACAATTTCCTAATATTGGTAATGATATTTTACATCAGTTTATTTTTGTAACTCGTTCTCCATACTATTAATTAAGGAGTTGGCTGTTTTGAATGTGTTGATAATTAATTCCTTAGTGGCAAAGTTTACCTCCAGTACTAAGTTAATTGCAAATTATTTTAACAGAAAAGAAAGTTGTCCAAGACCTACTTTAATTAATCAAGTTTTCGTCCACATTGGAACAGTATGAAATTGTTAGTAGGTATGATATATTAATCAGTTATATTTTTTATACGTATAAGTTTCGTTTATACATAATTCTTGGGTTTCTACATGAACAGCATTCCGAGCATGATTAAATGTAAATAGAGTCCCATCAAAATCATTTTCATGGAAATTGTTGCAAGGCCGAGACCATATGTCACGCATATGTCAAAAAGTTTCGTGTAAAGCCAAGATTCTAAATCTACACGCTCTAACTCTATAAGACCTTACTTCTTAAACCCACACTTTATTCAAAATTCTATATGGTTGTTGTAACCAAATTCACCAGCTCCAATAGAAGTATATTTATAAAGATTATGCCATCGATTCATAGCCAACAAATTTCTATCTAATTCAGAATCTCTCCCTTTAAGAACGCAGTTAAAAAACAAAACAAAAATCGCACTCCATAACTTTATAGCATTGACTTATGATAATTTGAAGGGCCTTATATAATTATCGTGATGACATTATAGCTTCCGTTGATGCATAGTCCAATAATTGTTCTTCCATTTGTCATAGTTCTTAACTATTATTTATCATATCTGATTTACGTATGGAAATAATGAGCTAATTCGAGTCCGAATATATAATAAATGATGTTTGTTTGTTTCAGGTAACGTTTATCGATTAATGACTGTCAATACTTGCGAAGGAATCCGGACTAAGTGCTAACAGTTTGAACTTTGAGTTCTATTGTAGAAAAGGGTAACGGTAAAATTGCATAAAGTTTGTATTACTTATTTTTTTGTGAGTTATATACTCTTTTTCTTTTCTGTGGTTATATACGATGAACATGGATAAGACGAAAATTCTGGAATATATCCTCTCCAATTAAAATTATACCCTTGAAGTTGGCGACCATTATGTGTATTTAGAAACAATCTAGTTAGGTAACTCCAACTTTGAGAAAGACTTCTCGTCGAGTTTAGCTCATATGGGTAGTGTTTGGGAAGTTATGAAATATCATTGCGCCCAAATTATCTCAATGTCACAAGACGAAAGTTTTCGAGCAGTGATGACTACGGAATTTAAACGTGGTCGTTTAGTGTCTCATAAGAAGACTCATGGCCACGTTGGCAATGAAGACACAAGGTTTGGTGTTATCTATGTGATCGTATATACATTAAGAGATCCGTAGGAGAACCAACTATACTTTCATTGTTCGAAGGGTTGCTGAGCTCAAATGGCAATGGGCAATGGCATGACTAGAAGAACCGAAGGCAGGTGAGGGTAAAAGGTTATGGAATTGTAAAACAAAAACGGCATTTTTTTTTATTATTAGAAAACCATTGTGATTTTTCAAAATCATTCAATGCCTTGTCATCGATCAATCTTTGCTTCTTAAAAAGTATCATGTGTCAAGAATTTAAATATGATGCGAATTTAGAACAACATACATTTTTTCGTATATTGTTTTTAAACTTCCACGATATAATCCAATTTAGAATATGTTTTTCAATTTCGATTATCATTTATTTGAACTATATTTATTTTATATTCTATTCTTCTCTTTTTTTTAAATTTAAATATCTATAGATTTGCGTTTATTGCGTCCTCAATTTTTGAGTTCCATTTTATTATTATTGATTGTTACTTCTCAGCTATGGTCATAATTCAATCCTTGTATATACGCAAAAAAGCTTTTATAGTTAACGCCTACAAGATAACTAATTGACATTCATTTAACACGTTTTGATACAATTAATTTATCTCAGACTCGTAATGGTGCCAACGATGTAGTCATTTTTTGTTAGAAACAGCAAAATTGATTATGACACTTGCAAATTCTTAATATGTTTTGGAGTGTTGAGAGATTTTAGGAAATTTCTAGAATGAGTAATGCTGGCGACTTATGCTAGATTCTTTGTTTTGAAGTACGGTACTGTAGGGTTGAGAAGCTCGATAGTGGTAAGCGCGCTCGGTCTGCGATAAGGTTACTAAGCCACTTTCACAATGGTCGATTGTAGGATGGGTGACCAAAAATTTTTTGTTTCGTGCTCCTCCGTGCTTCGGAAGGCATGTTAAGCTATTGGTCCCTTCTGCATCTGCAGTAGTTTAAACGCACTGGACCCTCGTGGTAAGCCATGCCTTTTGATTCAATTCCCTCTCAGGGAAGGCGTGGGCTCCAGCAATGGGTACGTTAATAGGTTGGTGATGATGGTCTGTACCGTCTTTACCCGGGGGTGCAAGGGCTGCGGTGCACCCAGGGGTGCCTGTCGAGCGCTGAATATTTAGATATTTCATGGAATTTAACTTTATTACGCCAGGCAAGGCTTAACCCATGGTGCAGGGGATGCAATGCACTTGGGCGCCGCGCCGCTGATGGTCTATCTTCAAGTACCTACTCATCGATGACTTCGGTAATGCGCCCCAAAGTTTTAATTTTATTTTAATAACATTCATATTTTTCAACAACGAGTTTTGAAATATCTATCAATTTTGTTTTTTTTTTTTTTAATATAAATATGTGTAAAAAAATTTAAAACCTTTTCTTTCAAATCATTTTCAAAACCATTTATGGAGAGGAGGGGGGAGCAGAGCAATTCTTGCACCCGGGCGCCAAGTGTGCTTAATACGGGCCTGATGATGATGATAGTCAAAACTATGGGTTGGAAGATTGTTACTTATTCACGCTAAATAAAAGATTGTATAGAGTCTAGCATAATTTTAATGTGGCCTATCATTATTGGAAGATTTTTATTCCGTCACTTTTTCTCGGTATTATGATTAATGATTATTACGGTTACAGAGACTCGGTGTAAGTTTTAGTGTTTTGTTTCAGTAGTTAGTAGAGGTAATCTCTTTTAAAACGCGATAAACCATAAACGAAGTACTTCCCCAGTTACCTAGATCAGACACATAATAGTTTATTATCTGAATACATACAAATATAATAATATATAATAATAATGATGACGCCTTATTTTTGTTTGTTTATCCATTAGGTTTAGATTATTGTAGAATATTAAACAAGTATGCTGTAGGTGCTGGAAAGCTCTATCCTTTTGGATTAGTTTATGTCATATTTTTATTTTGTTCTTTTTTATTACTCTTTGTTTTTGCTCAGGTCGGATATATTAGTCGTTTGCTTTGCTTGCTGTGATTTATTATTTTTATAACATTTTATTATACATCCATTAGTCTTTATTTACAGTCCTCTTCCCACTAGCTATCATATACTTCTGAGTAATTATTAAATTAAGGCGATATATTGAATTAAAATGTCGCATAACATCATACCTTTGTACAATTTCTACATAATTGTGACGTAACAAGCCCCCTCTCCTCAATTTTTCATGTCTATTATATATGGTATTACTTATTAAATTGATGCAAAAAAAACGTATCTGACATTTTTCTATTATCTGCCTGAGGGACTAATTAGAATATCTTTTGTTTTTTTTTTACCCAGTCATCATGCCTATTGAATCTGGGTTTTCAGAGAACTCGACACTTGAAAACTGTGTCTGATCCACTATTCACATTTTATTTTTACTAGCAAATTTTTATTCGAATATTAACGCGCTCACCAGTGACCGTGTAAAAAAAAAACTTACCCACTACTCTCAAAAAAATATTTAATATTCGAACGAGCGACTAAAATAAATCTGTTCTCGTTTCCGGAGTGTCAAAACGTATGTTTATTGGTAACAAATCTACTTAATACTCTTTTTTTTATTTATTTCTATTGATATGCGAATGAACTTCGATGACGTTTAGCTGATAAGCACTTAAGCGCTGCTTAAAACTTGTTGATGTTAAATACCGGTATATAGTATGATGGTGAGTGCTAATGTATTATTTTTACCGATTTTATAGGCGCTTTTATATTATATTTATAAGCTGTTTTGTTTTCATGAGATAAAAGCTCTTCAAAAATAGAAACTTGAAATGCTTTCTTTTAATCGAAGTAACGTACAAGTGTATCAAGCAGAAAGCAGACTTTTATTATTTTAAATAAATAAAATATATACAAATCTACTACTGAATTGATAAAACTTTCAATACAGTAGTAGATTTTTGGTTATTTGATTTATAAATAACTAGCTGTTCCCGTGACTTCGTTCGCGTGGAAAGTAGCCTAAAAGTTACTCCTTATTACATCTGCTATCTATCAGTAAAAGTCCCGTAAAAATTGGTCCAGAAGTTTCAGAGATTAGCCGGAACAAATAGCCAGACGTGCGGCAAAAGACAGAAAGGCAGACCTAGAGCTCGTTGGAATGACGACATAGTAAAATTAGTGGGAGGGCACTGGATGGACGTCGCGAAAGACAAGGACAGATGTAGGCACCTGGAGGAGGCCTATACCTGAAAGCATGACAATGTTTAAAACATTGTTTTCTTTTTTTTGCATTTATACATTTTTTGTTATCATGTCATGGAAATAAAAAGACTTATAATTATTATTATTATAAATGGCCAGACAGACAGACAAAAAATGTAAAAAAATATATTTTGGTATATGTGTATGTGTACATATATGCATTTAGTAAAATGAGGTTGTTTTAATATTATAAACAGACACTCCAATTTTATTTATTTGTACTTTTTATCAAATGAAATCATTTATTGTATATCACATTAAAATTATAAGATGTTGTTTATTTTATTGTTCGTGTACATGTGACGCCCTGTGTACATGTGAAGGGCATAGCAATGTTACAATACGAATTTAAAAGATTACAAAAATACAAATAAAATTACATAATATTAGAAATTATGTGTCAAGAAACTTATAACATTAAATATTAACAATTATTAAATTAAATATAAATTAGGTATTTAATAATTTTTAATTTAATAATAATACAATATTAATGTCAGATTTTAGTTAAAAAAAAGATTTAAATAAAATAAGCTTTATTTATTAAAAAATATAACTGATTATTAAATTGCATTTTGGTTTCCAGAATTTTAAAGTAGTTTGGTATGTGATTATAAAATTTTATTGACATAGCATTTATCTGTCTATGACTTTAGCTTACGATGTTACAAGCGGGCTGATATATTTATTTTAGTCTACTTGAGATTTTGAAAGTTTATTCTTTGTAAATTATTGACATATTTTATTTATTGTTATTAGAGTTATGAGGAGTAAGATTGCGCATTTTCTGTTTAAAGGTGAACTTTCATTTCGTACGCACGCACGCAATGGACGCACGAACGGCATTGGATTTTCCATAGCTTTCTATGAAGTTGTATATCACTCCGTCCATTATGCGTACCGACCGCACAGACCGCACGCATTATATGAGTAAACAATGGATACTTCTACAAAGCTTCTATTGGCTACTATACATTATTTTGAAAATTGTCAAATGATACTTTCTACTTCGGACTTACTATTCCTTGTTACTTTTAAAACTGTCAAAAGATACTTCTTAATCCGAATGCAGTGGACGTACGACAACGGCAAAGTCGTATAATCCATTGCGCACAGAACACCCGTGGCATGTAACCAGACAATTACTTATTTAATCTCTGGAAAATAGAAAACAAAATGTAATTGGCGACAAGATGTCCTGTCTTATGTCTGAAGAGGCACTGAAAGGTGGAGTTTGCGACCCCCATTTTATGCTTAAGTAGCCAAAATAAAACACGGAACCCTTATAGATCTGTTATGTCTGTCTGTCCGTCCAAATTACATTTTTACAATACACATACTATGAAAAACAAAGTTACTTAAGAAAATAGGGGGAAACTGACTATTCCCTTTATCTCCGTGTCAAAATATTAATATTTATTTGGCCACGGATTACATAGGAATAGTAAACCTATAAAAATATAGCCTATAAGCTTTATAATTTAGTAATCCCTTCACGATATTGAAGTTCGACTCAAGAAATTACTAGCGGCAACTTTACCATTGTGCAATCGTTTCCTGCAAACTCTCATCATCATCATTATCAGCCTTTTTATGTCCCTAGTGCAAGGACTAATACTATCTTTATAGATGGTTAAGGAGGATGGGTCATGACCCTCCACGCTTGAAAAATGCGGATTAGAGGGTATTAACGAACGCAAATGCAGCCGGGACCAACGGCTTAATGTGCCTTCCGAAGCACGGAGTAGCTTGAGATAGTATTTTTTTGGTCACCCATCTCGTGACCAATCCTTGCGAAAGTTGCTTAACAACAACGATCGCAGGTCGCGGCGGTTAATCCACTACGCCACCGATCTACTCAGACTACAGCCTCTATTCATGATGTTATTAATCTTCGTAAGATTTATTAAAGCTGGTTTGATTGACATTATAAGTTACCTCCGTATTTGAAGCCAGACGAAGACGGAGGCTTGTACTAGTCTAGTATCCATTGACGTTACCTTAAGGAGAATTTAGAATTATTACTGTTTGTGTTGAATTATGTATATAGCATTAAATTCTATTAAATAATATGTATGTCAGAAAATATATGTATGTCGTTAGTCTGTCGAGGTTGGTTTATAAAATTAAGAGAGGTTTCTATTTATTTTATACTAGCTTATGGCCGTGTTTTTGTCTACGCTTGCTTTTAAACTGTAATTTAGCTTTTAGTGGAATAAAGCGGTTCCCATCCTGTTGAGCAGTATTTTTATTTTATGTCATAACAAAATCAGAGCGTAGATGTTCATTCATGTTGATGTAAAAAATAATAGAGGAAAAACCTATAATAGATGTTAGAATAAATAATCATATAAAAATACATTAAAAGGATGAGCGATGCTAGAATTAATTCATAAGTGGTTGAATTAATTAATTCATAATTATAAAAGTCCATCATTAAATGGTAACGAGAAACGTGTCGGAATGGACACGGGATTTTTTTGGCAAAACCAGTGAGAAGCAATAAAAAAATTAAGTTGATTTTAATTTCAAATGTAACAGCTATCATTAGATAATGTAGTTAGAATGTAGGGCAAAGAATATTAAGAATGATTGTATTTGTCGGTAAGTTTCGCAAGGGCCGGTAATAGAATGGGTGACCAAAAATTTATTATCTCGAGCTTCTTCGAGCTTCGGAAGGCATGTTAAGCTGATGCTTCCGGCTGCAACCGCACTGGACCAGCGTGGTGGGTCAGACCCATTTTCCGTATTGGATTTATTTCGCTCCATTCACAGTAATGGAGACATTGCCAGGCAGATGATGATTATAATTCATCAAATTTCCATTCACAATGCTATACTGAAAAGTGGTACCTATTTTGTACCTGGAGCTGATGAATTTTAAGCATATCCCATCGAAAATATCAAGTTAGAGAACGTTAACGAACGTTATTTACTAAAGGGCTTACTAATCGTTAATTTAACACACCTATTCGAGTTCTATAGCTAAACAACTTTATAACGATTAAATAAAGTTGATTTCACATTAGAATAACGTGAATAGAGCTTTTGTGTAACCAAACAACGCATAATAAATCGTTCCTTGACGTTATAATGCAATTTTCTCAAGCAACCAGCCATCATGAAGATGCCTTCGACGTAACACCGTCTGTACTTATTTATTTATCCGTATTGGTATGTCGAGTATCTGCACGGCTTGGCTCAGTAGTGTAAAAACAACCGACCGGCAAACACGTTCATATTTTTGTCCACAGCTAACCAAGCTTACGATGCAATGTGTGTAGAAACTTATCGACATTACAACTTGACATAAAAGTGTTTAGAACTTACACGAAAGTATCAATACTTATAAGACGATGTTGACAGAATTATAGTGATGCGTGCAGTATCGATAATTGGGATCGATTAAGTGTAATATGTGATTTGATATCGATTGTCAGTGATTGTGTCAACAGTGGTTTCAGTATGACGTATTAATGAACTGGAGGTAAAAGGTTAACATGTTTTCCTTATATGGTAATAAACAAACGAGTATTTCGGTATTTTTAAGAGAATTTTGTTTGCTTTTTGTATTACTTATTATTCTACACTTTAGAAATGTTTTTAAAATGAAATTATTATGTTAAAATATTAGACATTCTAGTACAACAAGTTCACAGATATTTGTAAGTGACTGGAGCCTATCTAGATTCGAGTCTGATATTACATTATTAATAGCAAATTTTCCATTATTAATAGCAAATATAAATTACATCGAAACATAATTTTATTATTTTAACATCACTATTTCTGCGAACATTAAACATGATAGAATAATTTATCTCAATGTTTCTCGACTGTAATATAATTATAATTTCGAAATATTTATAGCGCTTTGACTAGATGTTTCTCGGTTTGTTATCCTGTAGGAATTTTATAATAGCCTATTTGCGTCGTGACCTGCGTAGACTTCGGAATTCTCAGTAAACTATTTTAATGATCTAAAGGGCTCCTTATATTTAATGCCCTGCGATTCTATAAAAATCCAAATCCAAATGACGGAATAAATCTAAGACACGTATAAATAATCAATTTCGTTTTGTGTTTTAATAAAAAAAATGGAATCAATAAAATTTCTTCACTAAATGAAGTTAATTCAGACACATGAATGAATTCGAATTCGGGTTCAGATTTTTACAGAAACGCTCTAGAGTTTGCTATAAAAAAAGCAAAAAGTATTTACTCAAAAATTTTGTTACTGATATCAAATTAATTTAAATAAAAGAAATGACATCACTACTTGGTAATGATGAAAAGTATTTAACATTAAAACAGTTGTAATTATCATCTTTTTCTAACGATTTTCAATTAATTCATTGATAATATTTTCTGCCTGTTTGTTTCATTGACATTTTCATCTCTTTTTTGCTGTATTTTAATACGCATTATTAATGTGAAACTTCTCATTATAACACGCAATTAAGTTTTGAAAATTTTATTTAATTGAACTGGAGTCTATGCCGTCGTCTGTCTATGTCAGGAGTAATAACATTTTCAACTTTGTTATTAGAAAAATATATAGAAGTAGTCCTATTTTGTTTGCATAATAACTTACGTATATTTTAACTTCTACGGAAAAATAAAACAATCTTTTTAGTGATAACTGTAGAAAAAATATTGAAATGGATTTGTAAATAGATACCACTTTATACGGGGTGTCAAATACGTCGATTCATAATTAGCATGCGCTTCTAGTTTATATTTACCCGTATTATTAGGATGTATATATATACGAGAAGAATATTTACCTGTATTATTAGGATGTGATATTTCATGATTCTTTATAGTATAATATGTTGAGTGGTTAAAAATTTATTGATAAAATCTATAGATCTTACAATGATAAAAATTATAAAAGATATATGAATTTGTTGGCATTGACACAATGAAATTAAAACCCTATTATACACATACGAACTGACGCGTCGTTTAAACATGTGATTTCATATGGAAGCTTTATCAAAATGCTGATATCATAATTGTGGTTAGTGACAGAACTTGTCTCTAGACTATTCGCGATAGAAATCGGTTATATTAACAAGAGTACTTATCAAATTATGAGCACCACCGGCTCTTGAAACTGTACTAGCTTACATCTTCCATAAATTCGTATAGTTTCTACTGATATTTTGTTGTAAATAACTCATGAATTTTGTTTTAAAAATCAGGCAAATATACTGATCAATTTTTTTTACCAAAAATTATGAAAAAGACAAGTGTAGATCGTAACGGTTTCTTCTTTTGCGAATGTCTATGGAGGTGAGACCATGGATGTATTCAAACCTTTTTGAAAGATTTATTAACATTATGAATAGTCGATAGAGTTTTATTAAAGGCAGGAAAGTAGTCTCCCACTACATTGAATTCAAATATAAGTGTGCCAGTTATTTGTTAACTTGTCAACAAAGATAATACTATGATAACTGTCTAGGAAAAAGGTAAAGTAATTAATAATTCAAGTTGACGTTAATGAAATAAAGACACAAAAAATCTCAATGACCACTTAAATGATAAACAAACAGTTGTACAGTCTTGTTAATTACTAAGGTCTGCGCATGTCCGATTTCGCGAGTGACTCCATTTGATTGAAGTTATCGATTAATCGATCTTCGCGCTGTCCGTGACGCTAATTGCCACCCAACATTTATCGATAGAAAATCTCGATCCTAATCACCGCATTACTTATTAGAACCTCGAAAATCGTGGGCAACGAGTGTGAATTACTTAGATCCAAATGTTGGATAAGATAAGTGTTTGCCTCCGAATCTGTAACATTTTATTACTCAATTAGATTAGCTACGATTGCACCTTGTTACGTAGAATTTGCGAAGTAACTCTCGCAGATCCCATTTGTAGTATAGAGATAAGAAAGTTGACTTGAGAGATAGTATCGGTGTAAAAATGCCGAGTCAATGAATAGCTAGAACGCGAAAGTTCAGTACTGTGTATTCAATTTATATAATTAAAAGAAGTTGCGGAAGGTCAAGACATGTTTTTTAAATCATAAAAATCAGCGTTCATTGGAAATAGTAATGAACGTAGACGAGGCGAAAAACGTGTGTACCGATCGTGTCATACGGTGCTCGGTATTTGCTTCATTTATTTTTTTGCAGTCAATGAATCCACCCCTAATAAATCATTATAATTAAACAGTTATCGAATTTCAATGTAATACATATAGAGATGAGAACTTCGATGGCAGTGGTTAGCACGCTCCGTCTGTGATACGAGCCGGTCATAGGATGGGTGATCAAAAAAATATTATCTCTAGCTCCTCCGTGCTCCTCCATGTTAGGCTGTTGGTCTGGCTGTATCTGCAGTCGATAAAACGACCAATCCGCACCAAACTTGTATGACGACCCATTCGCTATTCAATTTAAGACTATTCCATCCCTAAGGAATCCCTGGGAAACAATCAAAAATACATTAATAGGGCACATTAATAGGCTGGTGGTGAATGAATGAATGAAACTTAGAGATTTATTTTGATGCATATGTTTCTGATCATTCTTTTTTTTTCTATTTAAACTGTTGACTTTCCTTTCTATTCTACTCTTTATAATGACTTTTTTCCAGTTTTAACATTTCATTAACGTTCCATCTAAAAAAGAAGTTTAAAATATGTACACATAATGTATTCTAATCGCTTCTTATTATAATGTAAACAGTATCATAAATTACAATCTTAGTTTGATGTTTTTTTACGAAAACATAGTAGAGTGGAGAACACATGTCTCGTGTTGATCTTATAACATATTTTGTTCATTAAACGCGTACTTTGGTTATATTTTTTTTTGTTTGTAAAAAGAATTTACTTTTTGAGCCAGTTTTTTTTTATTTAATTTTATGAATGTCAATTTCAAAGTCAAAATATCTTTATTAAAATAAACTATTTGTGGCTGATAAGAAGAACGAGCAAAAACACACCAGCTCTAAACGAAGTAACGATATTAACATAAACCATGCCGTTACCAGATAAATACAATTTAAGTTTTTGAAGTCTAATTACTAATCGGAATATTAACATAATAAAAAAAGCTATGATCTTATGAAAAAATGAAATGAAATGAAAAAAAATCTTTATTGCTTCTTATAACAAAATTACATGGGCCATTTAAATAGTTTTGTTAAACAGGTATTGTATTATTTTGTTATAGTGCAAAAGGGTAGTGGCTCAGCTACTGCTGACATAGGATCGTGTTCCCAGCCAGCGCTGATTTTCAGCCACCCCTACCTCTCAATGATGTTAGGCGAGAGCGAGAATTGTGGACTGATTCTATTACAAATTACATAAAATAAAAAGAAATTATATATTTAAACAAAGCAGAGTGAAGCAATGAAACACAGAACTCGGGCACCGTGACCTCGACACATAAAATAGATTATAAAAAAAATACCATAAATAAAAATGTCATTGTATTATGTGCTTATGTGTGTATGTATGTGTAAGTGTGTGTGCGTGCGTGCGTGCGAGCGTGTGAGTATGCGTGTGTTATATTCATACTGTGGAACATTAATATTTCATTCAACGGAACTCACTCTTAAATGTTAGAGAATATTAGGTCATTCGAAGTAAGATTTCAGTTGTAACGATAACATAATAGTTAGGAAATACGATAATTTTTAAATATAGTAACTATAGACGAAATCATCCATCTAGTTGCTGGACTGAAATACCTTATGCCCAAGCAATCTCATCTGTCATATAATCTGATACCTTATAATAAGCTTTTTAAAAGATTTTTTTATAATAGATTTGAACTGATTGAATTCTAGTAGTTGTATATTGCTTGGGACCATATTTTAGAAGCGCATACAAAGAGTAATGAATGAATTTATAGGTAAAACTTTTTGCAGTCTAGTAATAGGTTACGCTAATTGATTTTTATTTCTTGTATTAAAATTATATGTATTGAGAAGCAACAGTCATTATTTTATTTCTTTAAATGTTTCTCAGAACGAGTCCCTTACCTTGAGATTATAAACTGATCTAATAGTTCTCTTCTGAAGCACAAAATTCCTCATAACAAAACTTCATATTTATTTGTTCCAATGTATTTTGTTTGTCAATTCTGTTAGTTTGATGGTTATGTAAGGCTGGATGTAAAGTCAACAGACTGTCTCTGTCTATCGCATTATACTCGGGGATGAGATAGATAATAGGTATGGCGGAAGGTGAATTGACAAAAAAAGACTTTACTTAATTACTCGCAAACCATTGCTAAAATGATCCATGCCTATAACTCTCCATGCCACTTCGTAACGAAGTAATTCACACATTAACAAATTTCTCTCTATATATAAGATCATATTTAAGGCAAGAAATCCAAAAATTTGAGAATTTTTGATGTAAATTATTTGTTTCCATAGAAAAAAAAAATTTCGCCTTTCGACTTTCACACGAATCTTAGATATTTTAGTTTTTACATTTTCAATGACAGATTGGAATAATACTACTTGAAAGATTGAACTTTTGTTTTAGAATTCTTAAGTGAAAAATAATTAAGTATGATTAACAGCTGATTATTCTTCAGGCTTATTTCAATTGAAAGAATTTTTTGGTGTGCCGCTGGTTTCTATAATTATATTGATACATGAAATAGAAACTTTGAGCCCCTTTTTTAAAGATTTACGCAAATGGAATAGTATGTTTGGTAGATTTAAATTATATATGGAAAAGAAATTCGTAATGCTAGTTTTCTTTACAATAATACTTGAAAATATACAAATACTGCGTTTGACACATTTGTTTACTAACAAAAAAATCATTTAGAAGTGTCTTTGATAAAGAATCTAACAAATGTTCTAATTTTGTCCGTCTTATTATAAAACGAAGACTTTAATACCGAGTTTAAAATTCACTAAAGAAGAAAACGTCAATTTGCTTTACGCGGCCAATAGCTTGGAAGCTATTACCGCGTAATGTTAAAACCACAGAAATGTTAAAACCTTTATTTTTTTTATGGAAAATGCATTACTGCATTCCCCGGCTCGCCAGCGCGGCTAGCCAGTATTATGTGTGGCTCTCTCTTGCCTACTCACCCTAGAATGGGAATATTCAAAGATCAAGGGTATACCCATTAAAAACCACCAATGTTCCTCCTTACGAAGGCGATGCTCGTCAACAGTACGAAGGTCATATTCCACGCCGTTCGCGCCGTTTCGCCTAAATTTAAACCTCGTTTTATTACGTGGTGTACTTATAAAAATGTGTACACACGATTGAAAACAGAAAGATTAAGATGTACTTACAACATTACCGACACGCCTGAACTCATTTAATGATTTAAATTATCGAATTAAAACGACATGTCGGCCCTTTCGAATTAATCGCTACACGGCCGATGTTTTATGTGTTGTGTCCATTAATAACAAGACCACACGACAGGATAAATCATATCTAGAATTAATGTCTGACCCGTAAGATTCTGAGAGTTATTGGTACGGTCTGTCACGGATCTGATCGTGTGCAACGCACGAGGAATAAGTTTTATTTAAATGTCATGTTCACATGCATATATGCGACTGCAATTGGTAATATAACGCTTAATGTAGTTACGTGATTATTTTAAAGCAAATGGGGTCGGTAATTTTAAAACTGTATCGTGAAGAACCCATGCGAGTTCTTGTCTAAGTAAATATTATAAGAGGTGGTGACCAAAATGTGCAAGAGCTTTCTAAAACTTGATATTTTTAAGTATGTTGAACTACTAAGGGTATACATCATTTAGTAGTACCCAGTGCGGAGTTTAAGCGCTGGAACACCTGGTGGTGGCGGCGCTTCTAGCGATTGCTGAATTCAACATACTGAAATATCAAGCTTTAGAAAATTCTTGCACATTTTTGTCACGAGCTCTCCATCTATAAAACTATCCAAATCCGTCAATTTTCTCTTAATGACCATCATCTATCTATAAATCTGCTTGGGACTCAATGTCCAGCGCATAGTCCTATTAGAAAAGCAGAGCTGGGGTGTACCGCCTATCTAGCCATAGGATCATCTTTGCGAGTTTCTCGCTCATATATTAATACTCGTACATATGTATAATAACAGTGGCTTCGATCGAGATCGGAATCGGAGTATTTATAGCTCCGGAGTTAGATTTCAATGCTCCGAATTCAAAACTCGGAGTTTCAGAGTTTCAGTCAGTCAGATTTTCAAATAAATGTAAGATAGACTGTAGGCACTAAATTCGAATTGCCCGTTCTGTTACTTGCATAATCTTTGACAGATCTCTTTCTTTTGTAACCAGAGGATTTACTCCTTTTTTCTGAAACAATATTTGTTTTTCTTATTAAAACGCAAATCAATTTATAATGTATACCCACGAATGAAATGTGACCCCTTGATCTTTAGTCCATTTATTTATGTAGTTTCTACAGTTTCGCATAACACAGGATGGCATTTCAAAAATGAATATGGTACATAAACGCCTATAATAAACACTTTCGCCAGACTGCGCTCAGGTGCATACCTGACCTTACCTTAAAACTATGCTAATTAGCATTAATTAGCATAGTTTTAAGGTGACACTTTTTGAATGCCAGTAACCTATCCACCCTTTTTTATCGTAATATCATTGCATATGCCATGTTTATTAGTGGTATATTATTTTCTCTTTGTTTATGAATCATTTTACTCTTTGGTTTATGAACTTGGGCATCATAGCGTTTAAAAGCATTTTAGACTCAAGGCAAATTAAAAGAAAACTGATTTTCGTTTTTTTTCCTATGTTGTATTTTATTACAAGATAACAATATATTGAATTTTAAAAAGCCATATTTCATTCACTTAAGTTTATTTTTTGTTTGTATACTATTATTTACTATATTTCAATTAAAAGTAGCAAAAAATTACCTGTTTTAGAAGTTGTTGAAATTGAATCAGTATATGATTTTAAACAAACTAGTGTATTTCAGGACGTGCGTTAAATATGTTACACGTTATATAGTCAAGGCTAGAGAGTGGGACACTCACACCCCTGGTTCAATGGAAATGAAGTTTGATTGTGAAGTTAAAGCTTAAGGTATGGAACCTTAAATTTTAACTTCATGGTCACGATTTAACAGAATATTTAAAATAAATCATCAATAATAAATAGATGTCAGAATAAAACAAATCAAGATCATGTTAAATGTAGTTGAAAGTGATTTATATAAGATGAAAATACTGTAAAAAAACTTAAAATTAGAACTTCACTTCAAACTTAAAAAGTGATAAATAATACTTATCTCAAAAGCGACTTTTTCAATAAAATGCTATTGAAGTCGATGGACCAATTTATAAAATCTACGGGAAACTTTAAATAGGCTATAATTTACGCAGGCGAAGTCGGTGTATATAGTAAACGAAAAAAAAATTAATATTATATTTTTCCTAATAATTACACTTTAATGCTTATTATATTTATAATATTACTTAAATTAATTACGAAAAGCAATAATTTTATATTGTTTCATTCATGTTTCATTAATGGCAAAATACATACATTGGTAAGCTGTTAAGTAAGCACATATTCAACAGCTTTAAAATTAAGAAACCTTTTCACACCTATGTTTAATTTATAACGCTCCGATAAACATACAACAGTCGAGCCTTATACGAAACGATAACTTATTCATGCATTCATGACGTTATGTTGAGCTTTTGGTAATGCTAAGCTGCGGTCACGAGTCTAATCTGAGATTAAATAGTTTATTTGTGCACTGTACTAGGTGCATTTTCACATCTAACGTTTTAAAATCAAATAGTCAGATAAATGCCCGTGCGACAACACGTTTTTTATTTATTTATAAAGATGTACAATACAGGTGATAACCGAGTGAAAATACAAATCAAAAGTATGTTTTAGAGTTATCAAGGTTGCGACCCTTCACATGTATATACTGCAAAGGCAAATGAAACAAAAATGTACATCTATATACTTAAATAACTATTACATTCTTTATAATTTTTATTTTTAAAAACATCGCTAAGTCACCAAATATTACTACACTACTACTAAAATTGTTTTAGCTCAATCTTTACTTGACTATGCCGATATATGTTATCTTGATCTTACGGTAGACCAACTTAATAAACTTGAGCGACTTTAGAATTTCTGTATACGACTCATATTTGGATTGCGCAAATATGAGCATATATCTCAATTTCGCATACAACTCAAGTGGCTTCCTATCCGTTTTCGACGGAATGCTCATATACTATCCCTCCTCTACAACATATTGTTTAATCCCTTTTACCCCCGCTATATGAAAGAGCGCTTTAGTCCTTTAAACTGTTCTACCTCATATAGTTTGAGATCATCAGAAAATCTGAAAGTGAAAACGCCTTTACATAGCACCTCCTTGTATGGTTCCGTCAGTGTCCAAGCTGTGCGATTCGGGAAAGCTCCCCCGACTTCATTAAAAAGTGCACAATCGATAAATGTCTTCAAAGATTTGGTGAAAAACCTCTATTTGTCCACATAACTATGCTGTTACAACGAGTCCATAATTTCTCTGGTAGACATTATAAATACATTTTTTATGTATTTTATGTATTTTTTTTTATCAATTCATGTAAATGTGGTTTTATCATTAATATGTTATATATGTTATTGATATTTAATACATTTTTTTTGTGCAATAAAGTGTTAAATAAATAAATAAAATAATTTATGTATTAATAGTATTTTCTTTATTCATTAAAATATTTATGATTTAGTTATTTTAGTTTGCACCACTGCACCCCCGTTTCTGATTGTCATTTAGTTCTCTCCATACAAAGGTTGGAAAATGCTAAAATAATCCACTCTGTCGCTGGCTCTCTGAGATGGGATTTTTCAGTATAGCAAAAAAAAAATATAGAACAAATTTTCTTCTTTTCTCCAATGTTTAAATATTTGAAAAAATATTTCTATATTAATAAAAATATTTGTTTTGTGATTGCCTGAACATCGATGAAAATACGCTCTGTAGTAGTGAAAAAGTAAAAAGTGCTTAAAAAATGCATCAGTCCTGTTAGGTCCTGGGTAGCTCGGTGGTTAGTGCAGTCGCCGGATTGCGAAAGATCATGGATTCAAGTTTAGAGTGCCAGGGACAAAGTCGTTTTTTTACCATTTTTCAATAAGAATAATATGTTTTTTTTTTAAAAAGAGTTATGAAGAAAAGACTTTGAATACCGATTAAATAAATTAATTGTTGTCCAATTTGATGTCAGTGAAAATAAAAGTAATGAGTTTATCTGATTTATTATACTCAATAGAACAATACGACACCATGACAGTTGATATTCACAACAATACATTTGTTATAATTCAAGGTCTAAGTTATTAATAATGGAATATACCGAAATCGGTAATAGTTTAACTAGGCTGACAGTGTGTTACTTCTTGACGTAGTGAGTGACATTGAAGATGCCCGTGGATTTGAATTTAAAGCGTACTTTGTTCAGTATTCAACATTATACTGTGCTATTCAACAGTGTTTTCTATTTTAAATGACTTCAAAATCGAAAAGGAATAGGTTATATATCGGATGGCGACATATTTTTATTTATCTATGTCCACCGATTTTTCCGCGAATCATTGACCGATTGTAAAAAAATCTTGTTTCTCTTAGACAGCTAATAGGCGCAAAGCGGTTCCATTTAAATTTTATCGCCATAAAAAACAAAAGATAACGTATTTGCATACATTTAAATTCGGAAAGGAGAAGTTTCCATGTTCTATTAGTTATTTTCTTGAATTTTGAACCAATATTTATCATACTAGATGTTTCCCTGCGACTTTGCTGGTAAATTATAAAATATGAAAAATCAATTATAACAATATGGCTATCAAATTAAAGGTCTTGATGAGTACATTCCAAAAATAGGTACATATTTTCTCTACATTTTCCGTTAATTGTAAGGAATAAAAACACGACTCCCAAAATCTAAAAAAAGAAAATTTTTATTGCTGTCGAGGACCTCTTTGGTCACAAATATCTCACAGAACGGTCCCCGTCTGCAATGAGATTTTAGTTCAGCCAAGCCTATCTACAAGATAGATATAAATAAATCACGATTCTCTTATTTATGTGGGACCTCACACGTTAAACTAAAGATTAAATTCTTATTGTTAGAATATTAAAGTATGTTGCCATTTTAAAACGTGTATAAACGAAAGGCATGTGCCAAAGCTATAAAATCGCAATAACATTAAGCGAACTTCAATAAAATTCTATCGACTGATTTAATTTTATGTGATAAAGATTATCATTCCATCATACCAGCCTACATGCTGTGAATACTGTTGGAACTAATATGTACATATTATATACTTAGGGCCTTACCATGAATCTTTAAGGCGCTGCAATTGCAGTAGACGAAGTGAGTTGGGGCCAGTTGCACAAATGTTCTTTGACTTATAATTTATGTTATAATTTTGTTATGCTTTAATAATTATGCTTTAATATAAATAGTAATGACGTTTACCTAATTGGGGGAATGGTGCTATACGTGCATATGGTAATGCACGTATAACTTATTTTAACAAATGAGTGCAACGATGTAGCTAAGCGACAATCTAGGATTGGAGGTAATTTGATTATTTCAGTTTTGGTAAGACGTCAGTACTTTGTTACCCATTGCTGTAAAAAAAACGCGACTACGAATGTTGTATAAAAAGTGATATATTTATTTGGATATAATAAGATATAATTATTAATCTTTGGTGACCTACTATACCGGCGGTGAATGTCAACAAAGTCAAAAAGTCGTGACTCTATCCAGCTCCTAAAATAGGCAGACAGGCTCACACTACAAAGCTCAATAGTAAATCTACCGTGATGGCTAAATATGTTTGGGTTACATTCTTTACTCGATGACCCGGTGTACTTCGGATCACCTCCCATCGTTTAAACCTACATTGCCCTGCGATTCTGTAAAAATCCCAACCCGAATTCGAATTCACTGAACTGCAAAATCAGCTAAATCGGCCCAGCCGTTCTCGTATTTTTGCGAGACAAACGAATAGTATTTTTTTTTATATATATAGACAGATTATGTCGCATAATTTTATTTTTCTTTGACAAGCCCGTTTGAATGAGAACTCATTGTAAGGGCCTCTTATAAAATAATGGCTAAGAAAAAATCGGGTGTGCATCGAGCGTTTCGTTAATCTTTTTGTCGAAGACAAAATCCATTATTGTAAGACAATGAACCTAAGATGACTCTTTACTTGCTTTTTACGCTCGTTACGTAGTTGAATTACATTTGTTTTAGTTATCGTGGTACGTGTATAATTGCTTACTATATAAATTATGTACGGACAATACGCACACAGGTTGATATCTCACGTGTCGGTGCTTAAAGATAAATAAAGTTGTGTTTTTAAAGTGTAATTTTTTTTCAGAGCGACATAGGGTGATATAATTTGTGGGTCATCGTGGTGAAACTGGTCCACATAAATTATTACTTACATTAATTGTGTATTTATTATATTTATTATTGCTTTCTCTAATTGACAGAATATTTAAAATAAATAATCAATTCTCAGCTCTCTATTTTTTGATAATGTACAACATCTATCTATCTATATCTTCACGCCGTATCCCTTGCGGGAATACAACGCTACAAAGTATGGTCCTTACATACATATACCTAACATACATATACCTAATTTTTTGTAACAATAAATGTGTGGTTTCCTCTTGTGATAATCCATTAGTACCAGAAGATTCCCATCATAAGTCGTTAGAAATTGATCTAAAATTAGATTTTCCTACGCCTTTAAAAAACTCAAATAATACCAGGAAAAAACAATTTTATAAAGCCGACTTTGAGGCTATAAGGACTTCATTGAAAGCTATTGACAGGGAACAGAAACTTAACAATCTAAATAATGTGGAATCAATGACAAACTATTTCTATGAAGCTGTTAATGATCTCATCAATAAATATGTGCCTACTTGTACCCTGAACAACAAGTTAAAATATCCCCTCTGGTACACTAAACCTCTTATAAAATTATGTAAGGAAAAACATAAATATCATAAAAAATGGAAATGTTATGGGAATGGGTCATATTATTACACTTACTCTTTGTTGCGTAAAAGATTTAAGAAATTAGAACAAGAAAATTACAAAAATTACATTTCTTTTTCAGAGGAAAAAATCTTTGAAAATCCAAAATATTTTTGGTCTTTTGTAAAATCCAAGCAATCTAATGACAGTATTCCAGAAATAATGATATATAACTCTGAATCTATTTCTGGTGGTAGGGAGATCTGTGAAGCTTTCAATAATTATTTTAATTCCGTTTTCTTATCATCAAAAAGTTGTAGTAGTGTAGATAACATTTTTACTCCTAGTTGTAACTCATCAGTGGAAATGAGATCAATTGACCTTAATTATCAATTAGTCCTAAAAGAACTTAAAAACGTAAACATACATAAAGGGGCAGGGTGTGATGAAATCCACCCTATCTTTATCTCTACTTGTGCAAAGGAACTTGCATTGCCCATAACTATAATCTTTCGAGAATCCATTGCACAGGGAATATTCCCAGAAGTCTGGAAAAAGTCTCTTATTACTCCGATACCAAAAAATAAATTACGTGATAAGATTACTGAATATAGACCTATTTCAAAACTCTGTGTAATTGGGAAAATTTTTGAAAAAATTGTTACTTCTCAGATATTCCTTGCCTATCGAAATTATATATCTGAACAGCAACACGGTTTCTTTAAAAAAAGAAGCGTAGATACTAATATGGTTACATTTGTGGAGCATCTATCGGAAACCCTTAATGGCAACTTTCAAATGGATGTAGTTTATACCGATTTCTCGAGGGCTTTTGATAAATTGAATCATGATTTACTTATTAAGAAGATGGCGGGGGCTGGTGTGCATGGCAATCTGTTAAGATGGATTAAATCCTATATCAATAACAGAAGTCAGGCGGTATGTGTGAAAGGCTATTGCTCACAGTTTTTACCAGTACCGTCTGGCGTTCCCCAAGGGTCACATATTGCACCATTACTCTTTTCTTTCTACATTAATGACATTGGAGACTCTCTTAAATATAGTCGTTATCTCCTATATGCTGATGATTCAAAATTTTTCAAGGTCATAAAGTCCTCTGAGGATTGCATCAAATTACAAGAAGACCTATTATCCTTACACAATTATTGCGAACGTAATCAACTATTCCTTAATATAGATAAATGTAAAATACTAACATACACACGCAAATCCAGCGTCATTACTTATGACTATAAAATAAATGATAAACCTTTGAAAAGAGTAAATACTATCAGGGACTTGGGCATAATAATGGACTCAAAATTAACTTTTAATTATCATATAGATCATATATTAGCCTCCGCTTTCCGCAGATTGGGATTTATACTTCGAATTAGTAAACCTTTTAATAAAGTTAAAACCGTTAAAATATTATACTTTGCATTCGTGAGATCCATTTTGGATTTCTGTAGTGTAATATGGAACCCTTATTATCTTATTCATATTAATAGAATCGAAAAGCTTCAAAAGAAATTCGTGAAGTCACTTAATTATCGCCTAAATATTACTAACGTTTCCTATGAACACTCACTGAAAAAACACAACTTACCATCTCTCCAGAATAGACGAAAAATATTTGATATAGTATTACTATACAAAATACTAAACAACTTAATTGACTCCCCAACTCTCTTAAGTAGAATCCGTTTCGTATCCCGGGTCCGAATTCCAGTGCGCTCTTCTCGTAAATGTTTACTTTTCGCTCCCCCAAACCTAAATAAGCTTTACACAAAAAATTGTTTTATATACCGTTCCACCAACATGTATAACAGAAATTTTACTGGTATAGATCTTTTTAATACTTCCCTTAGCAAATTAAAGAAAACTTTAGCACAACAAATTGTTATAAATGAACTTTAACTTTAATTTTATTTAGATTTATAACACGTGCTTTCAACTACTTTTAATAGAATAAGAACTTTAATTGTAATCAATTATTATGGGCAACTGTTAAATGAAATTATAGCGTTTCGTTTTATTTTTTTTGTCTTCTTAGTCAGAAGTTTATCTTCCAATCAAGTAATTTGTTTTTATGTTTATATAAACTATTTAAATAAGTCTTTCCATCAAATATTATGTTAGTAAAACGATGGCACGTTAGGTCTTTAGCTATATGAATAAGTGTATTTTAAGTAACATAATTATGTATGACTGTTGTTGCCACAAATAAATGAAAAAAAAAAAAAATACATCTTCCATCCCATTCACTTTCATTACTCTTTTAACATCACCTGACATCACCTTCTAAGAGCATGCGGTTGATTTGATCTTGGAAGGTGTGTCGTGGTCTTCCTCGGCTTCAGCATCCGTCCAATATCGCGTTGTATATCAGTTTTGTCATTCTTTTATCCGACATTCTTTCAACGGAGCATAAAAATTGCTATTATAGTGAGAGCCAATGGTGGGGTTAATATATTTGAAATCAATATTTTTTTTATAGTGATGTTTCTATGTAATAAATCATTGTCAATTTAAAAATTAACCAGATTATTTTAATCTAACCTAATTTGAACCCAAGAAAGCTTATAATCTATCGAGGCAGTTACAGCTGTGCTATACAGTAAAATACAGCGCTGTCGCACCACAGGGGTTCAATCGAAAAAAAAATTTATACTGTGCCCTCATATTTTGAAATTCACTATATTTGATTGAATGTCTGTGAGCGTTATACTGATAATTACATGTTGGTATTCAATCAAGACTAATGTGGTTGTGAATTAAATATTTATAATTATTGTTTATACAAAATATTACACAAGTTATAAATAAACATATTACCGATCTTAGATAAAGGGACAAGGAAAATTATAAAGCTGGTTATCCGATGAGGAGGCATTACGATTTTTAAAACAACGATAGGTTTTTTATTGTTTTCGTTTTAGCGAAACCGTAGCGGTCCAATAAAAGATTTAGTCAATAGCAACCTTACCCTTATATTCCAATCGTACTAACATCTCTTGCACCCCTTATGAGGGCTATCGACTATTGAAAATACGCTTTTACTTTGAGCGTTCGCAATTTGCGTCACCATTAAGGTCGCTCAAGTGTGTACCCAGCTTTCTGCGACAACGTACAAATTCAAGGATCTCTAATAAATCGTAACTAAAAATGGAACTCGACAAATTGCGAGAATTGCTCGGCCTAAGGGAATATTAATTAATTAAAACGTTATTGCTTATTAAAGAGGCGTAAGGGCTAAAATTGTCTGCCGATTTACACAGTATATAAATGAAATGATATTTACAAATACTATATTTGGTGAATCGATAAATTGAAATGTTTTATCACTTTAAGGAGAGCTGTTGATAATTTTAATCGAATTCAAAAATGGAGACGTTTTTAATACCAATCTTTCAGTTATTCTGCAACAGGGATAAAAAAAATAAATTTTGTTTAATTCATCAGTCAGATAATAGAAAATTTTAGTTACGTATTTTATTCCTTAAATTTGACTACAAATAGCTTAGATAATAGTCATTAAAATTGACCAGTAGGGGCTCATTACATTACAACTAGTTAGAAAATGTACAAAGGTCATGCGACATTACGTCACAACTATGTAGAAAATGTATAAAAGTCATGGGACATTACGTCACAACTATGTAGAAAATGTACAAACGTCAAGCGACATTTCAATTTAATGTATCGCCGTAATTTATCGATGGCCAGACAAATAAAAAATAGTCATTATCTCTATTATGAGGTTTTTTGTTTATAAATGTAAACCCAAGGTTTTTCTATGATATCTGAAGTTTTGCAATACTGGCTGTTAACCAAAGACCAAGAAATGATTGAAAATAAATTAAAGTAAACTAATAATAATAATTAAATTGAGGGCTTTTTAATTTATGTGAAAAGAACACACAAATTATTCGGCAGGTACTGTACCTGCATTTCCCCTAAGAAAAAGAATTATTGTTATATGTAATGTACACTAGTATGTTGTACAATTGATTTTTTGTGTAAGCTTCATCTAGACTAGCCGTTATAGGTATACTTATATAACTAAAAATGGACGCAAATAAGCCCGGAGCGCAATCTATGATCAATTATAGCTGTCCGATATGAAGTCATAAATCGAGCTGTATTCGACTTTGTCAAATGTGACCCCACAAAGATAAGAGTTTACCGCTACCGTTGGTCGATCTAGATCTGGGGTAGGAATACTTGGTGATTTTCTGTGATGTTATATTTAAGCGTCACTAGATGGCGTTGGTAATGTAATAAAACTTCACGTTGGTGGGAATGGCAATATTCTTTGTGCTTGTCTTAATATGATACAAGATGTTCTTATCAAATAAATAAGGATTTTATTTTTAGATTGGCTTTTCAACAGTTCTTGGGGAACTTTTTAGTAGCCTACATGTTAGTCAAAGCTTTTTATTATCCGTATACCAAATTTAATCAAAATCCGTAGAATTTCGCGAAGAAGTAACAGACAACTAAACTTTCGCCTTGATAATATTAGTTAACACATTTTGAGTATCATGATTTATATGATACAAAAAATGAAGTATAAACACAACAAATTTTCCTACTTTTGCAAATAATAGTTTGTTGATAGTTTGAACTTAGAAGGCGATGATGATTTGATGCTTATACTTTTGATTTAGAAGAAATAAAAACAATGTCTCAATTGTTATTGAATCTTCTAAATTTTCAATCGAATCACTTAAAGAAAGAGTTTTCAGAAAACGAATATGAACCAAATCAATGAATAATAACAAATTACTTATTATTTACACTATAAGAGCAAATTAAATCACATTGTTTTTTAACATAGACGTTTTCTTTAGAGGAAAAATATAAAAACCTGATGTCTGTTGAAAGTAAAAAATAGCTGAGTTTTTACTTTCAACAGACTGACTTTCAACACAACTTTGTAAAACTGCTAGCAGATTAATTTCAGCGAATGAAAGGATTTTTTCAATGTGTGGCATAAAATTTATTATGAGCCAACGGTAGTGTCAAGTGTCATTCAAGTTTTAACAGAACTTTCTCCCATTAGAGTGGGGGGAGAAAGATTTCGAGATTATGCAAGGACCCCTTTTTGGGACCTTTCTTTTTCCGGTGTAGAGAGCTTGCCTTATCGCCTAGCGCTTGTTTCTAATTATCCTGCACTGGTTTCAATAATATTCAAGAAAAATAAAACAGATTTCTAAAAAGCTCCTGCAATTCATTAGTAGTGGTAATTGTTATCTTCTGGATCCGATCGCATAAACAACATTCGTATCGAGTTTACAAAAAGAATTTTACACAAGTTGGTAGTATATTTTTTTCCCATACATTCTCTTTATGGTCTAGCTGGTTTGTTTCAACTTATTTGTAACATTGTCTATTTTGTACAACGATTTGTCCAGCGCCGATCGTTCTAGATATTGCTGTATAATGTTAATATTATTATCTTGTAATTGCTGTTTATGGTAGAGCTTGGATTAGAATATATGAAATTTTTTTTATAGTTATCGGCATCTTTTTAATTGCTGAAGTGACTTCATAAATATATTAAGAGGATGCCTTCACCGTATCATTTATGTTAAATTAGTTTTAGACAAATTAAAGTATATCCAAATAAACGGAAAATATCATCATCCTAATTAATGTTTCTACTGTTAGCGTGTCATCGGCAATATTAATACAAGGCACCGAAAATCTAGACGAACATGTCTATGTTCGTCTAGATTTTCGGTTATTTTCACCCACCATAGCAACCACAAAGGGTGTACTGTAGAACGACTAAAGAATTATAAGTTAATACTATTAAACTAATAAAGTAAGGAAAAAATGTTGTAGCAAATGCAAAGAAACTCTGTGAAGGAGAAAGACTATCTGTAGAGAGAGACAGAGAGAGCGAGAGAGAATCAGGCCCAGTCACAGATAACCTCCTATAAAGATTGATGTGTTTATAAATTCGAATGCAGCTGGAGCTGACCATTTCAAAGCACGCAGGTACTTCATCATTATCATCTCGTCCTTACCTCCATTTCATTCTAACCGAGCTTAAAAATAGATTCTTTAATTTTTAATATGTGTCTTCCACAATATCTTGGTTCCACAATAACCTCTCTTTTGTTTGAAAGGATATATTCTCAAGATGTCCCAATAAGTCATGGGTATTGGATCAGGAACTTTATTGTAACCGAATCCCTAAACTGTTAAGGAATTCTCACCTCGTTTGCCGCAAATATTTTTTCTAAAACTTTCTTAGAATAATAAAAAACTAACAACGGCAGTTAATAAATTCAAGAAATTAATTTCATATTCGGGAGAAGATCATGATTTTATCGGGCCGATTGCAAATGAACTTTCTGAATGAGAATTATTTTTAAACGTTAATAAAAATATATTTGAAATTCGATTTACTTTTATTATTATACTAGCTTTTACCCACGACTTCGTCCGCGTGGTAAAGTTACTTTGAGGAGCATTTCTAACGAATATTTATTTATTATAAATATTCGTTAGAAATCTAAAAAATACCTGAAATAAAGTTTCATTATTTATTTTATCCCCTTAGAGGTGGAATTTATCAAAATCTTTTCTTAGCGGATGCCTACGTCATAACATCTACCTGCATGCCAAATTTCAGCCTGATCCATCCAGTGTTTTGGGCTGTGCGTTGATAGATCACTATGTCAGTCAGTCACTTTTGAGTTATATATTGAGATATTTTCTAAAAGAAATAGCGTGCTCTTTGCCCTGATGCGTCGGTCCACAGAGCACAGTCGTTTGCGGGAAATTCTTTGATTTTCTAAAACCAGAATTATCAAACATTCAAATCACTCAGTGAGAAAACAACGTTGGTGGGAATTATTTTAATTTATAAACAGTTACATCAAACTAATGAACTATTTCTGTTAACTGATCCAATATATTTAGATGTCAATTTGTAGATACTGTAAGTCTTAAGCGCATACTTGTGTCGTTAAAAAACCGTTTTAGACGCCATGATTGATGATTTACTAACGGAAAATTAATTGGTAAGAATGTTGTCTCGTATAGTTCTAGATTCTAAGGATAATACAAATTGTTTTCAAGTTATTTGTGTTACGGATTAAAAAGGTTTTAAGTAAGAATTCAGAGTACAGTTTATAGGTATACCAACAATACAAACATTATTATTGTAGCGAGTTCGAAATTATATCGTAATTCAATCAGAAAAACATAAGTATACTCCTTCATACTATAATATAATTACTTTACTTCTGCTGTTTCCAATACTACGATTAAGTTCTAAAAAATATAATTATCCCACTAACGGTCAGTTGCACAAACGTCCAATAAGGTTTAATGGCGATTTTAAACTCTAGCAGTGCTATTAATAAGCAAATTTGGCGTTGTAGTAATTTAAGCTGAGACTGCACTTAATTTTAGTCAAAATTCATATTATTAAACAGAGACTTAGCAAAGGTTAACCTAGTACGAGGTACTACGGGAGTTATATTTTGTTCCTAGAAGGTAGTAAGTAGGTTTGCTTATTCTCTGTATAGGTAATATGAATTTGGACTAATACCAAAATTGCAATTTTAGCGTAAGTATACTATGACGTTAATTCTTGTACTAGGGAATGTTCTAGAAAAACTGCATCAGTAATGTTAACTACTGGAAAAGTTCAGTAGTTGCGGGGCCTATTTAATGCAAACAAAAAAATCTTACCTGTTTATGATATTATTATAAAAATATAGATATTAGAGTTCCAGAAATCTTTTTTAAAATAAAAATGCCGCAAAGAGATAATTATGATATTGAATAAGTACTATTATAGTATTTTTTGCCACACCTTTGAGCCTATTGTTTGTTCTCTAATTTATAGTTATCATTTGTATGAGCCCATCAATCTTGCTGTTGTGTGTGTAGGTTGGTAATGTCTTCATAAGTGATGTGTGGGTGAGACGCGGTTGCGCAATTTCTTTATTATGTTACTTTTCCTTCGTGTCACTTTTGCCACATAAAGCGTCAGTTGTATTTCGAGGTTTATTTGGTTATGACCTTTGAAAGGTTAAGAATGAATTGCGATGTGTTGTATTGTTTTGAGAAATTTAATGACACAGGTTTTCAACGTATTTTGTTACTTATACTAATATAATTAAGAAAAAAAGATTCCGTTTTTTGTTTGCGTGGAATACACTCCGAAACTATTATAACGTTTTTAAACATTCTTTCACACGCGATTTACATAGGCGAATAGAGAAATACGGCTAGAGTTCCATGTTCTTTCCTTTTTTAGTAAGAGGCTTTTTCTAACCAAGGGACAGCCGATCGTCTGCTTTTCGTGATCTATCAATATTACCTTTTTGAGAATCATTATGTCTTTGATGGAAGCCGAATCCGTTTTCAGGTGTATTCGCGTTAGTATATAGATAGAACAACAAATCTGTGGCGATAAGAATTTTTCTTTAATTTATTTCTCAAATTGAATAGTTTCGAAATCGAAATCAAAATTTTAAAAATCGAACGTTTAAGCTTAATTAAACTAGTTCTTATTATTGACCTTTACTGACCGTAATGTTTCCAAACATGGTCTTGCTATAAATAACAATAAATGTAAATTAAATGCATATTATTCAGATAAGCCGCACTCTTCGATATATTACAGATAAGTACCAATGAGAGCAAAACTAGTTTTACATAAATAAAGATTAAACTTTAAAAATAACAATGATTAAATACACCAGGGTCTTACATTTATCCGAGTGATCGATCACTTTGCTATAGATACGGGCTGACTGCTAATTACACAGCCGCTGATAATTCTGTACACAAACGTAATTCATTATGACTTCCGGTGTTAAACCTGTTTTATAATTTGTCAGAGAGACAATGCGGTTCATCCAAATTTATTGATAATGGTCGCAATTCTATTATATAAACGATAATAAATCTAGGGTTAGTCTTGTAAACGACATTTTCAATTGTGAAAATAACTAAGTTAACAGAATTAAAAGTATAATTATATTTTTAGCTGACACAAAACAAAATTTAAATAAGTTTTTTTTAGTATAGTTTAGAGAAATTATATATTTTTAAAACATGTGCACTAACTGACACAAAACAAGATTTAAATTTGTTTTTTTTTTTTAGTTCATTTTGAGAATGTTACGGTTGTTAAAAAAGTGGTCTACAGGTTTAGACAAAAGTTTCTGTGGGATATCATTATTCTAAGCTTGAAAGGCTCAACTACATACGACTTATGTCTACTGAGATATTTGAAATGTGAGGTAATAGTCACTATCTTAATAGTATTGCAAGGAGAAATCAACGTTATTATTTTAAATTTGCTGCTTTATTTTAGTAATAAGTATCTACTGTTACTAATCGTAAATACATACTGGAGGTCTAATGGGAGAATTTGTAATGGGAGAATACGTGATCCGGAGACATATTTATATAACACGTTTAAGTACGTCCATTGATGTTACTTTTATTATATCATGGGAAGGAATCGTGACGTGCACTCGTCTGTTAGCACTTACAAACTACCAAAGCGCGTCTCTTTTAAATATTTTCTGTTTATTTATTGAATATTCAAATTCATATTAAATTTAATTCACCGAGAGTATTTTTTGCCATTGCTTCATTCCATTTAAAAAGCAAAAAACTATAAGTGAATAACAACATGGCTATTAAATTGAATTTATAGTATGTACGCAGCTTAACTTGACACAATAAATACATGTTAATTTAATTATGTACTGTACTAATGAACATTTGAAAATCCCAAACAATATTCTTTACATGGTTTTTTTTAAACCCTCACAAACCTCATAAAATATCTTGTCAATAACGATACTGCATCGAGAGCACGGAAACAACCCACTTCCCTAATTGATCTAAAGTTATTGAACAATACTCGGATTTCTTTTCTCATTAGATATATGTTTTTATATATCTAGATATTATCTAGACGATCTGGTGTAATTTTAAGTAAGCAAGTAAGTATTTTTATTGACCATCACATTACACTTTACAATTATAAACAAAAAAAAAATAATAAAAAGTGATATAGGATATAGAAGACAGTAACATACATATTTCAATCCATCATACACATGTGATGTGGTAAATCAGGACACTATCTCAGCTTGTGCTGTTGCAGTGAGAATCAACTCACGCAACAGCGCTGTTATTCTGGCAGAGCCTGTGGGTAGTGACATTTGATATAATTTTTCTAGTACATAACAATAGGTGCAAAGAAATTATAATAAATTATTCATATTATTAATAATTAAGAATTAATAATTCATATCACCTTTCACCGTTTTAACCTTCCGTTCTCGAGTTTTAGCGAGTCAAACATAGAACCTACACAGAAGTTTATATGGAGAAGAAGTAAAGAAGGATTTTTTTTTGTAATAATGTTAAAAATATATTACATTAGTAAAAAAAAAAATATTATACAATTAAGACTCACTTTCGTTTACTAATTATCTCGATATTCTTTACGAAAAATACTTTATAATATTTAATTTTATGGTCGTGTTTTGACAATTAACAACAATTTTTTTTTATTTATTACCAAAATTGGGTGGACTGCCTGAACATTGATGGCTCTGTTGTAGCAAAAAAGTAACAAGTGCTTGAAAAATTCGTCAGCCTTGTTAGGTCCTGGGTACCTCAGTGGTTAGAGCAGTCGTCTGGATTACGAAATATCATGGGTTCGAGTCCTTTTCAGAATGCCAGGGACAAAGTGGACCAAAAGTTTTTCCGACAATATCTCGCTGATGCTGCTGATAAATGCTTAACATTCTTTATTGTTTCAAAATGCATATTGTTACTAATAAATATATAAAAAAATAGATCTTTTCTGACAGTCATTCCGAAAAGGCCGGTTTATCCTAGCCTAACCAAATCAAACACATTTAAATAATGAAATAAACATTGTCTTGCATTTAGTAGCCGCTACAATCTATACTTCGTATAAAACAAAGTTGCTCCCGCTTTCTGTACATTTAAATCTTTTACTACAAAACGTATTATGCGGTTTTCATCCATATACAGAGTGATACAAGAGAAAAGTTCATATGTACGAGTATAATACAGTAAGTACGCCACCACCGCCACGCCACGCCACGGCCACGGCCACGCCACAACACGGCCACGCAAGCGTAGCCGCTCGCGGAAACTAGCTTTCCATTAAAACAGAGTTTCACTTGTTATTTGTAATGCCTAATGTATTTAATCGATAGAAATTACTAGCAATGAAGTTTTAATCAAAGCAAAAAAAAAAAAAAAATAAACTAAGAAAAAGCATAGAACCGTTTTCAAACTTTAAAAATGTGATAAATAATACTTATACCAAAAGCGAATTATTCAAGAAAATGCTATTGAAGTCGGGCTGAGGTATTGAGGATTTTTTTTTGTAATAATGTTAAAAATATATTACATTAGTAAAAAAAAAAATATTATACAATTAAGACTCACTTTCGTTTACTAATTATCTCGATATTCTTTACGAAAAATACTTTATAATATTTAATTTTATGGTCGTGTTTTGACAATTAACAACAATTTTTTTTTATTTATTACCAAAATTGGGTGGACTGCCTGAACATTGATGGCTCTGTTGTAGCAAAAAAGTAACAAGTGCTTGAAAAATTCGTCAGCCTTGTTAGGTCCTGGGTACCTCAGTGGTTAGAGCAGTCGTCTGGATTACGAAATATCATGGGTTCGAGTCCTTTTCAGAATGCCAGGGACAAAGTGGACCAAAAGTTTTTCCGACAATATCTCGCTGATGCTGCTGATAAATGCTTAACATTCTTTATTGTTTCAAAATGCATATTGTTACTAATAAATATATAAAAAAATAGATCTTTTCTGACAGTCATTCCGAAAAGGCCGGTTTATCCTAGCCTAACCAAATCAAACACATTTAAATAATGAAATAAACATTGTCTTGCATTTAGTAGCCGCTACAATCTATACTTCGTATAAAACAAAGTTGCTCCCGCTTTCTGTACATTTAAATCTTTTACTACAAAACGTATTATGCGGTTTTCATCCATATACAGAGTGATACAAGAGAAAAGTTCATATGTACGAGTATAATACAGTAAGTACGCCACCACCGCCACGCCACGGCCACGGCCACGCCACAACACGGCCACGCAAGCGTAGCCGCTCGCGGAAACTAGCTTTCCATTAAAACAGAGTTTCACTTGTTATTTGTAATGCCTAATGTATTTAATCGATAGAAATTACTAGCAATGAAGTTTTAATCAAAGCAAAAAAAAAAAAAAAATAAACTAAGAAAAAGCATAGAACCGTTTTCAAACTTTAAAAATGTGATAAATAATACTTATACCAAAAGCGAATTATTCAAGAAAATGCTATTGAAGTCGGGCTGAGGTATTCTGTAAGTTATTAATTAAATGATAGGCGTCCGATTTTAATATTATTTACTTGAATAACGAATAAAATTTTTGTAGCTGAAGTACATGAAATATAATCTATATGTTTACGATGGTGAAAAGCGTATTTTGTTTTGTTATGAAAGGTAAACTACCTTGATCCATTAAGCTATCGAATAAAAAAACATATTTTGTAAATCAGTCAACAATTGGTGGAAATATCGATGAACATGTATAAAATAACATACATCGTCGTCGAACATTTAACTCATTCGTTGAACGTCGAACTCATTTAAATTTTGAAGTAGGTTAAAAATCACTCTAACTCTGTGCCCAATTTTGAATAAAACCTTATTAAGATTATTACAAACTTTAAAAAAAAACAGATAGAGTAAAATACTGGCCAGTATTTTACGCTTTCTAGATGATTATACGGCAACATTACGTTTCTTATCGACGGCATCAATCGCATAGACCTGACGCTTGGATCCCAAAAAGGTCATCCCGCTCTCAGCCGACTCGTCTCTGCGCCAAATACGTGCAAACTGGTAACTAAGAACTTGGAGATCTTTCGATGATAAAAGTATCAGAAATTCTTTAAATAAATGGGACTCTTGAAAGATCGCCTTAATTTTTATTAACTACAAAGGTGGTCAATTGTCAATTGAAGAAACTTCATTTGATAAAGGCTAGCTAAGACGCTCGATGATGACGGTGAATGTATATTTACGAACAGCATAATAGTTTTTATGGTTCAAGTAGAATATGGAATATGAAAGAAAAAAAAACAGTAGTTAGGAAGAAAGGAAGAAAATAGGAAGAAGGGAATTTCTGCCCAGTTCTTCTAGGAAGATGACAAGAAACTTTATTATAAAGGTGACGATCTTTTACTTGCACTGTTTCTTCTTAAGAATCTAAACTGATTAACGATGTTGATAATAAATTGTTTGGTCTCTTTTTAAAATATGTTTTTAATTTACATATAAAAGTGCTCACACACGCACCGGCCGTACGAGACGCAACGCATTGCACGAATTTGTCTATTTCATAAATCCACTGCAGTCACATTTTTCAGTATCTATGATGCTTTTATGTAAAATGCGACTCTCAGTTTTGACTTCGGAATTATGCTGATGACGTCATATGCATTTTTAATATAATTCATTGCGTGTCGTGCGGCCCGTACTACGTGCGTGATGACATATGGACGTTCACCTTTAAGAATTGTTATTGTAGGTGCGATTTATGGCTTTAGGCAGGCTATCCAGGGAGGCAGATCGAATTCT
Organism: Diatraea saccharalis; assembly: GCA_918026875.4. Lineage (NCBI taxonomy): Eukaryota > Metazoa > Arthropoda > Insecta > Lepidoptera > Crambidae > Diatraea > Diatraea saccharalis. The sequence goes on along the minus strand of OU893350.1, from coordinate 3,785,659 downwards.
CCTAAAAAACGTGGTGTTGTAAGAAGTGGCCAAGAAAAAAATTAAACTAGCGGGTTTCCGCGAGGTACGAGCTGGTGACAAGTGCGAAATTAATGGAAAATAAGGGGAGAGGTACTGCACTTACTTAAATAAATATGGCGCAATAGCTACTCTCGAGCGTGGGTGGCGACTCCTGCGTCAGTATCACGGCACTGCTGGTGGATTTCAACAAGCGTGATAGGCCTGCTGATCTGGCCTGTCTTCTCCAAACACTTAGTTATAGTTACAGGCGTAATAAAACGCCGCGGTAGCTTCTGTGAGGCGTACTAATAAAACCGACGGCGTCGCGGTTAAGTTTTATACACTCAAAGTAATACAAAGACCAGTACTTCTTCACCAACACTTCTCACTGAACGATTACCATGAAGCGTGCGAATTTCTTCAACTGGCGACTCCCACCGAAGATGCCATAGATGCAGCGGAAATATATTCTCTCGCTTTTCTCTCTCATTATTGTGCAGTGCCAAAGAGGGAGGAATACAGTAATGGTACTGTGACGGGTTCGATGCTTGGGCGAATTAATGAAAGGCTGACTAAGCTTGAGAATTAATTTATTTTATGGTAAATATGTAAAGGGTAAAGAAAAAAATCATTTTTGGGTTTCATTTTTCATTTCATTTAATCATAATAACTTCGTTAATTTATTAATTTATTTTATATTTAATACGATTTACATGTTCATGACAGAAGATTTTTTTACGAACTGACATCCATAAAGAGCATATTTGATTAGTCAAAATTTCAAATTACGAAAGGTGAATAATAAAAAGAAATGATGTTGAATATCAAAGACAAAAAGTTTGCATACTGAAACCTAGGACAAAATAAACGGTGGTACGGCTCACCGTCGGTAGGCCCCCTACAAGGTGGACCGACGATCTGGTCAAGGTCGCGAGAAGCCGCTGGATGCGGGAGGCGTAGGACCGATCGCTTTGGAGATCTTTGGGTGAGGCCCAGAAGTGGGCGTCTCTCGGCTGAAGTGATATGATTATGATGATGACGGCACACCGTTACAGTACTAATGTCAGTCAGCGAGAAATACAAAACGGAGATACTTGTAAAAGTGGCGAGAGTAATTAAATTATTTGTTAATATTAAATTAATGTGTAAATGTGTTGTATGTTGGCGTTACCATTTATAATAATCCTTGCAATATAACTTCTTTGACATTAACCGGTTTTTTTTGGTATTGATTTCGCTCAATTACATATCGATAAATTCATATTATCTGACCCAATAAATTTATGGTAATGTGTTAATCAACAGATTTACATTTAATTAAGTCGAACTCAAATAAATATGGATCGATATTTTTTTTTGCTTTTTTTAAATATCGATAGTTGATTTAGTATTTACTTGTGTTTACGTCATTGCATCTCTAGTCACATTTACGTTTTAATCGGTATTGTCATATGTCAAGCCCATTAATGTCCCACTGCTGGGGCTCAGGCCTTCCCTATGGATGGAATCGAACCAAATAGGAAGGTGGGCTATGACGATATAGATAGGCTATCTGTGCGGCTTGGTGGGTGTACATAAGTACTGTGAGTACAGTAAATCGGTTTCAGTCTCAAACAACAAATTTTGTCTTTACCCTTTTTCTTCATTGATCCGACTGAAAATACATACTAAGTTAATATTATAAATGTGATTGTAAGTCTGTATGTATGCTAGAGCTATTGTAATGAAAATATAATTAACGGATAACATTCGCCAAATTCGCCGGAAACGGCTGAGAGTTAAAATCATAATTTTCAAATATTTGGGTATACCAATGTTTGGATTCCCATATCGGGTACCTGGGACGGGTGGATTTTTCCAGAATTTTTCATTAAAAATATTTACTAGTATACCATTGTGAATGATATACTGTTAAAGTATAATAATTAATAGCTATTTTACTTCAAAAGCTAATAAAGTCTTTATTTATTGAACCTTTATGCTGTGGGAGCGCTGTGTTTTTACAGAATTTTGCTGCTGAGCTGTTACTAAAACGATACAATCGTAGTAGTCAATGATGGATGGTGCTATATATAGATAAGGAACTGAAACAAGAAATGCAATAAACCAAATTTCGACTAAAAATCAGACAAAAACTATTTGAAAGTTTTTGTCGGATTTTTAATTTAGTTTACGGATAAAATTCATTCTAAAATTTCGAGTGAGACAAGTTGAGCGGGTAAAATTTTTAATTTGGACAAACCTACCATTTATCGTTTTCGCCTGAGGCTGCGGCACCACTTTCGGTTCATTAAATTCTGTAGTTCAGTGTTTTACAAACGCTTCGTTTACGGAAATCCTGTTTTTCTGACATAGAGTATAAATAGCAGAGCAGATAGGTTAAAACTTTTAGCGAAGTAATTGCACCAAAAGCATTTATTTGTCTGCTCAAATTTTATTGTAAAAAATAATGTTATTAACGGCGAAGATTATTTTATTAACGGCGTAAAATATAAATTTAAATTCGTTTTATTATATTTGATCAAAAATACATAAAAATTTCTGAGATGAGACTACAATCCATGACATTTCGCAATTCTAACGATTTTTTTTTTGTTATTTTCTAGTTTTAAAATTATTAGAAAAAGATAAAATAAAACAGAGTACATAAAAATTGGTCAGAGTAAAAAACTACCATGATATTTTATGAACTTTTTATATAAAAATCGAAAAGTTGTATATAACAATGAAATGTTTTTTTAAGTAAGGTAGAATTAATTAAATAGTACCTAATGACCAGATCAAAGTTTCAATTTCAAAATAGAGGAAAACTACTTGCCATTTAATATATTTTGAAATGAGCTTTACTTATTAATGTGGTAATATTATTATTTTAGTACCTTGCAATGGCGCCACTAACGGCTCTACCGCGTAACTGAAGTCCTGATTCATCTGTCAAATTATGGTCTAGGATAAGACATACCGATTCTTTTGAACGTTGATCTGTCAGACTGCTAGATCGATTATTCACTACTTCATTCTGACAGCTCAATTAAGGCTTCAGTTACGCGATGGAGCCACTGACTCTACAAGCTTAATAATTATGCAATCTTCCATTATATTTAGGCTTGGCGTATTAGAATTTTACTCTTATTAAAAACTCTCTTGTCATAATTAGGTCATGGTATTAAATTGTATTAAATTATATCTATAAAGAGGAAAGATTCGATTGTTTGTTTGCATCGAATAAGCTCCAAAACTACTTCACCGATTTTAAAAATTCTTTAACTTACGGGAAGCTACATCATATTGGGTGGTGGTGGACATAGGCTATACATCATTAAACAGCAGAAAACAGCAAATAAAGGGATGAAAATGAGAGAGGAAGTTTGTATAGGGAATTAAAACGTTACTATAGTAACCATTGTTTACTATTAACCCATATATGCGTATTGGGTCGTTTTCGTGCCTGTGGTAGTAACTCGTTTATAATGAGCCCAGCTCGTGAGTATTTTCTCTATTTTATGTTTTAGCGGCATCTATTACTAGTTTAGAGAATTACATATACGTACTAAAATGCACCAGCGTGAAATTTCTTCTTTTTATTAGTGAATTTGAAATGCAAAAACGAACTGGATTACTTGTCTGAAAAAATAATCGAATGAACCTATAAAAATTTAAGTATATCATATATTTGCTTTATTATTACTCGGTTTCAATTGTTTTATAATTAGTTCAATATGTGTGTTAGCGATTATAATAAAGAGTACTTAGAATATTTTTTATTATTGTAATCGATCGCAATAATTTGTTGGGTTGTAAACGACCCCTTGACCATATAGCATCCAGAAAGTTATTAATTATAAGGTATTGGCGAGTGCTAACTATGAATTAAATAATCGAAGTCCTGCAGGAATTAGACTCGGATGAACATATCCAGGGCATCAATGTTTACATGGACCCTCCTGGAGACGGCATGGTGTCAAATGGAGATTCCGGAGAAGAGGACAGGGACGATATAAGTTTGAATTGAAACCAATTGCTTGCCTCTGCCGATATATTATATTACAGCGTGATTGTGATGATAACGACACAACTACTAATGACGTCAGCGGTACAACTTCTTCCATTGTCGGCGACTGTGGGTCCAATATCAACCACAACACGTAGGTCACAGTATCACTTAAGTTGTCCAATAAATTTGGAATAAACCCCATTTAAAAAGCCGATATTCAGTGGCTGCTGGAACAGGAAAACAAAAAATTGATATTGACCAACCAGATCTCATACATCGATACAATCAATTTATTGGAGGCGTAGTCAGACTGGATGCTAATGTCGGAGTGTGCCGGATTGCTAAGAGAGGAAAAATCCCATTTTGATGTGGCTAATTGATGTCGCTATCAATATTGCTTCATTGCTTGCTAGATCGAAGGGACAAACGTTGATACACTGAACTTGCGTCGAGCTATTGCAAGGACTTTACTCAAGAAATATGGAACTTCGCTATCTTATCCAGGACCGCAGAGGCAAATGAGAACAGAAGTACCTCTTTCTTTAAAAAAGGATGCTGCTCAGCATATTATTCAGATTGCACCCACCAGCAAAAGATGTGCGCTGTGTACGAATAAAACAATCAAAATGTGCGGCAAATGTGGTGTAAATCTGTACGAAAAAGGTTTTGGGCAATTCCATTCGTTATTGAATTGAATTGAATTATGTATGTATCAATGTTCCTAATTAACATTAAGACTGATTGAACCTAAAGACTTCACAATAAATATTGATTTTCACTAACATAAAGTCTTGTTGTAATTTATTTCTACGCCATACTAGTGTATGACCATATATACGCAAGGGGTCGTTTACGACCCATTAAAAAAAACCTACTTTCAGCACAAAAATATAAAAAATAACGTTATACCTGTTTTTTGGGGTCAACAAGGAATAGCTTATGTGAAAATCGTAAAAATCGATGCTCAAAATAGTTCTGCGCATATATGGGTTAAATTTGTCATTGTAATTATGTCCGCGTTATATGAAAGTTTATCTAAACGAATTATTAAATTCTTAACCTAGATTAAAACATATGGGCTACTTTTATATCTCACTGAACAGTTCTGAAGAGACAACACATGTGTCTAACATGTGCTTATAATAATATTTATAACCAAACAGTTTTATAAAGCTTTATCTATCTGTCTACTTATTCTTTGTCCAATAGGTCGGGTATCGATAATGTCATTGGGCATGTCATTACGTTCGGCGATGTCGTAATTTGTGTGAATTCGGCAAACTTACTCCAATTTACCGAAACGTTCCGAGAGCTTATTAAAATTTATTTATGGTGTTCGATAATGAAGCAAATATTCATGATTCTTTTAAATAAACATAATTGTGAGTTTTTATCACCTATTAACCGGCAATATGTTTGTTAATAATATGTTATGTTATTGATTTTATATAGACTCATTAGACGGTAAATAAAAATAAACCGGAAAGCAGGTGTAGGTGTAATATCAGTTACAATTATAAGAAACTTTTTGTGTTGTCTTTTAATTAGTGTTATATTTATGTCATCCGCGTATGATCTACCTTCCCGTAGGTGAAAGAACTTTTAACATCGGTCCAGTAGTTCCAAACAATTCAATATTTGTTATACCAACTATATACAAATGCCATTGACTAACCGCAAAACTTAGTAAATTCGTCAAATGAATGGCTTTTGCCAGTTACCTTTCCGTTAAAATATGTTTTTTTCCGTTTTTATAAACAAAATTATACAAGTCTATCATTGTTGCATGCACATCAAAAATCGCTGGAATTTGTATATTTACTTATTTCACTAATTTACAAACAATGACGTCAATTTCATTGCACACGCAGCTTGACAGAATTCAAAAATTTTTTTTACTTATATTTTTTTTCAATTAATCACTGCACAAATTTTAATGTTCTTTTCGTCACTGTACTAAACATAATTACAGAAATTAATCAATTTTTTATATTTGTAAACCGATATAATTAGTATGAATGTTCGTTTTGAAAAAATCGATCCAAAAATGGAAGATCGATTCCAAAAAATCGTTTTTCGGCGAAATTGAATCGAGATGAGAGAAATGAGGAATCCCTAACAAAACTACTTTCGCATGTAATGTAATATTAATATGGCTTTAATGTTTCGTGTAAACTGGTTAAAATATTAATTGTCGGTCGCACAAACGTCCATTAAACTCTAATGAATGTCAAATATGTATGGATAATCAGACAGTTGGAAAACGGCCATTAAAATTTAAAAAAAAAAATTAAATGACATTGCCAATATAAATTCGACATTTATAAGAGTTTAAAAAGCGTCTATCTTAAATGGACGTTTGTGCAACTGATCGTAAGTCACTTTAAACTAATGTCAATTTTAATGGACGTTAGTGCAACTAGCTGTAGGTGAGTTGAAAGATACGTTTGCGTGAAGTTCAATGTAAATTATACTCATTGCGAATTCGGTTCAGTAAAATTGACATATGTATTAATGTCGATATTCTTAAAATGAATCTGTCGGAGGGTAGTCCGAATGGGCTATTACGAAGCCCAAATAGATCGTCCATATCGGAGGACTATCTTTAAAATAATACTGCAGGCGTGTATACCAACGCGGATTTGTTCCATTTTATCACTTTTCATACGAAAATATAACGAGATGAGCGTGATGTCGTCAGATGTCTTTACTCCTCGGCGATCGGAAACAGAATGTGTGCCAAAATGGCGGCAATTTGCTTTTGTTAACGAACTGTTAAAGTCAGTGTCACCATTCTAATAAAATAAGAAGTATCGATGATCACGATCTCTCTACAATCGAGTAATTAAGTAATCGAGTAACTAGCAATTTAACAAAGTAACTAAATCAAACGATCTTCGTAAAGATGATGCGACATATCCAATCAACTAATAAAACAAATCACTTTCGCGGCTATTAATTAGCATTCGCGCAATCATCGATGTGTCTCGGTGTCGCCGAATTAATTAATACGTTATTAGGTGCTCGGATGAGTTATTAAGAGTAAATTAAAGGGTAATAAACTTTTAATTGCAATATTTCTTTTTTGTTATATCGAAGTTGGTGTGTTAACACGGTTTTGAAATGCCGAAGGCGTACCTTCAATGTTTTAAGGATGTTTTTTATTTGTAATGGATAGGATGTTCTTGGTACTGTCGGTAATTTAATTTAGACATCCGACTTTTAAATAGATAGGTATGTAAGTAGGTGAGAGAAAGCATGAGAATATTATACTCTCATAAATTTATGAATGTTGAAAATAAATAAAGTTTTTGTTTGTTAACTTTTAGGCTGTTAACAGGCATTTATGAAAATTCCTTCAAATAACTTACCTGACAATTATTTTACATGAGTTATCTTTTTAGAAATCATTGTTTTATAAATTATGTTGACGTTTTAACCTGGGTCCTGCAATACTTTGGTCATGTAGCACGCCGAGGTAGGACAGATAACTTGGAAAAGCTCATAATAACGGTCGGAACAGGTGTTTGTAGAAGTAAAAATGCCGATATATATGTTATCAAACAAGTGATAAATTGAACATTAAATATAATGCCCGGTACAAAACAAACATGATGTAGTTAAATAGTAATTTTTGATTTTTATTGTCATTTTTTTAATATCATTCATTCTTGACTTCGATCCATATCTTAGATCTTAAAGTTAAAATAAACTAAATGTTAAGAATTTAAATACAATTACGAATTCAATACTCTATGCGTTTAAAACTCAAGGGAAGTAATATTAAAAATATAGGTAACATAAATCATAAAATTAAAAACAAAGATTTTAAATCTATGTTATCACGTAACCTACAAAATAATTTTATTTGAACAGTTTTCTTTTGTTATCTGTTAAAAAATAACCAACAATCAGATTTATTATTTGTCATCTTAATCATCATAATTGTCATCTTATAGTAAACCGTGTCACGCCCTCTCCCCGCACCGCGTCATAATTAGCTTTATTATCAAATTGCCCAATTGTCATGTAGCAATATAATAATGACCGTGCAATGTAATAAATAATGAATAGATTTATATAATTGAATTTAATTGAAACACGCGAAAAACGTATGTCTGTGCCTTTAAATCAGAGTAATTTCAATAAATGAACAGGGGGTATGTTGGCAAACAAGTATTTTATTATATACGTTTGTTAAAGTATTACGCTTTATTCTAGTTATTTAAATAAAATAACAGTATCGAAATTTAATAATGTATAATTTAATTAATTCCTCTTTCGAGCTACAGATTATTATCTACGCAACTTTATATATCGCACACCTAGATCTAAACTAATACAACTCAAAAAACTAATTTGGAGGTCTGACAATACATTTGTTTACGTGGCAGGAGCGCGACCACTGTTTATTCAACAAAAAAAGAGCTCAAGTTATCTAGCGGCTCATCCCCGAACCTTTATTGAATCTGTTATGTATGATCACCAAGTATTTGTATATTGTACTAAGTCAAAACTCGCTCAAATTTTTCAGTTGTCTGAGTTTAGATCTAGGTGTACGATATGATCAAAAGAGATTAATAATGTTAACAAATAAATATATTAACAGGTATTTATCTGTGTTGAGTAGAATACACATGCTGTGTAATGTAACATACATGACCTGGATTTAGATAAGTGCTATAATTTAAATATGAGGGACAACAGCAAATTGTCATGTTACAAATAAAGCTGCATTCTTATATAACTTGAATTCTTCATTCGAGAAAATTGCTTTACGATTAGAATATCATCATCACCAGCTTATTAATATTCACACCGCGGGGGTTTAGGAGAATGGGCCATCACCCACTTGCAGGCCCAGTACGGATTGGTGGGTGATAACGACTGCTGCAGCTGGGTGCGACGGATTAACGTGCCTTCCAAAGCACGGAGTAGCTCGTGATATAAAATTTTTGATCACCCATCCTGTAAGCGATCATTGCAAAAGTTGCTTAGCCACGGTAAAGCAAGCGCGTTAACAACCGCGCGATCGAGCTCCACGAAAAAAAAAATTAATACAATTGTACATAACTAGCATAGCAAAAAAAAAACTTAAAATATTTAATAATTCGAAGTTATGCGTTTTTTTTTTAGCAAGTAGCAAAAAAAGGCAAGTCATAGTTGTATTACGACAGCCGATGAATGGCGTAAAAAAAGTACAACAGGAAAATAACAGGCCTCGCTAAATGTCATGTAACGTAATATTTTATCCGGATCAATCTGGACACATTATTTTTAAAAAGAGAATAAATAACTTTTTTTTTTAATTTAATCTAGCTAGCCGCGACTTCACGCGCATAAATTATAGTCCATGGCAACCGTGTATGATGTTATGGTGGTGATGTGCTGAGGTAATCGTAGGTGAAAAATTTTTATAATATTAGTATTGACAACTATACTAATATTATTCTTAATAATCCGGGGGAGCAGTCGCCCGGATAACGAAAGGTCGTGGGTTCGATTCCCATCTCAGGGTGCCAGGGACCAAGTGGATTTTTTAAGCATTTCGTATTAAGAATAAGTTCCAGTATGGCATTGTGAATGCAAAATTAATAAAAATATAATATACTACTATTTTTTTATTGAAGACAGTTTTTAAAGTCATATATAGTTTAAAAACGTTATTTCTTGAACCAGAGATCGAAGCCGATCTAATGAGTCTAAACTCGATAGAGTAGCATAATAACTATAAAGTTATCATGATCATATTCTAGTTCCCTTATCAGACTGGATATGATTTCAGACCTGGATATATTAATAAAAAACGAATGAAAAGAAAAGGAAAAATTAGAAGAGAAAAAATGAAAACAAACCACACTCCTTCCACATACCAAATGGACAATATGAATTCAGGGTATATACTTTTTAGTTTTTTTTTTTATAATCAAAATATTAATAGGATAGGATTAGTGTAATGGTGCGTCGTACCACACCGTTTATTTGGGTTTTCGCATCCAAACTATTTATTTTTAATTTTTAGTAACGCGATATGCTGTTTCTGAATGTCAGTTCGTAAAAAATTCTTCCGGTAACAATACCATAATCATTGAAAATTAATAAAATATATTTTAGTATCATTTAAAATTTTTGCTGTGATTTACGAGTTGTATTAGTGAATAATTATATTACAATCAAAAAGGGTAGATAAGTTACTTGTATACAAAAAATGACACCTTAAAATTAGGCTAATTAGCATACATGAGCGCAGTGTGGCGAAAGGATTGATTATGTGCGTTTACGTACTATAATAATTTTCAAAATGCTTTTATTATGCGAAACTGTACAATCTACAAAAGTAAGTCGACTAAAGATCAAAGAGTCACATTTCATTCATAAGTATACATTTTTAATTGATTTGCGTTTTCATCAGAAAAATAACTATTGTGTCATAAAACGAAAGAGTAAATACTCCGGTTACAAATTGTGAAAGAGATCTGTCAAAGATTATGAAAGTAACAGAAAGGGCAATTCGAGTTTAGTGCCTACATTTATTTGAAAATCTACATGAGACGGAAATCCCGAATGTTCGGGGTTTCAGCATCGAAACGTCACTCTGGAGCTTAAAAATACTCCTATTCCAATTCGATCGACGCCCTCGAGTTATTACCTATTATTATACCTTTTATATATCAGTATCTGACCTGATACTGATATAGTATCAGGTCAGGTATTTTATCGCTTGAAAAGCTTTATTATTTATATACTGGCAAATAATATATACACGAACGACTAGGAGAAATAATAGAAGAATATAAGACATCAACATTTTTAAGTTGAACTGTTGATTAAGTTTTTGATTGAACTCGTTTAGGTAAAAGTAGGCATAAAGCATGCATTAAATCATTCAATCGTCTTGTCTGTGACATGTTCAATTACAGTCTATGAATAATTAGAGAGTGTCGTGCCACGTCCGTCCGTGGGGCCAATTTTTGCCATCGTATTAATACTGACATGACCTATATACCCTTTTTGTATGTGTATAAATTTGCAACGTATTTTCTAAATAAACCTAAGAAAGGGGTAAGTAATTGTTTCTACTACTTTTCATATTTTTAGAAATTTATACGAATTGTTTTAATATTCTTTTTTGTTAGTTGTTACAGTTTTTAATGTAGACTATAAATATACCAACTTATCAAGCGTAGTCAGCCGTTTCATTGTCCAACCAACAACTAGCACCGAACTCATCACATAGCTAATATATTTTATGCTACTCTATTTTCATTTTTTCATCCCCGGTGACACTGTTTAATTACAAAAAACATATTTGTATTCCGATTCACGCTCGAAAAAAGGATTATTACTTATCTAGATGTTATCTTGATGCTATAAATATTATCCAAGTAACACAATTTCATAATCAAAACAAACAAAATTACACGCTGTAGCTACTTAACAATATTTCGAAAGACATAATGACACTTTTATGTTTCAAAAGCAAACACGGATGCTCGTTTCACCGCGTTTCACCAATCAACTATAGTCAGAGTATTATAATGACGTATGACATATCATAATAATCTGACATAATGATGATGTATCAGATTAAGAACTTTGACGTCATAACTTATGCAAAGTCAGATGTCTAAATAATAATTAAATTAATTAACGGCTTGTCGATATTCACGCCGAATGACTAGTTAAGTTTTTTATTAATACAAGCAACATTGTGGTTTTTACATAATCAATTGGTAATAATAAATTATTAAATTATAATTAATCTATGTTAACAGAGTTATGATTTTTAACTGCTTTATATATTTTATATTGAATATAACATTTTAATGTATAATATGTAGTAATATTATGTAGGGAGTCGCCATTTTTATAAAAAAAAGTGATTTAACAAAAACTTATTTAGAAAAAAATACGGATTTGTAACTTAGCCGAAATTTTAAGTTCGAGCTTAAAGCTCATTTAAATTAGGTATAGTCTATATCTTTTTACCCAGGGAAATAGTGTTACGCACTATCCCTGCCGCTTGATAGGACGGCAAGGGGGATGCTTATGTGGGACTCTCCCCCACTGAAGTCAGGCGCCTACCCAATAAAAACCATGGGCATGCCTTCCTATGGGAGTGGTGATCGGGAACCCGAATGTAATTGCCGGGCATCACACTCTTTAAGTATAGTCTGTTCCTAAGACAGGCGAAAAAAGAAAGGACAATAATACATATATTATGTGAGCGTCAAAAGAAAACGATATGTATTGTTGTCTGTCCTAGGATCAATATATTTTATGGGTTTTACTGTTAAAAAAGAATTGCTAAAATAACTACACTTTATTACATAAATTCTTGCAATAGCGTTATATTTTTATCATTTATCATGACATCATTAATCGATAAATAAACTAGGGGACCACCCGTAGACTGAGCCCAAAGGCACAGCAATAACTATATCACAGATTTATAACATAACGACCGCTAGACATAACGTATTTGGTCACACATTTCGTATTATTTATATGATAGTTAATATAATCTAGATGTGTCTTGTTATCATTTAACTATAGAATTAAACTTTTTTTTTAATATAAAGAGGTAATTTTTTTTTGTTTTCATTGAACGGGAAATTTTACTTTTTCTTATAAAAAATTTTCACCTATGGCATGGACCAAGCCATGCCTGCGGAACCTACATCACACGGCAGTAACATAGGCTGGAAAACGGCTAGTTTTATTTAAATTCTCCTTTTAGCACAAGGCCCTATTTCAGAAAATATAAATATGACGTACTTTTCAATTCGATCGTTGGGGAAATTTTCGGGGGAGGCCTTTGTCCAGTAGTGGTTTTCTGTTTACCGGCTGTTACGACGACGATGCTTATTTCTAATAATATTTTTTTAATTAAGTCTCTCTCACTTAATAAGTGTATTACACTCTTCTTTTTCACTACTTGTTCTTTAGTGACAAAATTTAAACTGAATAAAATATTTACTTTAAATAACATCACAATTGAAAAAAAATCTAACAATTGTTATATATCAAATAGCATTTGTTAGACACTTGTCGTATCTTGTAACTCTATGTCTGCGTGCTCAGGTGTGTCTGTATGAGGTTCGTGAAGGTTATATTTAGTCTGTGACGCGAATAATAGAACAACTTCGATGAATCTGTTTGAGTGTAAACAAACGTATTTATAGACTACATTAAACCTAAGAAATTATGACATGTAACTTTATTCAAACATCTGATAATTTTAGATTTTGTTATTAATCTTTTATCTTTATTTAATATTCAGTATGGATTAATGTATAAGCACTGCATAATTTTGCTCGATTACACAGTGATTCATATATTTATCAGTTCCCTGTAAAAAGAGTTTAATTACAATAAGAATCCGGTATCCATGGAAAAGTATAAGTATACAATTTTATATTGTGGCTGTGATAGAACTCTTAAAAATAACTATAATAATGTAGGTACAAAGTTTTCTCTCATTTTGAATAAGAGCTTATTTGGACAATATTTCGTAAGTTCGTCGATGTTTAGGCAATCCACTCAAACGTCAGTCCTTGGGTCCCGGGTAGCTCAATGGTAAGAGTAGTGCGTTCACTAGTAGGGTTAGTAATAACTGTTCGAGAAATGCATTAGTCTTGTTGGGTCCCAACTAGCTTAATGGTTAGAGTAGATTCGAGTTCCATCACAGAGTGTCTGGGATTGATGAATTTTTAAGCTTTTTTTTATTAAAGATTTATAAAAATGTGTACCAAGTATGTTTATACAACTCAAATATACATACTTGAAGTAAGCCAATCGTGTATTTATCTTTTTCGAAAAAATATTTAAGAAAGTAATACAAAAAGCAAATGAGGTTTATCGCAACACATACTATAATTAATTCATAGCAAGCATGTTATATACGGCATCATCAGTGTGATACGTCAATAGAACAAAACATTTATCAAAGACATGCGAATTTCATGCGGGCAATTTATTGAGTGACATATTCCAAATGCGGGCAACAAAGATGACTTCGTCACACTGCCGCAGTGTAACGCCGCCGCTCTCGCGGACATCATCCACCGACCGCTTGTCCGGCTGTCCGGTTAGTTCGGACGTTGTGAGACAGCGTGCATTATCTCCGGACGTTTCCCTAGAATTCGCTAGGCACCGGACATTAAATTCTGCTGAGAGATACCGTCCACTCTCACCGGATTTACAAAGGAGGTCCCGATCACCTGCCCGTCCGAGATCTCTGATGGAAACATTGCTTGTGGCTAAGATGGAGGCTTTGACTACTGGAAAGTTAGTACGGACGGACTCTATGGACAGTTGCAGCAGTTTTGGGTCTATGTCTTCGCTGCCTAGCGACGTTTGCAGGTGTGATGATTGTTTGCTTGGCATCGTGGACTTCTACATGCCTAGTCCGTTGAGTCTGGAGCAAACGAAGGGACAGAGAAAGGTAAGAGATTTGGAATAAACTATATTTGTAGAGACTTTTAGAGAAAATGATTTTATTTAATTGTACTGTTTCTTCACGTTATTTGTGGACGTGTATTGAATTCACAGCTGCATATTTTTTTTAATATAATTATAATAGACTTCTACCGTGTTTTTTTAAGTAGGCTAAGCGGACTTTGACCTACGATTGTCAAGTTCACTTTGAAGTTTTGTGACTATTCTATTGATGTAGAGCAGTAACAAAACACGATAACGTGTATTGTAATGTTTTGCTCTTAAGGTTATCGATTTTTTACGGATGCTAGCGCCATCTAAAATATCGTTGAGTGAACTCGCGTAATGACGCTAGTTGTGGAACGAATGCCGTGCGTTCTAGTGCATGAGCTCGCAGCATGATAGTGGTTACCGTTTTCGATCGCTAAGTAATTTTCTCTAAACTGTATAGATGGCGCTGTTTTGTTTAAATTGATTTATTTCTAAGTGGGACTATATTTTATTAGATTATATTCACATTTATTAATTCAATATTCACTGTATTATACTTATAATTCCTCTTAATTTATTTGCTAATTTTGAAATAACTTATTTTATTTTTTAATGATTAGGATAAGATATTTATTTTTTTAAATTCTCATAATAATTTATCGAAATATTCCAAGACTCCATTTACAAAAATAAATGCTGTATATGATAAATAGTTGATTTAACACCCACTATGCTATATTTATTAATCTTATAGAACACTCTGGAATTGAAGATATCTAACTTAGATGAGTTACTGCTATACTATATAATCTCATAAGTAAGGACAAAATGTCGTTATGGTATTAGAGGCCATGCACTTATCTATACTAATATTATAAAGCTGAAGAGGTTGCTTGTTTGTTTGAATGCGCTAATCTCAAAAACTACTGGTTCGAATTGAAAAAATATTTTTGTGTTGAATAGACTATTTATCGAGGAAGGATTTAGGCTATATAACATCACGCTGCAACTATTAGGAGTGAAGAACTAATGGAAAACGCGGACGAAGTCGCTGGCGGCCACTATTAATGAATACAAATATGTTTTTAATTAATAGGCGATATAAGTAACGAGGTGAGTAAAATTATAACAACATAAAATAAGTGTAAAACGAAGATATATAGGTAGATCTGATTTTAACTACTTGAACTATAATACCGGTGTTCCTCAAGGAAGTATCCTTGGACCATTACTGTTTTATTCCAAATAATTTGACCAAGGATAAGTAACAAATAGATTATGTTAGCAGATGTTTACCAATATTTGATAGACCAATCGTTTCCACATACAAATAAAAAAAATTGAAGATAAAATAAACTCATCGCCCCCTGTTTCGAGCTATGATCTTGATAGACATTGAAAATTTAAAAAAATCTTTCCTGTTATATTTAATGGTTGTTTTAATTATTAATACTAATAAATTACTTTACAAGAGGCTATTATTTTTTTCCTACTTCGCATTCCGTCATTCGCAATACCTACTAAAATAAATGTGTAAAAGTTATGCCAAGACAAACTATGCAAAAATCTGTTATATCAACATACTTGCCATAAAAACATTTATGAAAATACTGTTTATTACAATAAAGAATTTTATTTAATCAAATGACTTAAAACTGTTCAATATTAACAATTACAAATTTTTAAATGTAGCTTCCCATAGGTGAAAGATTTTTATTTTCATACCAGTATTTCTGATGATTATCCCCTACAAACAAACTTACATAGTTAGAAACTTTACCTTTTCGTAATGTTAAATGGACCTATCTATAACTTAACAGATAGAGAGGCACTAGGCCCAGTCACCGATACACGCCTTTCATTCACCTCCTCAACGTTCATTACTCTTTTAATTAATGCTCGTTTTCATTGCTTCTGACGTGACTATTTTGACCGTGGAAGGTGAGTCTTGGCTAGCCGTGCCCGTGATTTCGTCCACGTCGAAAGTAGCCTAAGTTACTCCTTATTACATAAGCCTGCCAGTAAGTCTCGTCAAATTCATTCTAGCTGTTTTAGAGATTAACCAGAACATACAGACAGACAAAATGTTTTGGCATATGTACCATGTAAACATATATATGCATTTAGTAAAATGCTGTTATCTTATATATTACAAACGGACACTATAATTTTATTTATTTATGTACATATAGATTAGTTATTTTTTCTACAAGTCCGCTGCAACTAATAATATGATAACCAGAAGCCGATTTGTAGGCTTAGCTACCCCAGAACACGTTGTCTCAGCTGCCTGCTTTGATAATTAAGGCATTGTTATCAAATAATAAATAAATAAATTTTATGTCATTAATGGCCAATCACATCCGCCCCTGATGATATCAATATTTATTTATTGGTAGGTTTCCTCAGCGGTTTCGACCACGTGTTTCATATAGACGCTGGAAAGCAAACGTGTAGTAACCTACAAAACCAAATTGGATATTTAGAGTGGAAAATCTTTATATTTTTCCAAGAAAAAATTTCTTCTTTCCGTATAAATTGACTAAGGAACACCTCATTTGTTACCATGGACGTTTATAGGAATGATTTATCGAAAAAAATAAAAGTTTTTCTGTTCTAAAGAACAATTTTGATTTTATGGGTTACTATGTGTTTGGTTTCCAGCGTCGATATAAACTTCACGCCCTATGTCACCCCCTCAGGGGATGAATTTCTGAAAATTCTTTCTTAGTGCTCACTAACGTCATGAAAGCAACTCCTGTACCAAATAGCTAGTTTCTAGGTACAGTAGTTTTGGCTGTTGAATAAGTCAGTCAAGATTTGCTTTTTATATACAGGATGACCCAGGGCCATTATGTTATTATTTTTGATTGTGATTCAAGAAATGTTATTAGGGTTACGATTCGAAAAATAATAAAAATTTACCACAATAACCGAATGATGGTTATAATTTGACCAAATTTCTAGGTTTTTCTTAAATGCCCATAATTTTCAAGCTGCATGAGATAGATTTTTTTCTGATTTTTCTCATGATGGCTACAATCAATCCTGTCACTTCGTTTCGGCTTGACGTTGAGTTCTGGGACATCCTGTATATAGATAAACTTTAGAGTATTAAACCAACTCTAATACTCGGTTTATGAATTTAGTATTTAAAGTTAAGCACGCCTCAAACTTTGAACGCCACTTATAGAGGTTTTCGTTTCTGATTTGAGTTTTTTTAATTATCAGTTGCTAGCAAATTTGAAAAAAACTAGCAATTTTTTACCTTGTGAAAATAAAAAAAACTTAAGTTATTAGATTAATCAGTTGAGATTTTCTACTTCTTTCTATTTAGAAACCGGTCGAAGGTCCTTGCCCTCTTGTAATGTTACAAATCAAAATTCATGAAAACGCGACGTGCCAACTTCAAAAACCACTTAATGATTTTTACATGTGTGTATCTACAACTGTTTATGGAGTTCTAATAAAACAATTGTTATTCAAAACGTTCTTTATTTAAAAATCAAGGTGCATCCGGAACCGGAATGCTTTGACGTCAGTAGACTTCCATATCTGGACATAACAGGTGTTCGTACAAGTGGGTACAAAATGTATAGGTATAATAGTTTACGCACTAATCGTGATGTAACACAATTCATTAGATGACATCATAGTCTACCTTAATTTGATTTGAAGCACACTGAGATGAGTGGAACTTTTATATTAAAAAATAATCAGACTGCTTGCGATGTCGTTGTTTATATAAATTAATTGATTTATGAATCATAGGTAAAGTTTGACTATTTAATTTTATTAATTAAAGTAAAGCTTGAATTCTTCCATATTTAAAAAAAAAGCTGCTTTGCACATAATTCTGACGAATTATATTAAAGATATTTTAGTAATGCTTTAGCACAACCGATTCAATTACATTACATGATTTTCAGGAGATAATTTTCAAACCCTTAAGGTTAAATTTTTAATCAGTAGCCCAAAGATAAATCTCTATTTCCATACAAACCAACTCTAGATCTTATTAATAAATAAATTCATCAGTCGAAAATATTTGTTATAAGTGTTTAATGTTTGATGTTTTGAAATAACAGCATTATAGAAATGACATTGGATTTTTTTGTAATTAATAGTTGACATTAACAAACAAAATCTGTCTCGTTTTAGCGCAGCCGAAATATGTCAACGCTGTGTTGTGGCGCCACCAGCTAGTTGTGTTTTATTTATACAACTGCAAGAGAATTTTACCACTTCAAATAGATCGTACATTTTTTTTTTCCGAACAACCATATTTTTTTGAAATTACAATATAAAATATATTTTATTAATTCTCTAGTTTTTCAATGTTGTAACGAAACACACGGGGTGCAACCAACTCTCCGTAATTATAAAAACTTTTTATTTATTTTATCAATGAATCTTTTAATATTCTTAATTGAATTCTGAAGTTTGTAATAGTGTACTTATTGTTAGCTGTCCTAATAAATAAAATTAAAAAAAAAATTAAATAAAATAATTGTAGTTGTTATGATTTGAATTGCGAAGGCTACCATAACCTTAGTAGAATTGAAGTAAGGATGCTCGGATACATAATATAAAGTATATCTATCACTATCGATTAGACATTACATGACATATGTTATAACAATCGAGTTTAAGGTTAAAAATTTCACATTTTATAGACCACGAACTACATTCGATTATTAAAACATAACCTATAATATTATCTTATAGTAGCTTTATACCTGTAGCTTTTAAAAAAATGGGCTAATTTTTATAAGTCCATTACAAACAATCAATTAAAAATAAAAAATGATTCCTTCGTCTTTACGAACTGAACTTCGTTTTTTGCCAACCGTATTGTTCGATATGAACCTGTACGGATTTAACAATTTATGTCCTTTATTTAAATTACAAATGTGCGAGTATAACAAGTCCATTGTATTCAATTTTATTTTATTACATATTCATCGTATAATTATCGTATTTTACGTAATAATTATTTAATTATTTAACGAAACAGGTATATTTTTTTACATATAATATAGAATGTTTGATGGGATTATCGATGTTAGGTAAATTATTATATTTTTTCAAGGATATCGATCCTATTTATGTATGGAGTATGTTTGTCACTGTTTCACGCAAAAACTACTGGATGGATTTTGATGGAATTCCGTATACGGATAATTCTAAACCTGAATTGACATATGGGCTATTTATTCTATTGAATGGTTCAATAGGGACAATCGCTGGCGGAAAGCTAGTACACACGGCTACACGTCAGGTTACCACAATACCCTCAAAGCATTAAGGTTAAAATCAAGTGGAGAAATATGACTTATTTAGTCTAGCAACCTAAGCATACCTTATTTTGTTATTATGTTCCTAAGGAGGAGCAGAACCACCCGACACAAGCGCACGTTCGTTCGGTTTCGATCCGTTTTCGATTCGATTTAAACAAAATTTATTTAGTAGAATTGGCCCCCTGAAATACATCATCGGTGAGTTACACGTCCATTAACATTTAATGACGATTGGAAGCACTTATGAATGTTCTAAATTTGAAAATTTGTATGGGTATTTTGGCAATTAACTAATGTAAGATTTAATGTACGTTTGTGCAACTAGCTCCATGTGTGACAGTTTCAACTGTCTAACATTCACGGCTCATGCGATACAGCCTGGTGACAGACAGACAGACAGCGATATCTTAGTAATAGGGTTCCCGTTTTATCCTTTAGGTACGGTACTTTAAAAAAGGGAACTATTCACATTATAAAAAATTTTCACAGACAACGATTTGGAACACCAATATACTTAAGTTATATTATGATAATTTAATATTTAAACTAAAATAATTGTATAATTCTATATTTAGTATATATAATGTATGCGTTCCAGTTCGGTGGCGTGACGTATTTATCCGTGCGTGTGTTAGAATCCATAGGAAATCACTTGTTTAGAGTTCATAAGTGCTATATTGTACCTTATGGCGAGAACATTAAAGGTTGAATTGGATTAAAAAGAGAGCGCATTAAATTGTCGTTTGTAGGTTGACCAGAAATTAAAATTAATGAGGACTTACTATTTTGATTGGTAAGTAATTGAATGTTGTTATGGGTACTTCTTGAAAAAGCAATTTTTGAGTGTCACAGGGACATATTTCCTATAAAACTAAATTATTATGATAAAAACTATTATTACATCGTTTCTTCATTTCATTAAGCATCGTGTCATATAGATTTCACGGATAAAAAACGACGTAGATCGGAGTAACTTACCCTCAACACCTCAAATCCGGTCAATTTTGCACGTTTTTACCGTGTCACACGCGCGCCGACTTTTGAGCAATCGCAAATATTTTTGAAATTACCCACGTTTTCAATCAGTTTGTTACACACATTTAAAAAAGACAAATCGCTTTACATATTGATCAAATTTCAAATTTATCGGAAGGAAACTTTTGATTTTATGGTCAGAAGTATACATGTCACACGCTTAGCAAAATTTTCGCGGCGCGCCTTGCGCGAGATACTGCTCTGAGCTGGAGAGGCGTAGGCGAACCCCGATTGGTGTTTGCGAATCGTCATTTACGCCACAACTAGCAGGTGAGGTGGCTACGTCGCTGTTGCCCGCGCTTTCGATGCGAGAATAAGTTCTTCAATTTCTTAAATTTTGGTTCTCAGTTATCCGGCTTTGCCATGTCACATTTTTTCAATGTAATTGTACTTCTTCTAGAAAATGGATTTTAAGGTGAAATACCTAGCTCTATAATGTAGATAAACAGTAAAAAACTAGCCGGTTATATCTTTTCAATGCAGACTAATTTCAAAATATATGATTTTTTGGTAATTTCCATGGTGTAATTTCCATGGATAAAACACCATGGAAATTACGTATCACCCATGGAAATTACCTTATTTCTTTTTGGTTGCAAAAAAACAAACGTTATGTTCAATGTTTGTTTTCAATGAAATGCACGCCATCGCCAAATACAGACTTAAATGTTGAATGTTGTTTATTTTTTTAAATTAAATCGTCTTAAATATCATTTAAAACTTTGATCATCATCTTCAAATTCTCAAATCGTGATTAAACAAATTCAAGTTTAAAACATCTGTCTTTCGCTGTCGTCTGTTTGAAGTTAACAGGGTCACAAGTACATTTTTTACACCGGATTAAGTTAACATATTATATAATTTATTTATTTATTGTAAAAGTTTACTTTGATTAAACACTAAATTGGTACCTGTAGGGCCAATGGTTTTCTCAAAAACGATAGATAGCCAAAGGGGGTTATCTTGACTGAAATAACCTCCTAATATCTACTTATGACCGGTGTTCGCTATCTATCGTTTTTGAGAAAACCACTGGCCCTACAGGTACCAATTTGGTGTTAAATGAAAGCCAATTAAATTAACAATAAATTAATTATTGATATTTGACGTAGGATGCGTATTTTATAAGATAATTGACAAAATTAAATAACCATTTCGAAAAAGGGTTATCTATGTCACTTCGAAACACGTTTCTTCGATAATTGATACATCGACAACTATACGAGTACGTCGAAGCATTCATTGTTCGAAGTTTCAATACATCGCATATCTTACTTCAACGCCCGACTTTTGTTTGTCCGATGTAACGTTACTTCGAAAAATTTGCCAGATGCTGAAATTTCAATGTTAGTCTCATAGTGAAAGTTGTTCAGTTTCATGGGCTGAGCTACCACCTGAGAGGTTTTGCGCTATTTCCATAACACGTTGTATATATTTTGTTTTTTGAGAACATGAACGTGTTTACGTTTCGTTCCAATTTTGAGTAAGTACTATCGTATATCGTTTCAGTATAATGTAGGTAGATCTTAATACTACCCTAACTAATATGACAGCTTAATTTCATATATGACATGGTGTTAAGCAAAATTTTATCTGCTGTGTAATTGCCATTGCCTTTATTGTAATTTCCATGGTCCGCCAAATTTCTACATTTTTTTTTAGTAAAAGTATAGATCTCAGTCGTGGCCAATTTTAATATGTTATTTAAATTTGCAGAAGTTTTCGAAATATTTATATAATTCACCATAATTTTGCGATTTCAAAAATGCCCTGGAAATTACACGGAGAACACATTTTTCAAGAATCACCCTTATATTTGCGTCATTGGTTATTTAATCTTTACTTCGATTAGTGCTTTGAGATAATTTTAATTAAAAGCGTAATCAAATACGTCAACAGTTCAAAAAATGTTAAAAGAGCATTATGATCGTATTGATGATGTAAATCAACCTAATACAAATATTAAGCAAATTTCCATAACAAATATGAGTGAGAGTTAAATAAAGTTAATATTAATTATTATATTTCTCTTTAAGGAATATTAATATTAAGAAGAATCTAATACTAAGTGCTAGATATATTACACACGTCATTTTTATAATATTTAAATTTCAATAATAGTTAAATTAGCATAAATTCAAAGATAGCAAAGATTAGCTTATTAACCAACTACTGCTTAACTATAAATTATTTTATACCACACTTAACCACACTTATCATTATTAACCTAATAATATGGGCAAAAAAAGATAATAATATTCAATGAAAATTTGATATTTCCTGTTTTTCCACGAATAATAGTATTGTATCGAAATCCGTTATTCTTTGATTTATTATATTTTTGTTTGTTGACATTACCTACTCTTTGTTTAGTTGACTGACAAAGTGTGTTGAGTACTATGAGTGAAACAGATTTGAAGGGTTGCAATAAAAAAAGAAGAACTCAAGGATTTTGTATACTTTCCTCGTAAGTGTAGTATAAAGTTTTATATATCTCTCGTAAATGTAAGACCTGGACGGCGCTGTGGTTACCGCGTTCGGTCTGCGATGATAGAGGTTTAAGCATGTAATATAAATCCATATTATACTATGTAATATTTTAATTTGGAATAATGTTTCTGTTATTTGTAATTTAATATGGATCATTGGGTCTGAAATAAAGATTGATTATTATTATTATTATTATAAGTCCCATCTCAGAGTAATAGGTTCAAAGTTGGTTTTTTAAGCATTTTTCACTAAGAATATTTTAGAATATTGTTAATGCAAAATTAATCAAATATAATAATATAGCTTCTCATTTATAATTATAACTTATTTAGACATTATTAATTCCTACTTCACGCGAGCTTTTATTGAAATCTGCAAATATTTTGTATTTATGGATACCCTACAGGTTGTGACGTCAGCGGACGCGCTCTAAATGATCGGAGCGGTTGTGCGTCATGGATACGTACTACATTTCTTTTTAGACTTTCCTGACCATTTTTGGGATTGTTGAAATGTTGATAAGAATCATAAATTCGTTTCTGAAGTAAACATATACAAAGAGATATATATATATATATATATATATATTTTGTAAGATCAGTACCTATATAAGGAAGTAAAATCTTGAAGTAAAGTATTTATTAAGAAAACCTTATTTAAAAGGTATACGGATTACATAGATCAGGTTAGAGTTTTTGGTCTGCGCTGCGGACATTAAGCAAATTTCGAATAGGCTAGTCATAGAATGGGTCTCCTCTGTGCCTAGTGGCTCTCGAATAAATCTGCAATTGTTAATATCTACCGGTAAGAACTGAGCCTACATGGTGGATTATGGCCCTTTATTCTTATTAAAAATCTATTTTCACCCTACTGAAAAACAAGGGTAATATTTTTCTCGCGTATATTATATACATATAATATTCTTTAAAACCTCATAGGGGCCGTCCATTAATCACGAGATGTTTTTTCAACATTTTTTGACCTCCCCTCCCCCTTGGTGATACATGGTGAGGTTTAAGACTAGACTCCCTCCTTCAACCAAATCACGTGTATTTAAAAAAAAAACAAAACATCTTAATTTTTGACGTTGCTTTTCGGTTTAATAATTGCGCGTCGAGGAAAAAATAAATACACGTTATATATAACTACACATCCCCACCCTCTTTGTGATAATTCGTGATTTTTGACAATTCCTCTTTCGAGCGTCACGTGATTAATGGACGGCCTCATATCTCCAGAAGCGCTGAATGGATTTTCATAATTGAGATATCGTTAGAATCGTCTTAGCGGCCCCAGTGTCTTAAATCCTTAGTATTGATTTTGCTCTTTACTTTCTGGTCCATCCTGGTAATTTTTCTCGAAAAGAAACATAAATAAAATGTCATTTTTGTCGAATTTTGTATTTATTTCAATTGTTATTTTTTTGTTATTTGGTAGAATAGTAACAGTAAAAGTATACTCACAGTAATTTAGCAAAAAAAAAATAATATTAAAATCGAGTTAGCAGTAACACCAATATTAATGTGACAGTAACTCAGGAACCGGAAAAGATTTAATTAATTATATAATAAGTAAAATCGCTCCTCACAAAAGTATGGCGATGAAATGCCAATATAATTACAACATAAAAGGAGATCCGATGTTACAAATTAAACTGTAATGAACGGTAAGCGCAGAACGTCACTCTTGTTAATTAAAACGAATTGGACGCACAGACTACATGCAATTAATCTGTCCGTGATTGAAATATTGATTGATGGACGTAATAGTCTGTTGATTTTCAATTAATGATCATGTATAAAGATAGGGTTTAAAGTGTCCAAGATGCACTATTCGTCATCTTTTTTACTGCTTATAATAAGGTAAGAGTGAAAAGGTTCCTTCTAGGCCAGCTCGTCCCACCGTAGATCTCGATAATGTCCTTGAGCTGAATTGAGGTCAAGAGTGCCCATTATAAATAAAAAAAGTCACTTTCTTAATGCGTTTTTGATAGAGGTAGTAGATTGTGTTGTAATAAAAAAGAAAAGAGCGCTAGATAGAAGATAAGATCTGCAGTAGATCACCTCACTCCTCGAGTTATAACTCAATAGGATACGACATCTTAGCAATGTTATATGCACTCTTTAGTTTCATTCTACTGCTTACAGTGAGTTGCATAAACTTTCGTTGAATTTGTCATTACTTTAAAGTAACATTATCCATACAGATTTGACATTTATTAGAGCTTAAAGTCGTCATTAAACCTTAATGGACTTATATGCAACGGACCCTGGCATGCCAGCCAAATCCTGCCCCAAGCGAAAATTGACCCTAAAAAAGTTACTTGTAAGCGTTGGGTGGACAAGTGCCTGTGTCGTTTATTACAGTTTTCTCAAATCTGGCCAGACGATTACGACAGACGTCTATTGTCAGCAATTGCAAACCATGTTGGAAAACTAGCTGTTAGATAACGAGGCTGGTCAATGTAGAACGCTACACACTGCTACTTCACGACAACGCTAGACTACACACTGCAGCACAGACGGCTACCAAATTAGAAGCGCTTCAGTTGGAATGTCTAAGACATCCACCGTACTCCCCGGATTTTGCTCCAACAGATTACTATTTTTTTTAGAAATTTAGATAACGACTTGTAAAAATTAAACTCCGATGGGGCAGTGCAAATCGCCTTCAAAGATTTTATTGATCCCCGTCCGAATGGTTTTTTTAGCAAGGGGATCAATGAACTACCTATGAGATGGCATAAGTGCATAGATAACAATAGTTTCTACTTTGATTAAATAAATATTCGACTATTTGTTCCTCCAATACCAAACACCAATTTCATATGTAAGGACCTAATATAAAAAGAAAATTTTAGTTGAAAAGTAGCACGATTGATACATAATGATGAATATGGATTTGCTAGCAGTATTTCCAACTTACAATCAGTTGCACAAACGTCCATTAAGGTTTAATGACGGCTGTAAGTTCTAAAAAATGCCAAATCTATATCGGTGATGTCGCTTTAAACTAATGACATTTTTAATGGACGCTTGTGCACCTGGCTGTTGGTCATTTATCTCAAATTTATCCACCAAAAGACAAGTTAAAGTAGTAAAATGAAACGGAATATTGTCATAATTATTCGCGAAGATATTGTAACCTATGGTTAGTTATTTCTCGAGAATTAAGCGGTAGCACCCCTTAATAGTGTCGTAAATGTTAACAGAGGCATGATTCGCTTACAGATACCATAGCTATGAAAGGATGTTGTAACGATACTAGAATTTCGTGGTGTTACTATTGAGAAAATTTAAAAAATCTATATCCTATTCGATACGTATATCGATTTATATATGATGCAGTTTTTTCATTTTAAGTTGTAGCTTATTAGGATATTTTTAATTAAAAGTCTATCCCGTGGTCAATTTTCGACTTACTAGGTAAATAATTGTAATATTAATAGCATTGATTTTAATATACCAAATAAAAACAAGACGGACGCGTATAAGTTTATCTTGAACCTACCTTCATTAATTTGAAGAGTCGGTGTCTACGAAGACAAATTTCTGTGAAAGTTTTGATGGTTAGTTTTTCTTTATTTGTAAGTTTCATGACTCTTTGATTTCACTGACAGAAAATTCACGGATGATGAAATTTAATTCCATGCCATTATTTAAAAATGAAATGTTACTATGCATTAACATTACAAATTCTGTATTGTTTTGTGCGATACTCAATTATAAATCGTTTGTTAATCGTTTTTCGGTAAATAATTGTTAAATAATCAATATAAAGAAGTTTTTTTATAATTTATAATATAGCTCTACACTTCAATATTAATTATATGATTTATATTTTAAAAATTATTGTACTATATCCCGTATATAAAATGACTTTTAAAGCGGCAAAATTTAATAAACCCTATATTATATTTTAGTAATTTTGCATTCACAAATGCTAAACTCGAAAAAAATCTTAATAAAAATGTAAAAAGCAAACTACTTTGTCCCTACTGTAGCAGAGTACCCAAGCACAAGTGGACATCTTAGAGTACCAGGCACAAGTGGATTTTTCATTACGAATATTTACCAGTATAGCATTGTGTACACAAAATTGATCAAATATTTTATAAACTCTTAAATGTAGCTTTATACTATCCTGCGTCATGTTCTAAATATCTTTAGGACAGTTGCATAAACGTTCATAAAGGTTTAATGTCGTATTTGTGTGGATAATCTCGCTTTAAACTAATGACAATTATATTGAACTTTGTGACTGACGAATAAACTTTTATATATCAATTTTCTTTTAACAATATTACCCCTTCTAGATATATAGAATTATATCAAGTCAAAATTACGTAAAACATTCAATTTCCTAGTTATATATACGTTAGTTGGCTGCTGCCTTAATAAAACAACGGTTTTTTTATTGAAAAAATATTAAATGCTTATAAGCAAATTTTACCAATTTTCTCTCTCATTGACAAACAGTAATATCTCTAGCAAATTACATTTATAATTCTCGTTTTTACGTATAACTACTGCCTTTATTACATCATCTAAGAAACACAAATAAAAACTAATCGTTGTCGTATTGATATTTTCAAGGTGTACTATGACTGTACGTTTTTCAAGTTTTTCATAAAGTAACAACAAATATGTTTTCAGGTAACGTCTTTGGCGTGCGTCATTCCCATTGTTTAGCGTTACGGTGCTAAGCAAGTTTGAAAGGAGTGAGCTAAATAGTACACCATATCTTCAAATATGTATTATGTCACTTATTGTAATGAAACAGGGTCGGTTTATTAGCTCTTTTTTACATTTTGTCGGTCAGAATATAGTGATAAGCAAAATTACGTATGCAAATAAGTCGATTTATATGCTGTGAAGTGTAATTGAGTAGTTGTCCCCATAATACAAAGTTGTAGGTATTTGGTAGGACGCAACGCAATTGTTAGTGCGCTGGTGCGTAGTAAATAGTCATGTGGGTAAAGTGGGCGTAGCGGGTAACTGATCGCGTCGCTTCGTAAAAATAAAAACTGGTCAAATGCGAGTCGGTTTCGCACACGCAAGTATTTATCTATGAAAAACGCAGAACAATGACATTTTTTTTTGACGGGCGCCGCCATTATTTTGTTTTTTGTATTTGTTGTTATAGTGGCAATAGATAGACGTCATCTGTGAAAATTTCAACTGACTATCACGGTTCATGCTGTACAGCCTTGTGACGGTATGGTAGTGATGTCTTTGCTAGAAACTTTAGTCTAAGTATGAGTGGCAAAAGTGAGCAAATTTTTAATGAAAACGAGATAGAATATTTTTAGAAGAATATATATTTTTTTAATAATATGAACCACAGAATATATGAGTTTAAAAGTAAACAAAACCAAAATGCCAATGTGTTCGCCAATTCCGGATTCCATGGCGGACAATTCTATGCAAATTTATTTATACTGTGCCACAGAATGTCGTGAAAGTTGGTGAAACGTAGCGCTTCTGCATCCTTCTTAAAGTAATTAATATTTAGCGCTAATATTTCATTTCGGGTTTGGATGATATACGAAACAATATCGTATGTCTAAACTTTTAAAGTATTTGCGACATATTTGTGCCATCCGTTTGTGGAAGAGTTACGAATGTTTAATAGAATCAAGCATTAAATTGAGGAAGTTTGCATTTGGTTTTGTTATTCTGTAACTCATTTTTAATAAATCAATAATCCCTATAGCCAGTTGCTATATATTTATTAAGTCATTGAAGTTCACTAATGCTTACGGAACACGAAATAACAGTTTATAGATACAAAATCAAGTGTCAAAATGGAGTTAAGTACAGATCGCCCAATATTAACATTTCAAAATTACGAACCATTTGATAGAAAATACGAATTGGTAATTCAACACATTAGGATTGCTCCCTTTTTTCGGAATACGCCTGCAGATCTTGCAGATGTTGAATGGGTGTTGAGATTGATTGTTTTATAGTGACAGTAATGCACTTCCTGAAGCTAATGCTTGATTCTATTAAACATTTGTATTCACAAAGCTTTGAGAACAATTTATTTCGGTTGTACTCAGAAATTGCCAGAGTTACAGAATAAGGGGTCTACCGTGCATCACACGTTCTAATGGCAGCAAATCTCACAATCATCACCAAGTACTACTCTACGTGTGAGTCGCCTCCTCACAGATCATCCTTAGGACTAGTTGAAAGTTGCTAAGCATCGTAGTTTCACAGATATATGTCATAATTTTATGAAGATTAAGAACAACCGGTAGAGGCAATTTTTTAGTTCTATATTTTTTAAACTTTTTTAACGATTTAAAAAAGAAGTACGCCCAAGAAACTAATGAATAAAAAATATATGATTATTCCATATGATTATCCTTTAAATATGTATCATACGAACTAAGCTGTCAATCAACGTGTGATAATAAAATCTAAAACAGTATCGCAAGTAGAAAGAATTAACTTTACAATAAACAACCAAGGCTCTCTCTCTCTCTCTCTCTCTGTAGTCGGTCCCTCATTACTGAGGATCGTGGTTACTGGAACTGGTCAAACGAACAATCCTTCTCCATTGATTCCGGTCGGAAGCAGCCCTAAATTATATAAATTTTCCCGGTTAAAAATGAATGATTAACCTAGATATGAGACAGAATAGAAAAGAATCCAAATTCAACTTACTGGAAATCGAACCCAGGACCTCAAAGATGATCGGCTTCGTCTAGTGTGCTCATCTCTAGGCTACGGTAGTAATAAAACTCAAGACGTTGCTAATTGTGTGGTTAATGTCTTAAGTTCATAGTCTATTAAGGTCAACAATATCTCCAAGGTTGTATCTATAAATGAAATTAATTAAAATAAATTTAGAATCGTTGGTTTTATAGATATATTTTACGAATGTTTACAACGTAACTATTGAAAAAAAAACATGAGAATAATTCAAACGATTCATTGAACTCTATAAATATGTTTTCTGTATGTTATATTTTAATTGTATCATTAAATTAATGAACTTGCACCAAATTTTTAATTATGTCTATTTATGGCGCTACTATTACATACGCTTATTCCTATGACGTTGGCGATAAAGTTTAAAATCATATAGCAAAACTCTGTAGAGGACTCTAACTGGCGCGTAGTATCACCGCGTGCGCAAGCCGCAGTCTTGGGTCGGCTTACGATCACAGCGCTCGTGTTCATGGTAATTACAAAAACCCTCGTGATCGTGTGAAAATTAGTACAATGTTGCTAAATCATGAATGTAGTAGACGGTTACAGGTTAAGTGAATAGTGTTCATAATGCCAGAGTGGACGGACCAATTTACTTTCACAATACCAATCATACGTTACACGATGGAGCCAGAAGATCATTCGGAGAACGAAAGGCCGCAGAATCTGACGAAGAAGATGTCTCTGCTGGCCCCCGTGAAAATTGAAACTCCTGATAGCGGTAGGAGGATGTCAGAACCAACGAGGTATTACATTCCTCCCCAGTGTATCAACAGACTATCTCCCAGGAGTGCTAGAAAACGTGATTCGAAAAGGAACTCTAAGACTGAAGGTTCCCCGAGTAAAGAAAGCTTGGGTCCTAAGCCGTGCAATTGTGAGGATTGCAGGGCGTCTAGTCCGTTACCACCTGGGTATGGGCCTCAGACTTTATCACCTGGATACGATCAAATGAAGAGCTCCCTCTTGGAAGTACCTTGGAGTGAAGACTTTACGGAAGCTTCCAGCGATGATCTCAGTTCGGAATGGGATTCCGATGTTCCCGACCCTCCACGGCCCGTTCAAAAGGTACTTGATAATACATATATTTATCCACTTAGCAGTTGATATAACCTATCGATGCTATTCTTTTCAAATATTTATAACGTACAACATCGGCAAAGTGGCAAATGGAGAAAAGTGTGTAATAAATTTGAATAAACCTTTGCAAGTCACAAAGCATCCTTGGATTTTTTTCATTTAGGCATCAGGTCGATTTACCTTACCTTACTTTATTTTTGAAGGTTTTTTGTTACATCACGAGTTTATGGCCCACAAAAAGGGTAAAGAAAATATTACACTGAATCATTTGATATGATAATAAGGTAGACCGATACAAATGAATGAATGGAGCTACATATTAAGAGACTATAACAATAGGGTTGGGCCTTGTACAAGAGACAGTTAGATGAGCCTAAAATGATATTGATCTGATACTGCAGACAGCAAAGAATGCATAATTAACTTATCGTATTCAATTTCAAGAGTCCTTTGATATGGTGTTATGATTACCCATTGTTTTCAATTCATTATTTTATAAAAAATAATGTTTATTTATTAAGAATGTTTGAAACCGATGACACGGTTATTATTCTTAAATATTTATACAAAAGAAATATTTTCCATTTTTCATGTTTCTAGGTCCAAAAGTGTGTCATGATAGTATTCTTACTTATGTAAAAACAAATTACTTTTAATAACCTGATAAGAAATTAAAGTTTATGAAATAAAAATCGATTTGAAACATGACAAACTGAAAAGAAAATGATCAGATCTAGTAAGATTGATGATTGATGAGTAAGACATAAAACTTTGGGTTCAAATTCATAATACGCCATCCAAACTGATGGATTATTTTGTTGAACTTAGTATTATTTAGATTTGTATAAAGGACTATTAGTTCAAATTCAAATATCAATTCAGATGTCCAAATTCTTAGTCTCATTGATGCATTGCGAACATTAGATTTGAGATTTACTGGAATCTTTATAATCGACAGGCAAGTATGACAGATTAGATGTTCCCATGTCTGAGGTTTTAGGTTGGCTAGGTTAATGTAATAAAAAAAAAATCTAATCTTTGCAGTAATTTACCCGTATAAATTACTGCAAAGATAATTGAATCTACGTTTGACTTAATTCTAATGAATGATGGAACAGGCCAATGTGTTACTAAAGATGTGGTCTATATGATTTTGGAATTTTTTAGTAATTATCAAATTTTCTAATTAAGTACTACAATTTACAAATATTGCATATATCCAATATAATGTGTGTTATACTAAATTTGAACTCTTTATTAATGCAACAAAATAAGTGAATCAAAACTATATAAACAAACGCACAAATAATTTCTACATCAAAAAACTCGAGCTTAGATTAAATATTATTTCATTTGACAAGGATACAACTATAAATATACCGGTTTAACTTATAAATAAAATAGGATTTAGTCTCAAACAGGTAATATATCTATTTTTGAATTCAATAAAACAGCAATAATCAAAGTATTGTATTGTTTATATTCTCGATCGTGTTATGTGACGTGAAGATGAAACGGTCGTATAATATCGTTGTATGGCTTTGACCTAAATTATAAATTCTGTTGATGTATTTACGGATTATGATAAATTACTTGTGTCATTTAATATCAAATATAAATTGTAACTAACAAGCTAACAGGCACGTCACGTGGATTCATTTATTTATTTAACAGTATTAGGTTAGGATTCTTTTTTATTGTTTCAACGAAACTGTGTACGTACAGGCCGGTCAAAATGAAGCTCGAAACCTGTTTACTCGTGCTCTTGGTAGAGTGATCGATATAATCTGTCGATCATTTTATAGCGATGAGTATCGCTTTCACTACGTATTCTACTGCAAAGAGTTTTACTAGAGTTCTAGTATCAACACAATTTATCTGCATTTCCAATGTGACCGATATTACCTTATTATTATTTCGAATTAACTAATTTCGCATATACGGTTTAAAATATTTTGGATGTTCTATTGATGCGCCATTTTGTTTTTATAAATAAGATACGTTAATACATTAATCTGAATCAATAAAATGAATTGAATTTTTATTAGACAACATTGTCTGAAACGTCACGTTTTTGAGATATAAGCCATCGAAGTTGGCTTCTGGTGACATTGAAGAAACTTGCCGCTTTTGAAGACTTAGTCTAGTAATAAAAAGAATTGTTTTGTATATTTCTATTTTATGCTACTATTGGTGTCAATTATTGATACTAACACATATTAACATCGACAAAGAATTTTAATTTAAAAACCATATCAACGTCGTTTTCGAAAGGGATATCTTACTTATTTTAATTGAAATAAATTCTGGTCAATTTTATATAAAAAATCATCTTGATGTTTTAAATCATGTTGAGATCAACATGATTTAAAACATTTTTCTTATAAAGGCAGACGCAGTGTCTGCATTCAAACTTGAATATCTTATTGTGAATTGTTTTAAGACAATAATATTATTGTGTATTGATATTATAGTATTATGATGAGACGTAGTATTTAGAGGTTTACATCCTCACAACAAACATTGTTTTACATTTCGCCATTTTGAATGTCATTATAACGAATGTTGTTTATTTTTTTTTCTCCAGGCGTGTAATTTTAGTATAAGTTGAGGTCCTTCTTGTTTATTTTAAGACTGTTTCTTTCAATTTGACAATAATACATAGTATAGCCGATAAATCGACAAATTATATCTTGTCTGTCGATGCGCTATAAATATTTAGATATATTAGAGAACAGATGAAATCTACACATATTTAGATGAAAGATAAACAAAATTGTTTAACTGAAAATAATAAAAACATTGTTTTTCAAAAAATCGGAGATGAAAGAATCTATAAATACATCAAACAAAGAAAAATGTTTTTTTTTTCATTTTGCGTATCGTTAAAATGATTCATTTTAAAAGTGTCATTGAAAGAGCGTAAGCGCACTGTTAGTGGTTTCATTTTAAAAATTGCCGATTTGTTTGACCGTTATGCAGTGGGTGTGCGCTCGTTACCTCTTTATACTCATGATCTTGTACTAAAATCTCTGTTTGGACTTGTTATGAATGATGGTGTTGTACACCATTCATGTTGGCCCACAGCTATATGCCGGATGTCGGTCGAAATGTTATTAAAAGAAAGTTGTTTCTTAGGAACTATTGAACTTAACCCCTTTGCTTTCGAATTATTCGTTAGCTTCGAAAGCTTTCTCTAGATAATAAATATTGCAATAATCCACATCTGCTGTTTTCATATCTGTTTGTCAGTTTTCTTGGCCTTTGACGTTCCTTGACCTTACTTTGCGATAAATTTGAACCATTAATGGTATGTTTTGGTTTCTCCGGCGCCTACACTACATCCTTCCACGCGTTGTAGGTAATTCAGTTTCATATTTTTTCGTTCACCGATATTAATCATTTGAAGTTTACGTAGAAATGGTTTGGAAGTTGTTAAATTAAATTAATGCAAATGAAAAATTAACTTTGGTTAAAATATTCTCGAATATATTACTTCTTTGCTTAAATGTTTTGTGAACCTACTAAAAATTTACTGTTTTTACGATGAAATGTTGCGATATTTGCTGAGAAACAGGACTTTTGTTTCAGTTTGGTAGTGTTTGTCGTAAAATTGTTTGTTGTAAATAAGGCGAGGGGCAGACAGCTGCTAGTTGCTAGCTTATATGAACATGTTATTGAAAAAATGATCCATGCTCAGTTATTATTAAGATTTAAGGGTTAGTTAGAACTCACTACAAATCGCTATTTTTCTGCATTCAATTTTCAACTTAATTGTCATTTAGCTTAAAGGCGAACTTTATCAAACTGTAACCTCTACATTCAATCGTAAAATATTTAAAACTAATATTGAAGTTGAACAAAATATGTCAATGTAATGTGTCTAAAATAAACTATAATTATTTCATCGTACCTTGTTTGAAGTACGTTTTTAACTTCGATTTTGAGTCAACAGTCCATTTTATTTTTATAAATATCATGTTATCAAAAAACTTCAAGTCGATAAAGAACTCAAAATTTTAGTACAGAGTATATATATATTTTTTAATTTGACCTAAGGTATTACTCAGTTGTTTAGTGCAAAAAACATAAATAAGACCTATTCCTGTCAAGTTAATGAAGAAAGTGATATTTTCTTAGGAAGGGTAGGGTTTTAGGTACTTGGTATTTGAGCAATTACGTGCCATATATTTATTTACTTAAAGCTTTTTAGTCGACCTATTAATTGAAAGTAGATAGTTAAACGGTTTCGTTGCGTTTGTATTTAGTTTTATTTATGTATGAACATTCTTTCATACATACATACTGGCCAAAATTATAACCACCGTAGTCGGGTAAAAATGGTATAAAGCATGTCCTAGGATTTTTTGATCAAGTCCATTAATGATGAATATATTCGCTTCATTCGTTCATTCACTGAGATTAGAGTGACTGGCAATGCAAGGTGACTAGCTCGTAAGGATATTTCGCGGAGGGTCGTCCATCATCAGCTTTTTTACGTCCCCACTGCAGGGGCAAGGGGCAGGGTTTCCTTATGGATGGTTAAGGAGGATGGGCCTCGACCCTCCCCGCTGGTCCAATGCGAATTGGTGGTATTAACGACTGCAAATTCAGCCGGGACCAACAACTTAACGTGCGTTCCAATCAATCTATCATAACATTTAAAAACACCATTCACAGGCAAATGTAAATACTTACCTACATACTGACAGATGTTTATTATTATCGTGGTCGACCATTGATGACGTCACAATATCCACTCCATTAGCATATTGCGTCAACGAAATCTAATTAAGTGTTGCAACAGGTAAATAGAATTATATATTCTAATCGATTTTAGTTTATTTAATTTAATGACGTTGACAAAAGGTGAGAGGTTATTACGTTTTGTGACGTATGAGGGTAAAAATAACTTAGGTAGTTAGTGAGTTAAATATGTAGCGTCATGGAAAATCCTAACTTTAGAGAGATGGACAGACGGATCTTTAATTAAAATAGGAAAAGACCATGAAAATTGTGACTACTTTTACTCGAATCATCGAACGTTATTGTTTGACTATAAAAGCGTTAGATGTGAGACTTTTAGATGTCGAGTATTAAACAATTAAATTTAAATACAAATTAAGAAAAATTCGTATTTTTTTTAAATCTGTTTTTAAACAATCTTATTGTGCATTTAATTTACAAGAACACACTTTAGCACTTCATGTCATGTCAACAGATGTCTGTTATAATAATTTACGATTTAAGTTATTATAATAAACAACCAGGCAATAACATAACATTCATTAGAGTATTTAATATATCAACGTGAAGTGGTCAGTTTAAAGATA
The DNA here is from genome assembly GCA_918026875.4 of Diatraea saccharalis. Lineage (NCBI taxonomy): Eukaryota > Metazoa > Arthropoda > Insecta > Lepidoptera > Crambidae > Diatraea > Diatraea saccharalis. The sequence continues at coordinate 3,749,277 of OU893350.1, read as the reverse complement.
GTTTAAAAAGGTTTAAATATCTGCTCAAAGAGGTACCATTTACTCGTTTCAAGAACAGGATGTTTTTGCGTAGTCATTTGTTTTCATGTTTTCAATACGCGATGTTGTATGATTTGGTATTAAAAAAAACTTGTTTAGAAGTAACTTAAAGCATAGTCATAAAGTCATACATAATGTATTATCATTCTGATTTATTGTTTCACCATCTGGCCAATCTAAACTAATATTATAAAGAAGAAAGATTTGATTGTTTGTATATTTGTTTATTTGCATTACTGGAACAATTTTAAAACTTCTTTCACCCTCGGGTAGCTACATCATATAATTTACGCGGGTACACAGGTTATATAATAAAAACAAACTTAAGTTTCACATTCATTCATATTGGTAAAAAACGAGAATGAATTATATTCTCATACCTACATACACACGTTAACGTACAGGCTATCGAACTTCGAACAATACAAGTCTAATTGCATTCTAGTCTTAGTAGTTTCCAGTTGTTTTATATTTTCAAAACAAATAAAAAACCCGATGACAACTTTATACGAAGGTCAATGAATTTTCTGTTTTTTTTAAATCAGTGACGTCATTGAGTTAGATAAAAAATTGCACATTATAAAATAATTAGACGAGGAGATAAGTTAATGCGGTCTTTATTTATGAAATCAAAAATTGCTTTCTTCAAATAATAATAATATAATAATATATTTATTTCTGCATAAATATGGAAAGTACAAGATGTTACAATTTATTTTCTAGTTAACAGACATATTTACCAGAAACTGGCATGCAGAAGAAATTATAACAATTAAGGAATTACAATAATAATCATAAAATTAAACAAATGTCAAAATACAATAAATGAATGAAAACTTGAAAATGGCTGTATTAAATATATTGAAAAATTAATATATTAATATACTTTGATGTCCTACGAAGGTTTATATTGAGAAAAAAAAGGAAAAATTAAGAAACTATCACCACTAGAATATTAATGTCCACTGCTGGGTTCAGGTCTTCTCTATGGATGGAATCGAATCAAATTGATAAGGAATGGGTCTCGACCACCACGCGAACCCAGTAAGGATTGGTGGGTATTAACTACTGCAGACGCAACCCGGGCTAATGGCTCCTAGAGAACAAAAGATAGTAAATAAACAATATCCTTTCTTTGGTTATAGAAACTGAGCGGTATGAAGTTCGCCAGGTTAATGAGTAGTAGTAAACGAAAATAAATCCATTTTTTTCAGGTAGTGTTTAATATACTATTTATAATATCTTTTAAACTAATTATGAAAAAACTAATATTTTTAAGCTCCTCGTCACGTGACCGCAAACAGCGCGTGACGTCACGCCCTTCTTACTCATATCAGAACTTAAAGAACACCTTATGCATACATAGAGCGATATTCGTTTCCGAATGCCGTTACGTTTTAGCGACGCCACGACAAAGTGGCGTTATCGCGGGAAATTTTGAAAATTAAATTAACAGTATGCCAATATTTGATGTAAAGAGACGTCAAGTGCGGAAGATCTTTGAATTAACTTCTATTATAAGGAAATTAAAAAACACGATTACCAAAATTGAACTAAAAATTAAAAGAAACAAGTTGCATTATGGCTTGGCTAAACAACATTCTTATTGCAATCGGGGAACAGTTCTGTGAAATATTTGTAATCTAAGAGGTTCCCCGATGGCAATGAGGATATTTTAGCCAAGTAATAATACTCTTTTTTTCTTTTTTTAGTTGTGTCTTGTGTTATGGGTTCCAGTTCTTGAAATAGTATGAGCAATTATTAAAAAACTACATGATTAAAGTGTTGTTAAGGGTATAATTTCTGTTTAGGGTTAAAGTGTTATTAAGGTTATAAGTACTATTTAGGGTTAAAGTGTTGTTAAGAGTATAAGTGATGTTTAGGGTTAAAGTGTTGTTTAGATTTTACAAATAAAATAACATGAAAGCTTCGACAAATAATAGAAAGCTGAAAGATGTGTTCTTTTACAATAATTCTGATTTGAGGAAATACCTGTATCTATAACGCAGACAAACTACACCGACTCATTCCCACTAAGAAGTTATTTATAGTGGAATTCTCATCATTTAATTGAGTGGATCACGGTCTGAGCGACGAATACTTCTTCGAATTGAATGTTTCACTGTAAGTGCCGACATTTAAATTTAAATTTAAGTTGTTTTAATACTTGATCGTGAGTTGACGTATTGATACATTTTTTAAACGAGGTTATAAATTTTACTTGTTTAAGTTGAGCGTATGCGTGAGAAACAAAAGAGATGGTAAATAATTTTAAATAAAGTATGGAAGTAGATCGAGTGAGGAAAGTGATTTGAACGACGATACGGTGTACATGTGCTTATTAAGAAGATTTCAAATAAACGACGATTTGCTGTAATCCATCTGCTTCATTCCAGCAATCCCTTATCGCATGTTGAGAATGACAATATCACTAACCAAAAACGACGTATTTTTTACTTTTGGCAACATTTTTCTTTATTAAGTATAAACTTTAAAATGCAAAGATTCCTGTGAACGTAGCTTGCGTAGAAATTGCTGGGTGGCGTCGTGACGATACGTTGTTTAGAGGGTCTGATTACAATTTCTTGAACTTTAAACGCTCATTACTCAAAATCGTATTTTTTGCATTGTGTCACTATCGTTCTCAACGTGCGATATGTGTTAGTCTATATGAGCTAAGCACGTGTGCAAAATTTTGTAAGTGTATGTATGTTTGTCGGTATATTTTCTGCAAATTTGATATTACATTGTAATGATTCTTTTTAGTTTATATAATCAATTCACTTTCAACTTAAGAAACAACAAAATTTTCAGCAAAATCGAGACAGCTGATTAAAAAAAGTAACATATAAAAAGGAAACAAATGAATATCAACCTCAAAAAGTTTATAAAAGTGGAACATAATTCGACGAACTTATATTGAACTCTGGCGGGTATTTTTGGATAAGTTGATATAATACCTTTTTCCTTAAATGCTGCATGAAGGCTAATTTCAATTCCGAAATCCTCGTAGACGTAATAACAGACAGAGAAGATGATCATTAGCGAAGCTGACCAATGGAATGGTTTTTTTATTGGTTTCCAATGAATTGTTTAGCCTAGTCATGTTGGTCAGTGACGTTTCACATAAAATTCGTAAACATTAGATCGTTGACATGGGTCGTAAGATTTAACCTTAAATAAGTGTTTAATTTCATGAATTGGTCCTTGTATTGTGACACGCATTGGACGCGTGAGACTTGTTGAGTTATTGCAAAGTCATTCCTGCTGTAGGTGATACTATATCATCGTCATACGTTAATATTGTTAACCGTTACTTTAAATAGAGTGGTTTCCTAACCATTCGTATAATATGTTAAGACATAATGTAACATAGCATATTTTTAGATGTTAAAAGCTAAATATATTTAAACAAAACAGGTTAAGTTTTATTATTTAACATAATTTTTCTATGTATAACAATATTTAAGCATAACATCCTAAATCATAAATTTAAAATTTGTATATGTCTGCTACCGGCACGCTCTGTTTGCTTTTGTTTTTGACCGATTCACCGGTTCTTTTATTTCAAGTAACAATATGCGAATTAAAATTATGCAATAAAACTGCCCAATAGATAACTATCCCTACTACAGTATATCTGTAATATGTATGCCAAAAATTGATGGAAAAATAATATTATGCCAAAAACACTCATGCCAAAAAGATTATGCCAAAGAATATTGTGAAAAATATAACCCTTCCTTTGCAGTCGGGTAAAAAGGAGGTATAACTGACAAAATATAGTCATATAAATAACTTATCAGTGATTGAATATACGGATAAAGCCAGGCTTTAACTTTTAATTCATCTGGGATGAAAACTTAATTTAACAAATTGGGATAACCTGACGTACAGTCGTGTGTACATTCACGGAAGCATGTGCTATTCGAATTAGGGATGATTTTTCAATCAATCTATAAAAAGTAATATGGACGCTTAAAAAGTTTATCTGTGCATTGAAAAAGACTAATTATATTTTAACGATGTCAATGAATGGTGTCAAAGTGGCCATACGACCTCATTTGTGTTATCTTTAACAGTAAAAGTATGATGGATCTTTGTACTAAGGCCGAGTTATACTGACTCTTTGTGTGAATCTGATAATGTTTTATTGATTTATTGTTTTTGGTTTGTGTTTGTCAATATGTAACCAACTTGATTAATTGTATCTACTTTAAAATGGCAAAAAATAAATATGTTCTTGACACAATTTCATTCGTCGGTTGCGGCGTATTGATAATTTTGATTAATTTTATAACAGTTACATATTTCTTTTTTTATTTAAAGTTGTCCATGCAATTTTCCAACAGTTCCAAAGATTCTTGTGAAAAGAAAAATTAAGAAGAAATATTCCTGAGTTCATTGAGTCAGTATGTTAATAATTTAAACATATAACTATTAAAGAATTTAAACAAGGTATGTACTGGATTGACCGATGGTTAATGTTTTTATGCCTGCGATGCGAAAGTTAAGCAACATTCGCAGAGGTCGGTCATGGGATGTGTGACCAAAAGTTTGTGATCAAAGCGACCGAAGATCATCTATGCTTCGGAAGGCACTTTGAGCTGTTGGTCCCGGCTTCATGTATCCGGTTGGTGGTGGGTCATATCATATCCCATTCACCCTATTCGATTTGATTTCATCCACACGGAAGGCATGTTCCTCAACGGTGATATAGACCAGTCCATTAATGCCCACAAGTTATTTTATGTATAAACATTTATTGATAAAAAATAAAATTTTTAGCTATCACAAAAAAAATTGCCATTTGAAAGTTTGCATTTTGAAATGTGTCACTATAAAAAGCACACCAAAGGGACCATTGGTAAAGTTGATGTTGGGAAATAAATTTTATGAAAATTTGTCCAATTCAGCAAAATAAAATTCTACGATAAATAATCGGCCAAACAATTTTCAGCGAAACGACAGAGAACCCTCACTAAAGATATGGCTCTGACTTAGTTTTAGGAGTGGCCCATGAATTAATTTCATCATAGACAATGGTTGAATTCTCTTTACTAACTTCAAAAACTAGAAGGATCTCGATACATCTATGTTTTTGTTTAGGTCGTTGATCTTTATGAATACAAAGACAAAGGCATGTAAAATTTCTAATTACTATACACTCGAAGTTTAAACTTATACTGTAGTTTAAAATATTTTACGGTTTCATGGTCCTTCATGATCGTTTAATTTCCATAATTTATTTATTTATTTATTTATTTAACAAACTTTATTGTACATTAAATTGGTACAAGAGGCGGACTTAATGCTATTAGCATTCTCTACCAGTCAACCTTTGGGATACAGAAATACACGATGGCGGCATAAAGTTAACTTATAAATATACTACTTAAACTACACTTTAGAAGAATTTATATACAATTATATAAACATAAATAAATATTACACTACACATAAACATAAGTACATATACAAATACATAAATATAATACATATATGATGATGATGATAGTTTTTAAGCCGTAACAATTTGTTCTTTACAGAAATATGTATAGCACAGCGTAAATGCATACTCCCAAAATTAATCTCCTTAGCGACGCTGGAAAGTAAACACGTAGGTATCCTGCAAAACCGAAATGGATATTTAGAGTGGAAAATCTTTATATTAAAAAAAAATAAGTTCTTTCCATATAAATTGACTAAGGAACACCTTATTTGTTACCATGGACGTTTATAGGAATTATTTATCGAAAAATAAAAGTTTTTCTGCTCTAAAGAACAATTTTGGTTTTGCGGGTTACTACGTGTTTGCATTCCAGCGTCGATATATTCTTAATGTAATCATGTTGTCCTACTCTATGGTATTAAGAATTCGTAAGTTAAAGCAGGAGGATTAGAAAACGATATATCTATTAAATCAATACACTGGGTTCAATGCGTGCCGTTTCATTGCACTTGATTGATCGTATTTATTTTAATAATTACATTATTAAATGACATTGAGTTTTAGGAAGAGACAATCTGCTAATTTCAGCTTTGTGAAACGTTATACTTACCGTCTTATTACAAACGAGGACTAACTTTAGTATTATCCGAAAATAGGTAATCAACGTTTTCTATTCTAATTCACTACTGTGATTTCTCTTTTTAATGGGGGGTGTTTAAACAGCATGTGGTCATTTGTGACAAAGATAATTATAGGCGAGGCTGAAATTAGCCGTTTATTTCTTTGTAAAAGTAATGTAATAAACAATAATACACTTTGAAATCACGATGCCACCCGAAAAATAAAGATGACGACGGTAAAATAAAAGAAATTCTATTTAGTCAGTCGGATAATAGAAAAATATTAGATACTTTTCTTTTTTACCTTAAATTCAACAAGAAATAGCTTAGACAACACGCATTTAAGTTGAGGCTCGCTACGTCAAAGTTTTGTAGAAAATGTACAAAAGCGTGACGTGATGTGACATTTTAACTCAATGTTTCGTCCCAATTTAATGATTACGAAAAAAAAATGTGTGTTCAATATTTTCCAACGATCTACCTAACAGACAAAAATTAGTCGTCATTCCTACTGTCTGTGGATTTAAATTAATTATTTTCTGTAGTCGAACCGCAATTTTAACTCGTCTAATTACTATTTAAGATTTATTTCTACTGAAATTGCTCTGACATTACAACCACAGTCATGAATGAATAGACTCAAAACCGGTTTACGCCGACTTTTGCAAAACCGATATTAATACTGCTTCTTAACCGCAATCAAGATCTAGTTCGCTTAAGGCATTCGCTGCAATTTTATTGGAGTAATCAATTTTAAAATTATTCTAGAATGTAGTTTTTATGTGATTCAATTCGATGAAAAAACTAGCGGAGTAGGTAGATAGATAATATACAGGAATACGTTAAATTTTTTGTTGGTATGCGTACAATGGCCTCCGAAATATCTAAGCCAATTTTAATAATTCTTCACCTACGGGAAGCTATGTTACATCATACGCTAGTTATATAGGCTATAATTAATCGGGTTAAGTCATGGGAAAACAACTAGTGTAACAATTTCACTGGAGTGCTGCGAGTATTGCGTCAAATTGGTCAGTCATTTAATGCGTACTCATCAATAAAACTTCATTCATTCATTATATTAATATTATAAGTACCGTAAACACGGGTTACTTTAGCTAATTTTTTTCACTTTTTTTGTTTAAAGTTGGGTCATTTGATGGATTTTGAAAATATATATGTTAAATAAGATTTAATGTGATCTTAGAGATGTAAATTATCATTCGTGAATGATAAAAACTAAAAAATATATACACATATATTTATTTTTATTTTTTTTATTTTGGGCCAATGTTGTCCTTAAAGAAGGGCTTCTTTGCTCTTTAACATTTTTTTGAAACAAATACAATGTTTTTTAGTGCGTGGGGCAATGAAACTATGTTGGAGTGTTAAATAATTAAACTAGAACGATTATAAAGCAAAAAAAAAAACGTTTATTGCAACAAGAAAACATCCATGTATTTTTTGTCTTGGAATAAAATAAAAGAAACCTTAATTCTTAACTTTATCTAATTTAACAGTCTTTTTAGGATAATCATCGTTGGGTTTCTTAAATGTATCTCTTTTTAAACATAGTTTAAGCCTCTTAAACAAAAAATAACAAAAAATAAACGTGATAACATTTCTTGAAATAAGATATACCTTACTTTACTAGATCATCTTTAACAGCCTTTTATGAGAATCATCGTTGACATTGTTCGGTTTATAACCTTCTTATTTAAATCTTAGCCTAAGAGAAGATAGGTTTCTACTTATATTTATCAATCTCCGGAACAGAGAAACAGCCTTTTTTCACGAATTTAGGAAAACCGATTTTTTGAACTATATTTTCGTGCCTGTATAGTTGTTCGTCCTTGATAACAGGCCACCGCCAAAACTCTTTTCCTTTCTTCATACATCTAACAAGCACTGCCTCCTCAGACAATGATATTACCTCACCAGGATAAAAATGTTGGTTCCACTGTACTATAACATGATCACCAGCTCCAATATTTTCTTTGAACTCGGTTTTCTCGGTTGTTTTGGTTTGAAGTCGATCAGCGTTGGTTATATCTTTAAGTTGAACAGGAACCAAGTTTCGTGTTTTTTTGGTGGTCACTACTAATTTTGTATCATTAGCAGGAAACTTCTTTTGAGGTTTTTTGGTGTTTCGTTTCGGACGTCGTGACACATCCATTTCATCTTCGAGCTCTGAATCAACTAACTCGTTATCTGACATAGTAATCCTGTCTTCAGTTGATGAAGCCAGACTTATCTTAGTCTCACTGGAACTTGTCGAGGAAGATCGTGCTTTCGGGCGTTTAGGTGTCATTTTCTTTTTCTTTTTCATTTTATCTGGTTGCAATCCCGAAGGCCCGGCTCCCATATTAACATCATCATGTGACATCGATTTTCCGGGGTCTACGTTTAGTTTTCTTTTCTTTACAACTTTTTTCTCCGGGCAAATTTCGATTCGTGATGTCTCTAATTTACTAATAAAGGAGTCAGTTACCAATTCTTTATTCAGAATTCGATCTTGCCTTGGTAATCTACTCAATGGTTCATGTTTATTGATGGGATATATCCCTGTTTTTCTAAAACCAGCAATCAATGCGTCTTTTGCTCCAGTCATTGCATCCAAAGCCTTTTTTAACAAAACAGGGAACTGATGTTTTGGCGTTGTTGCTAATTTTCGTCCAACCTGGCTATTTTTCCATTCTGAGAGAGTTGTCTTCCACTTGCTTTTCAATGGTCGAAAATAAGCGACATCTAAAGGCTGCAGTATATGAGTAGCGTTTGGAGGCAGGCATATAAAACTAATATCGTTCTTTTGACACTCTGATAGCACTTTTGCATTGATATGAGAGGCCAGATTGTCACCAATTACAACTTTTCGGCCAACCTTTTTTTTGAGAATTGGCATGAGATGATTCAAAAACCAGTCCTCAAAAGTGACAAAGTCCATCCATCCACTTTTTGTTCTATTAAATCGTGTCCCTGTAGGACCACTCTCCGTCCATGTTGACCAAAGATGTTCTGATTTATATATTATGTAGGGTGGGATGACTTCTCCTGCTGCGTTGCCACAAAACATAACAGTAAAACTAACTTTAGTCGAGTTAACAATACTTTCAGGATATTTGGTTCCTCGCCTGCATATGACGGTTTTTTTTCCTGGATCGTCTGTGAGATTAGTCTCATCGTAGTTGTAAATGTTGTCTGGTGAAACATTTACTAACTCAGTGTTAAGGTTTTCAATAAAATCTGAAATAACTTGCTCAGAGACTTGAGCTCGAACTCTTTTAATGTTATTAGCCAGTCGTTTTGACAAGCCAGGATGTCTTACAAGAAAATTCTGGAGCCAGTCTCTTCCTGGGGTATTGTTTTTAAACATCCAGACATGCCTTCCTTGCATCAGTAGGTACTCATGAATGATATTTTTAAGATCGGAGTCTGTCAGCGGAAATCCATATTCAGAAAGGCCGGTTATATGGGCTACAAAGGATCTTTCTTCGTCTTCCGTGAATACAGTTGGTCGACCAGGTTTATTCGGATACTTTTGTTTTAATTTATTTTTGAGTGTACTGCGTGGAATATTGTATTTAATCGCAGCAGCACGTTGAGACATGACCTTCGATTTAATTGCGGCTATACACTCGTCAAGCTCTGTTATCGTGTAGTCAACATACCGGCGACTGCCTAGTTTTCTTCTATATGTATTTGGCATTGCTATGGCGATTCATTGACCTTTCAGTACCTTTTAAAAAAAAATGTTTATATATTTATTAAAATTGATACTTTGGCCCAAGCCAGGCGACAACATTGGCCCGCGGGCCAAAGTTGCTCGAAATATGGTACAAAGTATACAACACAATTGTTATCAAAAATTTTCGAGTTACACAAGGTCTAAATAAATTTTAAATACGACTAACATGTCCCCTAATACACGTGTGATATGATCAAATAAATATATTAACGAAATCTTACCAGAAATAACAGTACCAGGAGAAAGTTTGCAGACACGATTTACGCACGTTTTCACTCTCCAACAGTTGATCGAGACTAACAAGTCAATACCTGCGTATGCAACGTGAAATTAGCGTCGAATCGCTAGCCAATACTGCCATCTATTATTTTTAATTGAAACTGCTGCGCTCGCGTGTGAGCTAACAGAGTAGCGAGCTTTGAAATCTTTTTTTTGTTTTGGGCCAAAATTACCCCCCAGGGCTAAAGAAACCCGTGTTTACGGTATGCATTTTATTAAAATCATTACATTTTAAATAACTTGAAAGATTAAATCAGCCCCTCTTATATATATATTAAATATAAGGAAAGAGAATCTTAAAAGACGCATTAAAAATCAGTCTCTCTTATTTTAAAGTTAAATTTTATATAATGACCTCAATATGAGGTGTGCAGTAGTAACTGTGGGAAAAGGATGAATAAATAATTATATACCCGTTCTTTCGATATATCGACTTTCACAATACCAATTTTATTAATTACACCAAGGTTAGGTTAGGTTACCAACAGAACCAGTTTAGTAGATATTTTTAATATAAACGAATTTACTTTGCAAGTTACCTAATTAATTGTTGTTGTATCATAACATTGCGGAATATATGTATATTCCGATATAGATTCCTTATAGATTTAAGTGTTTTTTAACACCTATGATATTTTATATGCATAGAGCAGTTTCAGCTTTGAGTAATTATAAACGACTACAAAAGGCATAAAAGGTTCTTTTGTTTTGTTAGTTATTAATTTCAATTTGAAAATGCAGCTTGATAGGATTGAAAGGACTTTTTTATTTTCTGTTTTCGTTTTGAGAATATATTCTATTGTCTTAGTTTTTGACCGGTAAGATATTTTCTTAACACTAAATGAATGAATCATTTATTGGACACACAAATTACAGTAAATACATATACAGGTATTATAGCGTGATGTGTCAAAAAGGCGTACGACATGTTATGTGTACGACAGTCGATGTTCAGCTGACGCCAAAGGTAGCTTACAGTTCGAATTATAATATACATTTAAAAGTTTATTACTCATGGGTTTGTGACAAAGAATTTCTTTTTTTATTTTTGTTTCTGTTATTCATTATATATTGATCTTATTATGCTCTCTGGACTGGATTAATCAAAGTAAGTTCAATTAAAATAACCTGATAGGTATATTATCTTATATGCCGTTTAACTATGTTAAGCTACCCTGCAGCAAATAAAGCTGTTTCACACAATTTTATTTTTCATATATGAAATCACTAATTTGCCTACATATAATATGTTATGTTTGTTATTGGTATGTGTATCTATATTTATGATATTTTAAAGTTGATGGGTTTTTTGTTTGTCTTGTTGAACGCGACAAATAATTAAAATTTATGATTATTAGACATCATCACATACGTTATCCAAATTCCAAGATGAGTAGTTAAAGCCTCCGTATTATGGAGTATCTGAGACGAACCACATCACCTAGACCCGAGACAACATAGGAAAGTCCACCTTCTACATTGACCCAACCGGGAATCGAACCCGGGACCTCAGAGATTACGACATCTTGAACAGTCGTGCGAACCAGCTGGCTGCGCAGGTCGTCAATAAATTTGAGAAGCTACTGGTCCGAATTGATTTATTTTTTGGCGTTGAATAGTTCATTTATTAAGAAAGGCTATAGGCTATATAATATCACTCTACGATTAATAGGAGTGACAATGATACATGTTGCAAAAACAGGAAAACTTCGCAGGCGGAGCCGCCGACGGAAAGCTAGTACTTTATATAGGACAGATATTACCTATCATCTACTCCATGCTATCATACAGAGTTTATTATCTGTCACATGTCTAAAGGTTGTTAAAGCTATCTTTAATAAGACGAAAATAAGTTAATGACGTCATCAGACGAAGATTATGCAACAGAGTCTATTAGTTTATCATTCTACGACCCTTGCCCTAGTCTGGTCTACATGCGAGGGTATTTAATTGTTACGAGTATATGTAAAATTATACTTTAATGAGTAAATTGGAAGGTTGTTTTTCCTGCTATATTGTCGTTCTAGATTTGTGTTGACTTCTGATTTTCCTTTTCTTTTTTTCAATTTCACTATACAAATATTAACTTCTAAATAAATAGAAAATAATAGTTTTCTACATTGAACCGACCGTGAATCGGACTGGAGACCAAAGAGATGGCACACTTAAACCATATAATAAAAATGTCACATATAAAGAACGCCTTGATAACAAATAAATTTATATAAATTATAAATATAAATTTTAAATATTTTATGGAATAAAAGAATTAAACTCAATCACACACACAGGGTGTGTGATTGAGTTTTGTTTTATTGAAGAAAAACAAGAAGAAAACGTCAAAGGATAATGCTATTCGACAGAAATTCATAACGCATAATTGAGGATTATGTCAAATTGATGATTATTCTAATTTTAAATTTTGTTGGCACCAAAATCTTTACGTGTATTACAAATTCTATTGTTCATTACCTCAATCCGCATTGGGCCAGCGTGGAGGGTCATGGCCCATCCTCCTTAACCATTCATAAGGAAGGCCTGAGCCCCGCAGTGGGGACGTAAAAGGGCTGGTGAAGTGAAGTGATTGTTCATTATTACATATTTAATAGAACTTTAGGCAAAATTTTAGATGAAAAAATAAGAAAAGGTCAGAGGTCACTTTTTTTCCACAGAGGCATTACGCAAAATCGAGTATAAAAATAGTTTTTAAGTGAATTGAAAACTGTTATTATCATAATACGATATGCGTCATTTGAATAAAAATGTTTTATAAATAAAAGGTTTATTTTAAAGTAGTAAAAGCATTAAGTTCTTTTCCGTGTTTAGTATCGTCACCGTTTTTTTGTATCTCTGACGTTAAAAGATGTCGCGCGAATGCTAATAAGATGTTTTTAATTTATTTATAAACATAAATGTTAATTTTTATTTAATTATATTTTGTGGAATCATTTTTTTTTTATAATTTATTTGCGTTTGTATACAAAAGAGATGTAAAAGGTAATACAATTATCGCCTATTAACAGTAGCATGCAAATGTAGTAAAAGAAGACACTATAAGCACTGATCGATCCACCCCAGGCTAACACTCAGTTTCTATAGTCTAGGAACTCATGTATATTAATTTTTAAAAACATTTATTTTTTTATTTATTTATAGCATACATTATTTAAGCCTTTTACAAATAAAAAAATAAAAATATTCTTAAAACTATTATAACTAATAATAAAATTATAATATGTTCATAAGCAATGATATTACAATAAAAGAAGGTAGATAGGTCATGTCGGAACTAATCAAAAAGAAGGTATTAATACAATGTCAAAAATTGCCCCAAGCATATACACACGCACATGGCACGATACTCTCCAATAATTCATAGACTATTATTGAACATGTCACAGACCAGCCGTATAATGATTTAATGCATGTTTAATGCCTACTTTTACCTAAACGAATTAACTTCGATCAACAGTTCAACTTAAAAATGTTCATGACCAACATTATTTCTCTTTGTCGTTAGTGTATATATTATTTGGCCATGTATAAATAATGAAGCTTTCTAGCTATAAAATAAAAGAGCTTCGACTGAAATCGGAGTATTTTTTTAGCTCCGGAGTTAGGTTTCGATGTTCCCAATTCAAACCCCGGTGTTTCAGAGTTTCAGTCTCACATAGATTTTCAAATTAATGTAAGGTAGAGCATAGGCACTAAAGTCAAATTGTCCGTTCCGTTACTTTAATAATCTTTGACATATCTTTTTCACAATTTGTAACCGGAGTATTTACTCTTTCTTTTTAAGACATACAAATATGACCCTTTGGTCTTTAGACGACTTACTTTTGTTGTTTCTGCAGTTTCACATAACTCAGGTATGCTTATTAGCATAGTTTTAAGGTGACACTTTTTGAATTCAAGTAACCTATCTACCCTTTTTTATTGTAATACCATTGGTCATGAAAGCAAAAACAATAATAAAGTTAACTTAAAACCGGTTGTAAAATAATATTTTAAATAATCTTGTCACATAACTTGTTAAATGTGTAAAATGAGAAACGCCACGGAGAAATTAAACATATAAAAAATAATAACATCCGCTTACTACGTTTATTTTAAAAGTCAAAGTAAAATGTTGCTAAAATTGCAACATTTAAATGCCAAGTCGTAACTTGCAAGATTGATAGTTATCAGCATTTACAACGCGTTCTTTTATGTGCAATTTTTAGCGGAAAGTTATATAAATCGCGGTTTTAATTTCTATAAACTAACTAGCTGTTTTTCCGTGACGTTGCATGCGTAATTTATATAACCTATGTCACCGTCGTATTATGTAACTTCCCATAGATGAAAGAATTTTTAAGATGAGATTAGTATTTCCAAAGCTACTTGTAAACTATACCTTATCATACCCAACTACCTTTATCATATTCGTTTAGATACATTGTACAGTGAAACGGAACTTTGTCATCCTATTTTCATTTAGTTGTATATATTGCATATAAGGAGTACCTTGTAAAGTATAATTTTTTATTTTTTTTATTTATTCGGTACACAAACAGAAATACAATTACATCAATAAATAAGTCATCACGTAACAATGCAGCATGTCGAGTTGCACTTCCAATGACATGTGTACACAACATCATGAGACAAAATCAAGGCAAACATAATTTAGAGTGGGTTCAAAATTCATGCATAATTAAAAAATAAATAAATAAAATTATTAGCTTTCCTAATCTCATAATGAATATGTATAATTATAATTAAAATCAATAAATTAAACAATAAAATACAATACAATATCTATCCCATTTTCAATTTACATATTCCATTCCTAAAAACGTTTAAAGACGAACTGTAGATGTCAGGTATTGCCAAATTATCATTATTTTTATGAAGTTCATTAAAGTCACGGCATATTCTATGTATTGGATTGTTAAATGACAAATTTATTTTATTTTATTGTCAATCAATACACAAAAGATAATGATATGATAAAAATATCTTAACTTATAAATGTTGAGAATTTATACTATATTTAATAATACAATGATAAAATACAGACAATGCGTTCTAGATATATTTTTTTATTTTATTACTCGCAGTGATTTCATTTGTGTGCCTTATGAAATGTATAAACGTCAATCTTTATTAATACAAAAAGAAAGTAAGAGATTGCAAATGTTTGATCAGCGGAGCGCATAAGTAAACCTAATCTTTAATTCAAGTTGGAAGTGGAGAAAGTACATCGTGCGTCAATACCTGTCGGATTATTGTGAGCGATAATTTAAAATAAACGCATATTCATGACTTGTTAATTTTACGCTGATTGTACAACACCAGGTCGTGCAGGTACGCCAGTTCATCATAAAACGCAATTTTCAGCAATCTTGGCTTTTATATTGTAATGTGTTAAGATTTAAATTTCAATATTTTATCTAAATCATTGACTACAATGTGACAATAATTTATCAATTTGCCCTATAAATTATGAATTATACAGATTAATTTGTATTGACTTTATTCTTTATTGAATTAATTTGTATTGAATATTGATACTAGTTCGTTGTCCGTTCGCGTCTTGAGGGCTACCGTATTTTTGCTCACCAGATGGCGCGACATTTGCGAAAGGTCCTGTTAAAGTTTACAACGAGATTGAACCCATAATTTTACAACGAGATTGAACTTAAATCAAATTTCAAATAATCCATATCCAATAAACACTAACCCCTGATTTAGCTGTTCTTTCATCCCACCTTTTGCACTACTCTTCTTAGCTCTATTTTTTAAAGTTTATTCGTTTATTTGAAAACATTCATTACAAATTATGATATTTGAAATTTTGAAGCTCTCACGCTATACTAGCGCCTATAGTGGCATATTCAAACGCCAATTTATTTATTAGCCGGTATGTTTGTAAGAATGTTCATCTGTTTCCTTATAACTTTGAGACAACTCATCGTAACTTCATAAATGAGGTATCATTAGAGGCGACTTAGTTGATCGCGTTCTATAGTATGTGAAGTTACATTAAATTTGTAACAACGCCCTCTATAGAGCATAAATAAAAACTAAAAAACATATATTATTCAATAATTCCGTGTATCGAATGAAAGGGCTTAATTAGCACATTTAAATTTGTTTTGTTATGATCAGTGGCATACGACTATGCTGTCCTTTGGTTATCGCCGTTATAATATAGCTATCGCCATAAAATATTATTTTTTGTTTTAATTTCTTTTGAGCGTGATTTAGCTGTTGTCGGGTTTAAGTTTTTATTTAAATATTCTAAGTATTTAGATAGATATAGTAACATTTTTTCTTAATTTTAATACCAGATCATTTGTATTTATTTCTATACAATCAATATTAAATCACATTCACAATTTTGTGTAAATATTAGCATACAGCTTAAATTATTAATCTTGTCAAAAAAGGTTTTAGCAAAACTTCGCCATAAGAAGTGTCAAGAAACTTAATTATGCTAAATTGCGAAGGCCAACTGCCAACCCCATTGACAACGCCACTCAAACATCAACATTTTGACACAGTCTGACGGACGAGTTTATGACGTCAGTGAATTTTACGCATTTCATTGTTGAAGACAATCTTTATTCAGAAATAAAATTAGCATATGACTGAAATTTTCTGTTTGATTATCATGTTTTAATTAGTTACACCTGAAGTGTATTGAAAAATGTCACTTTTAAGTAATTCCGAATTTTGTTTTATTATTATATTACATTTCGGACATGTTTATACCGTTTTCGTCAAACTATCAAGTTTCAGATTATGACATTGACAATTTAAATGTACCGCGTAACAAGTCGAAGTATATATATTAAATATCATCAATTCCAGATTTTTTAGAGCAACAGCATCATGTTTTAAACAGCCTAGAACTTAACGTTAATAAATTAATACCTTCTGCAAAAGGTAAAAGGCTTGATTTCATTGAAACTCTATGCTGTCACAGCATGACTCGACGTAGTTGTTTATTGCATCTGTGTCAGTTAAAATGTTTTAGAATTAAATCCATGTCAATAAGAATATTGATATTTTGTCTAGAAAAATGCAAAAAAATACTGTTTCAAGCACCTCTAAACTTTGTTGCTCTTTATGAATAAAAAATCGACTCATTGATGACGCAAATTCTGTATCTCGCTAGATGCAAAGGTAATAAATAAATAGCGTCATACGACAGGGTCAATATACCTTCAAATTGAGATCGTCGGCCAAATATGGTGTCTTCGGCCATATTCAGCTCTTGTAGTGACGTATGTATGTAGACCAAGGGTTTCCAAACTTAAGTCGTCTACTGCCCACTTTGAGAATATGTTTTAAGCGACCCCATTTTTTACCTACCTAAAAACCACTGTAACTTCAAATTACATTAATTATTGGGAGCTATATTAGCGGAAATTAAAAAATCATTCTAAACAAGACTTTCAAACGGAGTGACCGATTGACATGAAATTTATTTTATTATACAATAAAACAGGACAGATATGCATAAAATACACGGAGAGAAATATAGAACCGAGTTATTATAAATAATCTACTAATTAATATAATTCATTGATGTTCACAACTTGTAGTCGACAGTCGAAAGCTCATTCAGTATCGAAGCATCCTCGTAGATGAAATTACAAATCTTCCCATTTATCTTCTGAGTATCTTGCCGCCCCTCTCTAGGCCTGCAGCGCCCACAAGGGGGTGTTATTGCCCACTTTGGGAAGGGCTGATGTAGACGAAGTTATAACATCAATTTAACATAAACCATATTCGATATCGCTTTAAAAGTACTTGTGTATTGTCTGAAATTGACGCAGGTGAATTATTTATTCGTGTATTAGTTACCCAGTCCGCCTTTGGAGCGGTATAATTTACATGTAGGTTTGATTATTTTCATGTTTTTTTTCCTGTTATCTATCTAATCCTTAACGTAAAAGGAGGCAAAGAGGTTTGTAACGTGGCATTAAAAACTTATTTTTATTTATCGACGTTTATTACACTTTTCATAGATGCTCGATTTATGGCTTCTGACATCTTTTTATTAATACGCTTTTAATCTGATCGCGGAAGGTGAGTCTTGACCTTATTCGACTTCTACATATGTCCACTTTCCCGTTGTATCTCAATTGCATCATTATTTCACCCGATATTTTCTCTACATACGTCTAAGAGCATACGTATTTTACTGTTACTGGCACAGTTCTGATATCTTTAAAGATAATCGTTGAATTCAGCCAATTAAGTAAACCTTAAATAATTATAGTGAGATGTTAAATGTGTCTGAATAATTCAAGATATTTTAATTGAAGGCCTTGACTCGAAGCCGATACAAAATAATATATTTAAATGAAATATAATTCATTAGCGTTATTACTTTTCTTATAATATGAATATACCGCTTCAATTTCTATAGATTTCATTAACATGATTTTATAATAACCATTCGCTAGAAACATGTGAATATCTGTATAGTAATTTTTGAGTTTATCCAAAAACGATCTTTAAAGAAATAAGAGAAACAAATTGTATTATGGCTTGGCTAACCAAAATTTTCATTGCAGCCGGAGATTGTTCTGTGAAATATTTGTTATCTAAGTTGTGTTGATAAATAGAACTTATTTTCTTATTTTCCTTTCGTGGTTCGGATGTGATATATAACTTACGTAGGTACATTGTCTTTACCTAAAAGTATCTACCAGAAAAACAGCTTAAAATAGAAATTATCTGCTGTTAACACTAAATATTTGCATTATCCAAGAGCACCGGACTTATAGAATCGTAAATCGAGTAGATCTGTTTGGACGCTAGTTTAATTTAGTAATGACTGGAATTAAAAAAAAATTACAAAGGTTTATTGCAAAATTTGTTATTGAAAATTATGAATTACTTTGAAAATAGTCGGCTTTACATCAAACTTGATTAGAAAAATTTGGGTTTTATTTTGTGGTTTAAAAGACAATAAATTAATTCGAATAGTTAAGTGATAACCTAACGGATTGGCGCTTCGTTTTATACCCGCGATAGTAAACTCTGTAGAAAATAAACTAATAATTTTGCTACAAATAATGCTTCTTCACTCGTTTCTCTGTCTATAAGTCTCAAATGGCTACTTTTAAAAAAAACAACGTTATATCATTTCGTTATTTAATTATCATAAAAGCATAATGGAAAATTACTAGTGATTATTTCAACAGAGCGATACAAATTAACAGGGGCATTTGTTAGATTGCTATTTTTACTTAACACTTCATGCGTGTTGGTTATCGAGTCTTGTTTACATTGAACCTGCCTCTTAGTATAGCGTTATCGTGTTCAGTTTTTTTACTTTCATTGTAACAATTGCTGCTTATATTCTCAATGTATTTAGAGCGTATTTCTGATAATTATAGTAACCTAGAAAATTCATAATTTTAATTTGGGTTTAACTTAATTTATTTTACGCCATTTTGTGGATTAACATTATGTTGAAGCAGGGTATGGATTGACTTAGTCATGTATTGATTTCTATTGTTGCTTATTGTTTTGTTTTATGTTTATTTAATAAATGTTTTCTGATTTCTCTTCATCTTGTTCTTTAGTGTTCAATCTTCTTAAAATTTTATAAATGTTTCTGCAACCCAGGGAAATTTGAAAAATAATCAACTCCTGTATACTATAATCAATAAGTTTTCTGCTACTGCTGAATTGGAGTCGCTTGACAGAATTAAACACTAAATTTAAGCTAGTTTCAAAACAATTGGCGCTAATCTCGTTCTACGTTAATAGAATTGTAACGTTATGTTGAAAGCTAAAACAAGAGTTGAATTGAAATAATTTTCAACCTGATTTTAATTTACAAAGTTAATATATTTTTTGCGTCATATTCATAACGATATGATTAGTTTTTAACTTAAATAATTATAAATAGCAATCTATTTTTAAAAACGTTGAATTTAAAAAATGACTATATACTTAACTTTTGAACAGACTATCACTGTTTTTTATAGCTCATTAGGGGCATAAAACAGATGTACGATAAGCACATGTGTTATTATTCGTATTTAAACTATACCGCAAAATAAATTAACATTCTGATGAATCAATATGAGTCAATTAATTTTGGAGCTCTCTTTTTCAATACCAAAAAAGGCGGATAATATTTATTTATTTATGGTTAGTAGGTTTTAAAAATATACTTGTAAGGAACGCTCGTACGGTTCCAAATCGTACATGACCGAGTTTTTAAAAGCATTATATTTGATTAATATGGCATTCAGAGCACTATATTGATATAAATTTTATGGAGAAATATTTAAAACCTCCGCCACCTAAGACTATATACCTAAGATTTTTAAAGTATCACGGTACGTACATTGTGTATCTATCAACCTATTTCTTCACGCAGTATCCGTTGCGTAGTAGACAGAGAGGACCGAGTGCCACAGGGCAAGGTCTTACATACACATTTCGCCTCCTCCAATTCCCTTACTCTTTTTATGCATCCTCAGTTTATGGCTTTTAAAATTAACTTCCAACAGTGGTGGCATTCCTCGTCTTCTTCATTCTGCCAATTTCGTTATATATCAGTTTTGTCATTCCGTAGTGTCCTTGATATCTCATTTCTATTTTGTTAAGCTTAAGTATACCTATTATATATCGCACACCATGAGTATATATCGAGAATAGATCGTTTAGTATCACAGGCACGTAATACAATATGTCAGCGCATAGGTGGTCTATTATAAGCACTTCATATTGCAATAACGTAATACAACTATTACGCAATATTTATGTATATTTTTGCAATTAATCGTGCATTTAACTGGTTACGGTAAGTTATTTACATTGTTTGTTAATGATGAATTGTTTTTAAATTTTGTTTTGCGAATATGTTGCTAGATTGAAGACTCTGTGATCTATGGAATTTGGGTTAAGAAATATGTTTTGTAAGGTTTGTTTAATAAGGTTTTATGTATTTTACATCATATTTCGTTTGAATTCTTTGAAACTCATGTTACTTATTTAATTTATGAAGTTTGGATATAACTAATTTTAGTTGGAGTGGCATAGACTATCTACATAAAAACTATAAAGAGGGTTCGATCGATGGTTTGTTTGCATTGTTTGGTTTTAAGAAATCTCACCAACGGAAACAGCTAGTCTTTTATAATGTTATGTATTTATCATTCGATCTCAGTGCTTCTAGTTTACAATTGTGAAAGTAAATTATGATTTTTGTTCGTGTACTATATCACAAAATAAATGGAACAGGGATGAAATCTGCGTTAAAAAAAAAAGAAATTCTATTTAGTCTGTATTTTTTTGTTTCAAGTGACCATGAAATGGTTTAGATAATAAGCATTAAAGTTAAGGAGAGGGGGCTCGCTACGTCACAACTATGTTGAAAATGACATCACATCGCGTGATGACTTTGCATGCCAATGTTGTAATTTATTGTTAATAAAAAAAAATAAAGATACGTATTTCATATTCTTCAATAATTAGTTAGCAACCCTTTTGAGATCCTGCTTTACCGCGTAACAAATGGAACTTCATACATATGTCATTGACTTCTAATTAAATTAAATTAATGTGCTTATTAAATTTTAGACAACATAACATACATTGCTCGGATGTCAAATTAAGTTGTAAAAGCACTGAAATGAAATGAAAATATCTTTATTCAAGTAGGCTATTACAAGCACTTTTGAATCGTCCAAAAAAACTTTTTTCCCCTACCACTTGTTCAGGACGTCTTTTAGCTGACAAGAAGAACAAGCGAAAGAAACTTATCAGCTTTTTATCATAAGTAATGACATTTACATAAATCATGTCATTACCAAAATAATATGTATTATCAATTTATCACAATAGTAAATACAACTTTCAAAGTCTGTAGGACATAAGTTGAACATATAATTAGTCTTTATAGAACAAAGCGAAGGCTATTAATTCCATGCATTGCGATCCTTAAAGTAATCATCAACTTTATTATTATAAAGTTGATGATTACTTTAAGAATTCATGTAAAGAATATACTTATGAGTAAAGGCTATTGCCTTTACTCATAAGTATATTCTTTACATGAATTTGAAATTTATTTATGGGTAGGTCAATTACATTTTGTGGAACTTTATTGAACATAGCAATACATTTACCCAGAAATGATCCTCTGATTTTTTGAAGTCTGAAGCTTGGAACGGCAAGTTTATCTTTATTTCTTGTGTTAAGATTATGAACACAACTTTTTTTTGTGAAGGAATCGTAATGTTTTCTTGTGTACATAATATTCTCATAGATGTATTGAGAGGCAACAGTCAGAATATTTATTTCTTTAAATAGTTCTCTGAGAGATTCCCTAGACCGTAAATTATATATAGCACGGACAGCTCTCTAGTGTATTATACATATCTGAAACAAAGAATGTACAATAAGGGACTGTAACAATCAGACTGGAGATTGAAATGAAAACTTTTTGTGTCGTTGCAACGCAAAAAAAATTCAATTAGATTAATGTACATTTAAAAAACTCAGATAAGACAATATCCTGTCCAGCGATTGATTCTGTAATCACTGTCAGACACTAGCTGTCGTCAGTGATAAAGTACCAAATAATTATACCCTCATAATGTCATTAGCCTTGGATATCATTAGTGTACGGTCGGCCTATTAGCATGTGTCTGGGTGTCTCATTATTTCGTCCATACATGGATATACGTTGTAGGGTGCATATACAACCTACTGAGTATTGAAGTCTCACCGTGAGTTTTTTAAAAAGGCGCTTAGAACAAATCGCTAATGACGTCTGTTTTTTACGTACTTAAGCGAATTTCGCAAGAGTCGATCATAGGATCGGTGGTCAATTTTTTTTTTATATTTAACTCTTTCTTGCTTTGAAAGAACGTATAGCGATCTTGGCTGCATCTGCTTAATCACGTGATGGATAGCCTGTTGTTGAAAAAAAAAAGATTTTTGTTAATATGGATGTGCCCTTAGAAAGAAAATTATAATTTATTGATCCAGTATTTTTTTACTGAGGTTCTAAAGAAGTTGGTAATTTCAATGAGCAGAAAATAAATTTTGCACTCTGAAAATAGTCATTAACGAGGAACTATAATACAACATATGAGTATGTTTTAACGACCTAATTGAGTCAAAGCGTCAAGTAGAAAATTTTCATAAAAAATTACGAGGTTATTATATCGAGGTTATTATATCTTAACTTTTTTAGAGTATATGAAAATCGAATACCACGTGAAACATTTGTTTAACTTTCGCAAGGGATCGGAAAAAAAATTATGGCGTTTTCACACTGGTGCGTGAAGCCATAGATCACGCACGCCTAATATGGCCGACCTCTGCACGCTCATTTCAATGGTCAATAAAACAATGGCCGACCAATGAAATTGGGGAACAGAAATAGTAAGCGTACGCGTGACCAGTGTAAATATATACGGCTCCATCCGTAGTCGTTAGAATCAGATCCAGAATTACTGTCTTATACACGGTATAAAGGTGTCAACACGAGATTCAGCCTCATGATGCAGAAATAACCTCGAGCTATTAAGTAATTTGCATTTCACTAGCATTGAGGGTCATGGCCCATCCTCCTTAACCATTCATATTCTTATGGTCTTATTGGACAATCCACATATTGCTATCATCAGGGGTTATGGCCTATCCTCCTTAACTAACCATAAGGAAGGCCTGAGCCTCTGCAGTGGGGACGTAAAAGGGCTGATGATGATATTTATTTAACGACAAACTTTTTTTTTATACCGAGGGGAACTCACCTTAACATGCCATCGACCTGGGCGAGAGGCCGACTGAACCCGGGCTCTCCCACTGCAAGGGACGGCGGTCCAGTACAGTGGGCCTACCGTGCAAACCCCCGTACTACCCTCTCGCGTGGTCCGGCACCTGGTATCTTGAATTAAGTCCCAGGTGGGCCCGGACCGTAGGTGGGCCCGGACCGTATTTAACGACAAACTGCGCAATTGTGAAAACGAACGATGTAATAACATTATAACACATGCGTTCTGGTTTCTTTCTCGATGTTGTACTTATAAATAACGTGTAAGACGTCCGAGCCACTTATTTTATAGCGATAATAAACTTTACGATCCATAAATATTTGAAATCAATATATCTTGCTATGAACGATGTCGCATTGACTCTATGACCCAACATATCGAGATATACTTTATAATTATATGCACTTGTGGTGACTTTTAATACTTCGATTACTTGTGGTATGAATGAATAAGTTAAATATCATTGCATATGCAAATTCTAAGTATAAATGAGGCTCTCTCACTTCTAACAATATTTTAGAATAGGCCTGCGAATTTCATATTAAAGAGGGCGGCGCATACACTCATATTCACTAATCTTCGGCAGGTTTTATACCAAGAAATAATGTCCAAATAAGCTTTAAAATAAGAAAACTACTTAAACATAAGGCCTCTGTCTGTGAAAGTCACGTGAAGTATAAAAATTACTCAAAAAAATTTATCCCTAAAATTCTTTTTTTCTGTTTCTTATTGTAATTTTTTATAAAGAAATATGAGTATATGAGTCAATTTGCAGTGAAATATTAACTTTTATTTTTACTTTTAATGGTTAGTGCTTAGTTAAGAGCATTAAAAATAGGAGCTTCACTAAATTTTGGATGTCAATATATATTAGCTATACTTTAACAGTGCTATTAATAAACAAGGTTTAGCGTCAGAGTAAATTTACATTAAAATTGCAATTTTAGTATTAGTTCAAATTCATATTATACGGAGAATAAACAAACCTACTACCTTTTAGAAGTAAAAAATAATCTCGTAGAACCTCGTACTAAGTCAATCTTTGCTAAGTCTCTGTTTAATAATATGAATTTTGACTAATACTAAGTGCAGTCTCAGCGTTAATTAACTCCAACGTTAAACCTAATTAATAACACTGTTAAAACTTATTAAAAACACTGTAAATCATTATAAATGATTAACTGAAATAACTTTTTAAGACTTTTTTTTTTGTTATAGTCTGTAACAAGTTGCGTGCCGATACGCAACTTGTTATTTTAACTAAAATTTTAAATACACTATCTTCACTTTTAAACAATCGCGCTGCATTATTTCATACTTATAATAACGGGTATTAGACGCGATTTGTACACTGACCTGCGCCGACGTTTCGGCCGGGTTGCACCCGGGTTGCACCCGGGTTGCATTTTTACACTGACCTACGCCGACGTTTCGGCCGGGTTGCACCCGGGTTGCATTTTTACACTGACCTGCGCCGACGTTTTGGCCGGGTCCGGGTTAAAAATTGCGTCTAATACCCGTTGTATTAGACGCGATTTTTAACCCGATTAAATATTTTTAATTATAGGTACGTAAATATACTATCGTTGTACAGATCTATTTTATATAAGTATACTCACTATTTTATTTGGTCATATCGATGGACTTAAATATTTAAACAATGGCATATTCTATTATTATTTTGCGTTTTTACACTCTGATAACTTCCAGAATAATTTTTATTCAATAAGTACGACGACTAATTTTTATTTGTTTATCCGCCAGATTATTGAAAAATATTAAACACGTATTTTTTTATTTATTCCGTAATCATTAAATTACGACGATACATTGTCACGCTTTTGCACATTTTCTACAAACCTGTGACGTAGCGAGCCCCTACTCCTCAGCTTCAATACTTTTTCTTGTCAAATAGTAGGAAAAAAAACTTATCTAATATTTTTCTATTATCTGACTGACAGACTGAATAGATTTTTTTCTTATCCAGTTATCATCCCTATTATTTAAGTAGGTTTGGCAAAGGTTGGCATTATAATTAAATTCATGTTTAGGAAAAAAGAGGCAAATATTGTTTTATCGAGATAAAATGAAATATTTTGTAGTGGCAGTATTTTGTTTTATTGGCTGCCCGAAAGGCGCAGAGCTGTAAATTTATAAACTGTATATTAATATTTAATAATAAATTAAAAAAATAGTAAAAGTGATAAATGATTCACAAATAGTCGATAATTTGGAAGTGGAAATTAGTTTATACGATGATTTAACGGTATAAAATTTCATCCTAATCCGTTTGTAGTTTAGCGTAAAAGAGTAATTCTAAGCTTTTACATTTTTATATTAGTAGGGTTATCTTCGCGCGTGCATCAGCACGTAGGTTTGTATTTTATTATTTTTACCTAAAAGAGATCGGTAGCCCTAACTCCAAGGTTGCGTGTAAATATCGCAACAAGAGTGGTGATATAACACTATTATATATTATTTACACTTTACGCTATAAATGACCTGAATTCTATTGGAATTGTCTGTTGTATTGACGTCATGAACGGCCTAAGGTATTGTTTTCTCGACATTATTTGGTGCAAAGTTACTGACACGCAATGTGTATTGCAAGGTCAGTTATATTAATGCAATTTTGTAGTTTGATTAATTTGAATAATAGCATATTGTCTTGCAACTACTTTCTGTTCGCAACTTCGAGTTTGTGGATGTAATTCTTAAGGTGAAACAAATTAAAAAAGAATAACTGTGGTTATTGACTTTATTTGGATACGATTGTTCAGTGTCTAAAATATGTATTTCTTTCTGATTTATTCTATAATTCAGCTATATTTATAGTTACTATATTTAGTGAAAGTTCATAATATTTTAATGATTCTATAAATTGCACATTGTGACCTCAATTTTGACTTTTTTTTTCCAATTATTGCTTTCAAGTATCTGTGTTTGTTACATGGTTGTAGCTTTTAATATGCTTCAGCGCAACATTCTGATCATTATGAAAGTATAATTAAACAAATATAGTATTTTTATTTATTTTTGAATTTAATTTTTCAATGACAGCATTTATTTTTGTTTAAATCCTGAAGATTATTTAAATTACACAATTAATTTACTGGTATTAACTAGAATATATACGAATACAGTATTACATCCAATATGTTTGAAATTCAACGCCTGTCTGAAAAGCAAAGCTCATCTTATGTGTCTTAGCTCTCTTTTAATATTTTGTCTAAGGTATATATTAGTTTTGCGTCACTGATGTTTTTGTATTTCTATATTTGAAAACTCGTCATATTTTTATTGCTTACTTATGAATGCAATTCATTAATTAAATTATTTTCTGCTTACGTGCGATGTCATATAAAACATTAGAACTTGCGTTGGCGTCAGTTTTTTTCTTTCATAGTGGTTGGATGTTTTATATTATTTGAAAACCCGTTGTATTTTTATTGTTTACTTATGAATGGAATTTATTAATCAAGTTATTTTCTGCTTACGTACGATGTCATATAAAACGTTAGAACTTGCGTTGGCGTCAGTTTTTTTTTCATAATGGTTGGATGCGCACGGTTGGAGATCAATAGGTCATTTTTTTATAAAACCTCGATTTCCGTTCGGCGTTGACGTCACAATAGAAGATTTACCTAGAAATCTAGCTTTCTAAGTATTCACATCAATCTAATATTATAAAGAGGTAAATTTTCATTTGTTTGTAAGCTTGGTAAATTGAAAAACTACTGAACGATATTTAAATTTTATTTCATTGATATAAAGCTACATTAGTCAACGAGTAACTTACGCTAATTCAGGCCAAATTAATTCAGCAATCAGTTTCAAACATATAATAATTGGAAATACTCATCATGGTCTCAAATTAAATTGTTTTTTTTTTCATAATTGATGCATTTCTAATGATACCCGACACGTTGAAATCAGCTAAACCTTTTTTTATAGTTTAAGGCGACATTACCATCGCACACTACATTATATATTTTCAAATTTAGAACACAGATAGGGCTTTTATTTACATATTTTTAAATTAGGTATAATTTGTGTACTTTTTCTTATACATGCTAAATTATTGGGATATTGTATTCATTTTAATTTTCATAAAACTTTTTCTTAAGGAAACTATTTAGTTAGCTAATACCCTGTCTGTATACCAAATTTCATCAAAATCCATTCAGTAGTTTCAGCGTGATTGACGGACAAACATCCAAACAAAGAAACTTTCACATTTATAATTAGTAGGTTTACTTAATTCTTAAGGTCATAATTAAATCTTAATGAATGTTTTGCAACTGGGTACAACTAATTTAAAAGTTATGGTAGAAAAAACGAACTCATACCTACAATCCCTAAATAAATTACATTCATTTTGAACAATAGTAATTACAAAGCGATAATAAATTATCAAATAGGTATAATTATTTATTTCATGACTGTCCAAAGAGAGTGTAATATTATTCTTTTTTTTTTTCTTTCATGATTATTATTTATTATACAAATACATTTGTTTATAAAAATAATATTTTTGTTGTTACAGGTAAATAAATATGGTCTAATAAGAAGTTTGCTATCAAGTGACTGGTAAGTAAAATAATATAATAAAAAGTAGGTAATAAAATGGTTCTTCGTTTTTTGATTGAGGCGAATTAAAATATTCCAAAAACAAATAAACCATCCAATAAAATCATGAAATGGAAACTAGTGAAACAACAACGTATAAAAAATAATGACGTAACTCGGACAAAGTGGACTTAGATACGTCATTCAACGATACTTATATTTTTTTTCTTTTTATTATTTTATTTTTAGGGGTAAGCAAACAGTTATACAGTTTACATTGATATTACAAAATTAAACATATGAGATTTTATTGTATACCAACAACGTACACCTCATCATCATCAAAACAAACTAGTTTACACGTGGTCGCACATTAAGTTTTCCAAAATCCATAGGAGAGCTATTAACTATAATTGAAATCTGTCAATTTGACAGAAGAATTGACATTACCTTGCATAAAACATATGTTATATTAGATTATCTATTTATGAGGTACAAACAACAGAGAACTAAACAAAAAATATATATCAAAAATTATACTTTTTTGACAATACATTCATTAATATTCTATCTATCTTCTATCTACACTGGACCGCAAAGAAAACGGGTCGGTTAGAAAATCGTCAATATCTTGAAAACTACTTAACTTATTTTTATGAAATAAAAACTAAATTAAAGATTATTTAATTGTAATTTATTGAATATAAAAAAATACAAATTAAAAATTGTCTATTTTCAATAAATGTCAAACGAATGAAAAAGGTAGTTTTTCTGACATTTTCGTAAATATGAATTGTATAAAGATGTGACGTTTTACGCATGTTAGTATTTCGTGTTGCCTCCACGAGCTTGCAAAACTGCGGCTATGCGATTCGGCATACCTTCCACAAGGTTTTAAAGGCGATGCTGCGGAATGTTCTGCCATTCCTCGATCAAAGCTCCTTTCAATTCACGCAGCGTGATTGGCGGCGGATTCCGTTGACGTACACGTCGTCCCAGTTCGTCCCATGCATGTTCGATGGGGTTTAAGTCGGGGCTTCGTGCTGGCCACTCCATGCATGTGATACCGACTTCGTGAAAATAGTCGAACACTATCTGAGCTGTATGCGGGTGGGCGTTGTCTTGTATAAAAACAGCATTTTCGCCCATATCTACTAAAAATGGACCAACATAGTCATTAAGAATTTCATTCAAATATCGTTCTGCTGGTAAACTGCCATTTTCTATCACTACTAGCTCAGTACGGCTTTCGGAAGAAATCCCAGCCCACACGTGTATAGAGCCACCGCCATATGGTACTTTTTCTTCTATACAAGCTTGGTTATAGCGCTCTCCCGGTCTTCGGTACACACTTTTCCTCCCATCGTGCTTGTATAAACAGAATCTAGACTCGTCTGAAAACATAACTCTTGACCAGTCATCCAGAGTCCAAGTTTCGTGTTCTCTGCTATAACTCAGCTTTGAGTTTAAGTGGTGTCTTTCTAATTTTGGGCCATTTGCAGGCCTTAATGGTCTCAAATTTGCTTCAGCCAGACGTCGCCTTACTGTATCTGTACTCAGATAGTTTCCTCCAGCTCGTAAATGGTGATTTTTTACCACAACGGCCGTAAGAAATCGATTTCTCAAAATTGTTGACACCATATAGCGATCCTCCCGCGCAGTCGTGCATCTCGTTCGGCCTGTTCCTGGTCTTCTTAGGTTGGATCCAGTTTCATGGAAACGCTGGAGTACCCGCTGAACTGTGGAAAGACTCACACCAACAGTTCTCGCTGTATTGCGCTGACTGCGCCCATCTTCAAGCATTGTCAGGATCCTGGTGCATTCTTCAGGGGTTAACGACATGATGACTTCAGAATACAATTTTTGTATGACAAACACACGATATTTATTGTAGTTTTTATGTCAAAACTAAAACAAATGCGAAACAAATGCTTTGACTTTTTTTAGAACTAAATTGAAAAACAACCATTATCTTCATTGCCAGTTTTCTTACACAATTATCTAAAGTAAATAAAAAGGTTTTATATACTATGTTAAATAACATTAAATATTCTTTAATTGAGTTTTTATTTCATAAAGCTAGGTGAGGTAGTTTTCAAGTTATTGACGATTTTCTAACCGACCCGTTTTCTTTGCGGTCCAGTGTATATTGACCTTTTATATTACAGAAAAATACTTATATATATTGTTTGGGCAAAGTATCCAGTACTTGTTTTTTGTAATTACTAACAATACTTATGAATAGAAAATAGTAATGAAATTCTTATTTATAGTTCATAAGTATAATACATATTTGAAAAAGGAAACACCAAATTGAGGCATTAAACAAAATAAACATACCAATACACATGTGTGCATTGATATCAGTTTTGAAAACCATCGTAATACCATATATAGCGTACGATTATCCCATATAGGTAAGCGGTGAATTTTAACGACCGATGTAGTTTTTCGTGCTGTATAAATTACAGTTTACTGAATATCAAGTAAAAATGTTTAATCGCTAAATCTAGTAAATAATTGTTTCTAAATACTTGTGAGATTAGTGAGTAAGATTAGGGTTGAGCTAACAACTCTTACCGTCGCACTATTAAGTGTGAAGTATAAAAACTTTTTAAAGGTTATCCTTTAAATTTTTCGGTATTTTTTTCACTGTATGGCCAGATTTTTATCGCAACTAAAACTTACTTTTACATTACGGTTTGATTGATTAGAAAACCGTGTTAACGGCAAAACATTTGGGAATAATTAATTAATTAGACATGATTCTCGGGTGGGTGTTAAGTCCTAGCATACGACCCGGCGACTTACTTGCCGTTTGAATTGTATGTCATATAACATATTTCATTATGTTTATATAACAAAGCCATTGCCAGCTGTCAAGTTTTGTCAAGATTTTTTATAAATGCACTCATGTCAGAAATATAAAACTAACTGGTAGCCCCGATACATTTTCTTTGGATTCTAATTTATATTAATAGATTCTTACTTTTTTGTAACAGTAACTTCGCAAAATGAACGCATTGCCCTTCTATGCAATGAAATGTTGGGTGTTTTAAGCTTGTTTCATCGTGTTATGTTGTCGTAAACGCATTTTTTATAATGACTCTGTGGCGTATAAGACGGAGAAATAAATACATTTTAAAGTAAATACTTATGTTAAATGGAATGGCTTTAAAAGCCTGCATTTCAACAAAATTCTCAGGAAAAATTGCTATCGCGGCATTTAGATTGAGATATTTAGATAATATTTAGATAAATACATAAAGTTTACCTACAAGAATTAAATTAGCTATAATTTATTTTTATGGTGTTAACATCATTAATGATTTGGTGACTATTCATTATAGCTTATAGAGTAGCTCGGTGGCGTAGTGGTTAAGCGCCGCGGCCCGCGATCGTTGTCGTTAAGCAACTTTCGCAGGGGTCGGTCTCGGGATGGGTGACCAAAAAATTATTATCTCGAGCTACTCCGTGCTTCGGAAGGCACGTTAAGCCGTTGGTCCCCGCTGCATTTGCAGTCGTTAATACCCTACAATCCGCATTGGGCCAGCATGGAGGGTCATGGCCCATCCTCCTTAACCATCCATAAGGAAGGCCTGAGCCCCTGCAGTGGGGACGTAAAAGGGCTGGTAATGATAATGATAAAAGACGATTATAATAACGTTTTTTGGATAAGGAAACTTTTTTTGGATTTGAGCAGAAAATTATCTTGACATGAACATGATGAGAAGAGACGATTTGGTACTTCCAAATCGTCTCTTCTCATCATGTTCTCACAAAAAAGGTTATGAGCATGAATGTGGATGAAAATGACCGTGGAAAACATGCATAGAATGTGTGAAGGATGATAAGTGTAAGAAAGTAGTGAATGTTGAGATGTATGCAAGAAGAATACATATTACGTCGACCACAAAAAAATAATTGGGAAAAGGGCACGCGAAAGAAAATGAGTGTTTATTAATTATAATTTATTGTAATAATTTCCATATAAAATTTGAAAAAACTATGCCGGTAATAAATTCACTAAATTATCATGACAATTAACTAGGTGACATACAAGCAGACATGTTATGATTTCATAATATATGAAATCATAACATGTCTGCTTGTATGTCAGTGTGGATTCCATAAATGGCGCCGCAGGACTGTTGATATAAATTAAGATAAGAACATTTAGTTGATTGACAATTAAGATTATATGTGCGCATTTATTTTCTAAACCTAAAAACTTTGTAAACATTTTAGTGGTGCTGCTTATTAGCAGGGTATAAGAATATAAGATATATTTTTGTACATTAAGTATAAATAATCTTTTTAGCAGTACATTTTAAGGGTCGAGCTCGAGAGATACCTTTTTCTGTCGTCCTATCTTTTTCTATTGCTAAGAAACGCCTTTTGTTAGAGCGCGAAAGATAGCGTGTTGCCCATCGTTTCGAGAATTCCGCGATCTTTCTATCTTGGCAGTTCTGAGAGACAGAAAATGATAAGGCAACGGAAAAATATTATACTATGTTGCCAGATATTAACTCTAATGCATATTTTAAATAAAGATTCATCCTTTATTATTTTTTTTTATATTGTCTAGGTTCTGGGTATTCTGGTGCTTTAGTTGATTTAGATATTCCATTTTCAAGGCCAACTAGTAAGGTTTTAGCTAATAATAAATAATTTTGGAATCTGAGCAATGTCTCCTCCTTCTTTTTAGTTGTGTTCTCTTGTCAGAGGGTGGTGAGGGAATTTTCCATCTTGCACTCTGGTAGTGGCATCGTTGGGGCTAGGCTACTGCACACACCGTTCGGTGTGTGGAGTGATCGGGCCTGGGCGGTGCCACTACCAGAGCATGACCAAGGCATGGAATACTGGTCACCGGCTTGGCTCACGCTGGGCTGGACATTGGTATCCAGGACTATCGGGGTTGAGGGATTCACTAAGGTTCAGCCCAGGTGAACTCCTTCTCTTAGACGGGTTAGGGTGAGAGATGCACAGTTGCACATTTCTTGACTTTGACGAGGGGCAGTCTAGTGAGTTAGCGTGCTCGCTAGGCATTGCACGCCCTTTGTCCTGTCTAGGGGGTTGGATTCGAATGTTCCTGAGCCCTTCCCCTAACTGAGACGACCCGCCCTGTAAAATGAGCGGGTCGAGCTGGGACGGCATGTGCGGTAAGTGGTTCTGTTGGGGACCGTTACTGCGCATCGTTCCCGCCCGCATTGAGGGACATCGCTATGTTTTAGTGGTTAGGTCTGGTTGGTCCACAGGGGAGAGTCCCATATAACCCGTGGAGTTCGCGCAGGGTGAAGCGGGTATGCGCAAGGCATTTCTCAGCGACAAAAAAAAAGGGTCGTGGACATTTAGTGGACGAGTTTTGTGACACCATTGTCTGTATATAATAGGTATATACTGTTCAATTAGGCAAATGACAACGTCATGCTGAAAATTCGATTGACGTAAATCTTTAAAACAGTGAGTCAACAATTCTCTGTATGGACATTGTTCTCAACTGAATCATTGTATTATGAATTATTTCAGTAAATTTGAAACTTTTGTTCTATTAGGTGTGACTAATTTTGTATCCTAGTGTTGGGTTCACAATACATTATGTCTCTATAAATAATATTCAACACTGGCTTTTGAATAATACCCTGTTGTTACTTTTAAGTCTTTATGGTTTAACTAGTGTATTTTTTCGAAAATAGCGCAGGTCATTAACTCTAGAGCTTCTCCAAAACAATTTTTCAAAGTCAACTAAATGTTGACATTCACAGAAGTAAATTTCTGTGTTGATACAAGTTATGCAAAGATATTTGATAATAGATTAAGGAAAACTCTGTTATGAAATGTAATAATTTACATACTGGTAAAAGAGTTCAAACTGGGTTCTATATGCTTTCCTATCGACTAAATCTATGCTTTTAACCGATTTAGAGGTGGGTATAATAAGTCAGGAAGGCGTTCACACCATAATCTCAAACTTTCAACTGTCCTGCTACTACGAAACTATCAGAACATCGTGTTTCATCTTTCAAACGTCAAAATGAAGTAGGATTATACTGATCAACCCTGGATTAATCATTAGATTATTGAAACCCTAAACACAATAGTTAACGGATTATAACTTGGTGAAGGTGCTAGTTTTGGATGAAGAAATAACATGCAAATAAAGAAAATCAAAGATATGAGAAATCTAAATCATATTTGCAGAACAACAAGTACAAATGCCTGCAAACGTACACGGCTGGCTGACATACATAATAATTGTTTTAATGATACGGACATATTTGCAACCAGTGTTGGCTCGTTTGAAGCATTAATCACAAACAAATTAAACGAGATCAGCACTGGGCATATCACTTAGCATGAGTACATAATTTTTATTTTTTTTAATATACTATTCATTTGTTTGAAAATCTGAAATCTACCCGTGGTTGACGGTGTTGGTTTCACAATTAATTATTTTTAAAATGTAACTTATATACTAGTACTTAGCTATTAAGATTCATTGTGAAACTGTTTGTTAACCCAAATAAACTAAAAAAAAAACAAAATGTGTGACCTTTCGGTAACGTCGTTGTTTGGATGGCTGACCAATCTTTTTTTAAACCTTAAGCTTTTCCATACTAACGAAGGCAGGTTTATAAGTTTTAGTTATATAGTAAATTCCAATAAGGTTGTGCGATTATGTTTTTTATCTCATCGTAATCAAGATAGTTTTGTTTTTTGATTAATTATGCGCAGACGGAATACTTGTTCTGCTCTCAAAAAAAAGCAACCATACTCTAAATCCAGTTTAATTGAACAAAATATAGAAAGATTTCATCAGCTTAAATAATGACGTCTTTGAATATTATTATCAAAGAATGACGTAGATTGTGGTGAAATAAATGAACAAAACGCAAATGGAACCTTACTATCCTTTTCATTATAATTATGTTGCAAAGGTAGGATTAAGAACCGAATGATGATGTGAACTTGCTAACGTTTTTAAATTTCAAGTAGTCAGGGTTGTTATACTTACATCTGTTTTAAAACTCTTCTGTCTCCCCACTTTCTATATACTGTAATGCTGTGTTCTTTGTGGCGTACAATAAAGTATCCATTAATTAAAAATGAAAAAGAAATCTTTATAAGATCACTTCGGTGACCACTTGTTTATAATATATCTCTAAAGACGACTGGCTTGAACGCCCGCTTCAAGGTGTCTTCTCTGAGGTTCTGTTGGGCTTAGTATCGTGATAATAATTTCAGATTTCCAAAGTACAAGAGCTTTAGCCACTACGCTTTGGATCTGAGCAATATATTGTGTGATGTTGTCCAATTGTTTATATATTTATCTGTCTATTATATCATTTTTCTAAGGAATTGTTGAATTATCTGCGGTCCTTTGGAGGTCTGAAAAAACAACAAACTTTTACTTCAACACAATTATGAAGTTACGACGTTTCTACATTATATTTTGCCACTTAAAAAGAAAATAAAAATTTTGGGGTAAGTTTCCAAGATATATAGAAATAAAGGTAATATCTAGAAATCTTTAAATTTGCAGGAACATCATAAAATGTTATTTGCGTTGTAATTCGCACTCTATGGGTATTTTAAAAGACTTAAATCTTGTTTGTTCTTTAATCCACTCTATCTTTTTGTTGAAACAACATTCCTACTTGTTATTCGAAGTGTTTTATGAACTTCATTTATATTGTACAAAAACTTTGTTGACCGCATCTGACTTTTTCATATTATTTATTCAAGGCATTACAGGGAGTCGCCATAGAAATCAACTCATTTTTTTTTTCAGACCCGATGGACAGTTAGGCGGAGCATATTTCGTTTCTGTACAGCGTGACAAATAACAATATAATACGCATATAATAATTTCCTATGTCAATTATTTTTTTCGTACATCTTTAAATTAGGTAATAAACATATTATTTTGGAAGCTTTTGTTTCCAGATATTTACGTAGTGGGACCTCAATAGGCCTCAAATAACAGCATGACGTTACAATTATCCTGTACAAATTGAAAAGGCTGCTTGGACTACTCTAATACTTGTTGCTGGACAGGTAGGTGGGCTAAATTGTCCGGTTTTGTCCATACTGCCTTGCGTGCCGGCTTAAGGCAAAAGATCCTATTGAAAGTAGAAAACTATTGATTGGCGATTAGCTTAGAGGCTGGAGTACTATCGATGAGACCCGCCTTTTGCCAGCCGTTAAGCCACCAAAAGCAAAGTCAAAATATTTCAAATATTACTTGGCGCTTCATGTTGTCTCAACATGGCAAGCCTTAAACCATATCAATTAAAGTTTCTACCGTAACTAACAGCGAAATAAGTTATCCCTTTGAATTTTTAACAGTTGGCATAGCCGGGGTCAATGCACTCGTGTCATATTGTGTGATGCACCGCACCGGTGACGTACTGTTGCTGCACGCACTCTTATCACGTAGTAGTCCAAGAGATTGTGACAAAAACAAACAGGAGTTTTCTAGAACTTGATTTTTTCAGTATGTTGGAAATAAGTGAGTTAATACAGAGGTCAGTATAAAGTGCACACCTCGGAGCTGACTTTCACGACATTTTTTGAAACTTTCTGAGGCGCCACGTTTCAGGACTGTGTGGTCTGAGTAACTTGTTTCTTAACTTACATTATAATAATTAGGTAATTTATTAAATTTCAGCCATCACAAAAACATTTTTTCGGAGCAGAGATTTTCAACAATTTCTGAGTGTGCCGTGTTGTGAGGATTGAGCAATACATTATTTTATTATATTAAGAATTCTATAATATAAATTTTGACTTTTCTTTACTTCAAAGTACGCTGCCACCCTTAATACTTCAACACATTAAAATAAACTATGAAATGCTCTATCTGAAAATTGGCGCAATGGCAGGTTCGTGATTTTTTGTTCAGAAAATATTTTTTGGAGTTATGATTAAGATTATTTCGTTATTTTGACATTTTTTATTACGCTTTTGCTAATATATGTTTAAGTTTGCAACAAAAATTTATGGATTGTCTGTTTATTTATTACTAGCACTTTGGCCCGCTTAAATCATAGCCTATGTCATTTGCGTGTAGCTTTCCGTAGGTGAAAGAATTAAAAAATCGTTCCAGTAGTATCGGGGCCTATAGAATGCTCGGGCATACATAAAGTAGATAGAGTAGTGATAGAATGAAATTCTGTCAGCAAGTTCAGCAAGTTCCAATTTCTGGGTTAGCAATGCTTTACTATGAGGATAAAATAGACAGTCTGTTTGATAATGTTTTAGTACGATTCACAAGGCACATTATGGCAATTCAGCATTCTACAGCATTGTTTTATATCTTATCATATCATTACTAATAGAAATGATGTCACGGTTTAATAAAACAATTTTCTCATCTTGCAGAATAAGTGAAAATTTATCAAATGATATCTTACAATGAGATTTACGTATTATGTACTAAATATCTACTAAATATTGTGCAGAAGCTTACAAATTTGAAACTAAACTCCTTTTAGTATAAATAAAATATAATGATTTTATAGATTGTTTATCTGCGTTTTTAGTTTCTAGCAATAACCTTGTTCTTTGGAATTTTGTCCTTCGCAAAACGTGTCAAGTTCGGACGTGACGTGGGTACGCACGTTTTGCGAAATAGCGTTTTGGTGCATAAAACTAATGCGGTGCTGATTCCAACGTTAATTATGTGAGCGGGAGTTAGGTATATCAGCGAGTTAGATAAGTAAAATAAATGCAGCCGAAACGCAAGTGTTACGTATAAGTTATCGGCTAACCCATCTACGGCTCTTTAAGTGTCTCCAGTTAATACGTATATTGTCCTCGGCATTGTATACATTATATTAGAGCTCTTCTCTCCACCTCAAATTATTTAGAAAGGACCATCTTTACAATATAACAACTTCATGTATTTGTTGATAGTCGTATTCAATTCAATCGAATTGAATGCGAGAGAAAAGGTTATACTATAAAGCTCTTATTTGATATCGTTAGAGAATCGTCGAAATATGTATGATTTAATCTTTCTTTTTAAATTGATAAACAATTGAGTGCCCAGTTCTTCTTTCTAAAATAAATATCATTATTAAAGCTTTACTGCCCTCACGGTCCTCGTGTTCAAAAAATATATTTGTACCACCACATTATCGAAAAAACTATACCTAAAATTTTTTTTTTAATTTTTTAATATGTACCTGTTTAGTAATACCTAAACTTCTATTTTATTTTATTTATCCTTTCTCTATACTTCACATAAGCTATTGGAATTTTATAAAACTATAAATGTTTTCGTGCTATTATTTATTTCTAACCCACGTCATTCTTTTTAGTATTAAGTAATCATGGGCACTCCTTGTGTATTATTTTTTATCTTTTACATTGATATGTTTTCTTGACTGTTTGTGCCAAAATAAAGAGTGAGAATAAAAGAGAGTCTCTAAAAAACTCTTGAGAAATAACCCACCCTAATATCTACCCCTCGGACACATGAATTACACATAATTTTAATGACTTTTGTAATATTTTAAATTTTGCTTTATTGAATGTTAGTCCGTCTACGTTAAGAAGCAATGATTTTTCAGTTGATCAACGCTTTGATGTTTGTACACGTGTAAACCTTGTTTTATATCAGGTAATTCTGAACAACCATTAATATTCTTTAAAAAATATTACTATTTAACGTAAAAGTGTTTCCCCGTCAACAATTTCCTTGTCCCAATTCAATTCTGTATTTAATAACTTGGGGAAAATTATTGTTGTAACGCAATTATCTGAATACAAATGCACCAATTAATGCATGAGCTGAATCATCGAAGTTAAATAGGATTTTCAAATACGAGGTACAATGCGATCTTTCGCGATTTGAATGACGTCATCCAGGCACCTGAGAATAGCGAATTCTTTACGTATTTCTCTATCAGTTAAATATTATTTTTGGGGGCATTAAAATCGAGTCACCAAGTAGAGCGTAATGAAAAGAGTAGTTTAGATACTATCACATATATTTCATCCTAACTTTAAGTTATTGTCTATTTTATTTTTTTTATTTGTACAATCTAATTTTATTTATTTCAAATTTATGATCGAGAATATGTGTTTATGCTTGAAGTAGAAGATTTATTATATTTATTTACATATATTTTTTTTACGTTGAAAATTTGTTACATTGAAATATATCAAAACGCCCCAAAGACAATGTAGAAAAGTTCATTGTCTTTATTGATCTGACTAGGAATCTATCCTGACACAATGACGCCTCGAAGCAGACATGTGAGGTTCTTGGCCGCGGAGGTAGTGAAAGTTTATCACTAAAGGTTCGTAAGAATTTAATAGAACTCTTGGTGCTTCATATTTTCATCAAAAATTGTATCTTAAATATATACCAATTATCGTATAGAATCCAATTTTCATCACAGGTAATGTTTCGATTTAAAAACCCTTCATTATTGTGTCGGTTAAGTAATGTAACGCAGCAGTCGAAGCGCGTTTGCCGGTTTACTTCACTCAATTCGTGAGGTACCTTTCAAGCTTTTTAATCTTTCCAATTTGCTACAAGTGAATTAAAAGAGTTTTATCACTAACACCGCAGCCTGCAGCTAACTGGGACGTGGTTTGCGATGGATCCGCTTTCACAATAGACTTCAATTCTTCATTATTCAAGTACCACAGTGGAATTCGTACTCGTAAATAACACGATATTTCAAGATTTCCAATTTTTTATACTGGGTGAGGTAAATAGGACAAACAGAAGAAAAAAATAACAAATGAATGCCTCTTATCGAAACACTAATACACGTGTAAATGGTTGTATAAATTTGAATTTGGAATTCCCAACAAGGAGGAGAAATTTGTGATTAAAGTGGCCAGTACGACAAAACGCCAATTTCATATGTAAGGACCTAATATTTGAATACTAAGTTGATTTCCCCTTAGTATAATATCTGAGTAGTAGTCTTATTAAGTTTAAAAAATATTGTATTATCTTTTCATTTAAAATAACAAAACTGAAATTTAATTCGTATTCCTTGTTACCTACTTCCTTACCTCCATTTAGATATCTACTCTGCAATCTTTCAATTACAGAAATAATGGCGTCACAATGTAGTTTTTTGCATTATCAAGATATCCATTATAATATAACCAAGCGGGATTATAAACAAAAAAATATCATAAGTAAATAAAGAATACCTCTTTTTACGAATATTATTATGGAGTAGTATTATCTTGGCACAGTTAAAGGTTATATCAAGAAAGAGTCAAGGATTACAATTTTTTTTTATTATTCTAGATAGGCAAGCACTTGACCACAGATCACCTGATGGTAAGCAATGCAGTGGTCTAAGATGGAGCGTGCTTGCCTAGAAGGAACCGATTTACTCTTGACTTGAAGAGTCACAGATTGTATTTTTCCGGAAACAGCGAGTCCGGTAGCGAATTCATTAATTTTTCGTGATAATGTTCTATAACGATACTATTTTTTTTAATAATTTTGAGTTTTAGTTTATTCTATTCCACGTTGCCTCTCATTAAAAAGAGTAAGCATGTAACAGCACTCTCTTCAAAAAGTTTTGTTGATATTACTGTAATTATACTTATACAGGAAAACCTTTTTTTTAATTAATAAACGAAAATTACCCGGATGATTTTAAAAATTATTTTTCCTACGGGAAATTATATCATACGCAGTGACATACGCTATAATTTAGAAGGGCGAAGTCGCGGGAAAACACAGTCTATTATGATAGAGCAGTAGACTTATATTTTGACCGAAAAGTTCATTAAGTATAATAATAGCAGCAACCTCTTTCTGTAATCGTTATCGAGAAAATTAAAAAAGTTTGACGTCATCGCATAAACTACGTGACGTCACACGGTCCAATAATTGCTAAACTTATTACGACTATTATCGGGAGCTATTGTAGAATACCATTTTTTTTATACGTACTCTATTTGATACTTGTAAAATTGATTATAAAGCTTTCTGTACATAATATTTCATTCACACGTAGGTGTTTTTATCGTTTAGTCCATTTACAGGGCTATTACGTCAATTAGTGATTCCTTGCTGAATCAGATTTATTTCTGTGTAAAATGCGACGACCAACAGCTAAACATAAACGATGTAAAAAAATCGAAACGCAATACTACAAATATTTCAAATTCAAAACATCTAGTTCAAGCGATTTCGATAACTATTTTTTTTAAATCCTCGCTGTGCTTTTGGAAGACTGAAAGTTTTTCTTATCATTCATCATATCGTATTATTTCGTTCTTTTGTTTCAGTTATATATGTTACTTAATGACATCAACAAGAATTATAGCTTCGTCTTAATTCATAGCATTGCATTGTTTGTAAACGATACGTCTCTTAGTTTTGTTACGTCATAACGCATCTTAATGAATCAATCCTGTTTCTTACTCTCCTTGTTAAATTCATCAGACATGAATTTCCAAATGGATAATGTTGCCCCTAAGATTGATACAACCCATTAAAAATATTCTTATCATGAATAATAATGTAACCATATTTCCAAGATTTGTTTTAAATATTTTAACCAGCAAAAATGTTTTATAGATTGATTGAGGACACTTTGAATATTAAGAATCAATAATTATGGCACATAATACTTGTAAATCATTAGATATTGTTATTTCAAAAAGATAAGATAAAATATCAAATAGTGTTACGGAGCGCAGTAGCGCGGTTCGTCTGCATTTCTAGATGGGGCTGTGCACCGATGAATCGCGCTAACACTGTTGAAACTACCTGTATCATATAAATATACATCGGGTCGGCGAGAGAAGGACAGTCACTGGGCAAGGACGGATGGGTAGCTGTTCTAGAACTTTTTGGAATACACCTAGAATGTTCTAGATTAGGACCTAGAACATTTTACGTCATCGGTTTCATAGGTTAGGACCCTAGAACATTCTAAATATGGTATCGGCCTTTATAAATACGCAGTGGACTACCTGTCACGGGATTCTTCAGTGAACAAGCGATCTGAAAGCAAAAGCGATTGGAAGCGAAACTCGAAGCGATAACTAGAGCG
The DNA here is from genome assembly GCA_918026875.4 of Diatraea saccharalis. Lineage (NCBI taxonomy): Eukaryota > Metazoa > Arthropoda > Insecta > Lepidoptera > Crambidae > Diatraea > Diatraea saccharalis. Next base: position 3,706,720 of record OU893350.1, on the reverse strand, counting down.
GTAAACGATCTAATAGTGTTGTGATGTGTTATTAGTGACTTGAAATAGTGAAACTGAAGTGTGAATTTTGTAATTTTTGCAATTTTATTGTGCTAAATAAAGTTGGATTGTGAACTTAATTGGCGTTAAATTTTATCCCGAACCCTAAGTTGTAACAACAGTAAAACCCTATTTCTGATTGATCAATTAAAAGTATATTTTTTGCAACCCAATAAAACCCATTTAATAAAACATTCTTTGTAGACGTAATTGAGCATTTTAAAGAGTGCTATTTAGAGATCCCACAATAAGACTAACGTACTGATGAAGTCCGTAATTACTGTTGATATAATATAATTATAGCTATCGTATTGGATTTATCAGGATCTTGTTTTTCAAAGATATTTAGACTTTTTTTTTCGTATTAAGGTGCTCTATAGTAGATTGTTCGTTTAGTGTGTGAATAACGAACGAGCCACGCAAAAGATGCATGACCAAAAGTTTACCATCTTGAGCTCATTCTCTGAGCTTGCAAAGCACCCATGTTCATACCCATGATCTATCCATGGGTATTAACATCCAACAATCCATACGGAATTGATATAGTGGCTTCAGCCTACTTGATTTTGCCCACAGAGCAAACCTGTACCACAGCTGAGATTGAGCTTCTTATATAACATTTTAGTTATTATTATTATTAGTTTTATTTTAAATGATTTTTCAAACGTTAATTGTAAGAGCACGTTTATACTACGTGCCAATGATTCGCTGACGAAACCCTGAACACTTATATTATTACAGAGCCGTATGACGTATTAGGTTATACACCTTTGGATATTTCAACATTTGAACACTTTTGAATCTTATGACGTGGTTACTATAATGATAAATGGTTTCCGAGTTATTATTATGAAATCCACATGTGAACCGTTGACACTTATGAGACTTTATGAGGCTCTCTTTTATGGTTAGAAAGAACCGTGAGTCAGTATTTCTCGATTCAGTTACTCATTAATAATTCATAGCAACGTTTTGGAAGTGTTCAAATTTTTTTTTTATTCTTGTAAATGAAACGTCAGTATCGTCATTTTATACATTATAGTTGAACTATACTATAATGCATGAAATAAGAAGATTACAAACGAATTTAACTTTAATGATTAATATGAAATTTATCTTTATCAAACATCGGGCATAGGTGTCTACCCTAAAGCATATAATTAGAAATTTTATAAAAAAAATATATATATTCATAATTTCAATATACTTGATGAGATATTACCTTAATAACAAAACGTAATCTACGAGACTACCCCAAGAAACTCTGTTTTATAATTTATTAGTGTAACTCGTTGATAATTTGAATTGAGTTTCACAATTTTGACAGTTATTGTCAAACTATTCTATGTACTTTTTTAAAAAGTGAATGAATAGTTAGATAATCGCATGGTCTCAATTAGCAAGAGGGGCTATGATCTGTTTTGCTGTCCCAAGTTCGTCGAAATAGCCCAAAAGAACTATGAATAAGATGTTCACAATGCTTTGATAATATCGGGGAATATTAGTTTCCAGTAATTAATATATACTTCTTATCAGAAATGTGTTTTCCTGTAGTTACATGAATTATTAACATTTTTGTATGCAAAACATTTTTAGACCATATATGGCTTGATAATTTAATTCGACATAGACTTATATAAATTCTGGCATACCGAAGAATGTCTTGTCGCAAAATATTTTTTTATCAGATGATACGAAAATAATTTAATTTATTATGTAGTTTTTGTAAAAGGGTTTCATATTTTTTTTCGATTTGATGAGCTTTTGAAAGTGTTTCATAGGTTTTTTACGTATAGTGTTGAATTTCGTAATGGTGTTAATTACAAAATAAATTTCTGTAGTTTTGCATCAATTATCATTAATCTGTTATAACTTTGAATAAGTTTACTTAAAGTTTACGTTTAATTTAAGGTTCCAGTCGATTTTATATAAAACTCATTGATAGTATTTTAATTAAGGAATGTAAAAATAATCCATAGGGCTTGTTTTTTGTATAACAAACTGCATATTGCGGTTAATCGAAATCGTATCGGCCGCAAAACCGGAATCCAACCAATAGCCAGACATTTTACATAAGAAGTGTCGTATTTGATTGACGTCACACCGATGTGGCATGGTGTCTTTACCGCCCACAGTGACTCACAGAAACATATTGTAGCTTATATTGTCAATAACAGCTCAGCGATGTTCAGTTGGTCTCTAAACTTCGAACAGATTTGACATACCGTTTAGATATAATAAAATTCTTAAATTTCGAACACGTGTTGAGCGTAAAAAGTTTTCTATACTCGGTAAAACTGTTTGGTTCATCTGTGCCTTTTTTTGGAAATAGAACAAAGTGATCTATAATTAAGGTTGTCCTAGTGATTGTTCTGGTGATATTACAAAAATGCAGTCGAAAATCAACTACTTTTCCATTGAGGATTTTGTAGATGTCGTCTTCTTCGCATATGTTTTCAATAATAATAAGGTAATTTATGCTCTTTATTTTAATTCTCGTAAATAACTTTTACTATACATTTTAAGAATTCAGATTTACAAATTAATATTTAACATAGCTTGCTATAAAATATTTAATAACATAATAGAAAGTAAAAAAAATAGAGAAAAATCTAAACAAAAAGTAGCGTACGCCTTTGCTGAGCTAAAGAGGGCGCGTACACTCAAAGTCAGTAATTTTCAAATACTTTTGTAGAAAGCCCAAATAAACTGCAATGAAAATGAGAAAATTACATCATACTTTTAGTTTTCTGGAACAGAGACGTGTATTTATGTAAAATTGAGTCGATAGAAAAAAAATCACAAGTTACTCCTCAAATTCATAATATTATATATGACCTGAAAAAACAAAAAAAAAATAGAGTTAATTGATAAATATGTGAGTCCCTTTGTAACCAAGGGAATTATCTCGCAATTTTACAATATTTATAATAGTTTGTGAGTAATTAATAAAAAAATATTTTGCTGCAAAATTCTCACTCCTTCTCCATCATCCTCAGTTCCAATCAATCTAATTACCAGGCGTAATGCACCAAACTATTTAATTTAAGAAGTGCATCGATCCTTTTTAAAGTTAAAATTAAAAGAAGAATAAAATATGTATAATAGAGCAATAAATTAAAATAACAGAGTCCACATATGCCGTTTTACATCTATTTCAAATTGGCATTACACTGGTTAAATCGCTACTAAAAAACGTACATTAAGGTTAAATGAACACTTTAAACTCTAATGAATTTTCTAAAATTGAAAAGTTTTGGTAATGTCTCATTACACTAATAACAGTTTTAATGGACTTTTGTGCAACTCTAGGATTGGTGATACAAGTTTATAATTAAGTTTAAGTCATGTATCATCATGTGTAGCTCGGTGGCTCGGTTGAAAAGCGCCGCGGCCTGCGATCGTAGTCGTTAAGCAACTTTCGCAAGGGTCGGTCACGGGTTGGGTGACCAAAAATTATTATCTCGTGCTTCGGAAGGCACGTTTAGCCGTTGGTCTCGGCTGCATTTGCAGTTGTTAATACCCTCCAATCCGCATTGGGCCAGCGTGGAGGATCATGGCCCATCCTCCTTAACCATCCTTAAGGAAAGCCTGAGCTCCTGCAGTGGGGACGTAAAAGGGCTGGTGATGATGTATCATCTAAGGGTATGAATGCGACATAGATATTAGAATATCAGCGTCCTTACTGTGTTGGACCATGGCGTTAGCTGAGAGAGGTACCTAACCTTTTATTCATGTGATGATTTTAAGTTGTACTTGTTTTGTTATTATTATTATTTTGTGTGTGAACGTCAATAAAATATTTTCTGTACTATGATATTCTACATAGGTAATAATAATTGTAATAAAAATAATTTGTAAAAAATACGAACTATATATCAGTGAATTAATTTAGCAATAGTACATTACCGATAAATAGCCACTTTATTGCGTAGTATTGAAATAAAACACTCGCGTCACGTTAGCTTGTAATTGATACGTACTAATAAATATTTACCTGTTTATATCGTGTTTATCGTAGCTAATTAGTTTACGTACTACTATTGGTTTAATTTATTTATATTAGTTATTATTCAATCACATTAACACAATGGTCAAAGTACCAATTCAGATGTAGCACGTTGACGAACGGAAAACTTCCATTTTAGATAAGAAAGAGAAAGGTAAACTATCTATGTTAATCCTAGGCCTCTATTCTGCTAATGTGTGAGTTATTTTGGCTCACAATGATTTTTTGACATAATTTTTGTTACTAAATCACAAACATAGCTGTCACTGATGATTTATTAAGACGCCATTACGCTTATCATGTTAAGTTCTAGTTAGATAATACAGTAGTAAAGATGCGAGACGCCATTATTAATCTTGTTTACGTAATAATGGCGTCTTAAAATATGCAGATCTGATATGCAGATAAGGAATGGATTGCTACTTGTTATCTCGTTTAAATTGTAAAAGAATTAAGCTTTTCATGCGATATGAGTTGGTAATAGGGACTTTTAACAAATGCCAAGTTGAGCTTGATAAGTCATAGTGTAAGACATTAGAACACGATTCAATGGCGTCATGATCGACTTAATCGTACGTAGGAACCAATGTAATTAGTGGATTTTGAAAGTATTTTAGTTGGCTTTCCTAAAACATGCTTTGTTATGCTGTCATATCTTTCAACAGAAAAATAAAATCAAACCTTAATAATCTCTATCAAACCTTCATAGAAAAAATTAATCTCCCCATTGGAGGAGCACAGGCCTTCCCTTTGGATGGAATCGTATAAAATAGGAAGAGTGAGTCACGACCCGTCAAGTCCGAGATAACAAATTTTTGGTCACCCATCCTATGACTGGCCCTTCTGAAAGTAACTTAACTTTCGCATCGTAGACCGAATGTGTTATTCACCATGAAAATTTAAAACAACATAAAAATACAACATTTTCGCACTAATTACAATTTTTCCTGTAAGTACATAGATAAACAATCATGTATATTTAATTAACTGGGTTAACTAATTAAAGAGACAACCACCACTTATCAATCTCTATAATCTATTTGTATGCATTTTAAATGTGAGAAAAAAAGTTATAAAGGTTTAGTGGGATAAAAAGTATCCTATTATCTAAGTCAGCTAATACCCTATATGTATACCAAATTTCATCAAAATCCGTTCAGTAGTTTCGGCGTGATTGAGGGACAAACATCTAAACATCCAAATATCCAAACAAAAAAACTTTCACATTTATAATATTAATAGGATATCACGTAATTGCAGGTCTTAAATGCAATGCATTTTGGCTATTAGTTAACTTTATATATTATTCATAATGTATTTTTTAAGTAGTGTGTAGCTTTTATACTAGTTTTCATTGCAAAGAAAAGTAGCTTCAAGTATTTTTTTTTTCAACATTAATATTTTTAACATCGTAATTGGTTTTAAAAATGCGTTTTTTTATTTTCTATTGTTCATATAAATCAAATTAACAGCAAAGAAATGTTGTACCTGTTCCTAACTTACACGGGAATGCAGTGTATGGTAATGTAATCAACAGTATGTCAAATCATATCTTAATATCTATCACTAGATTTAAAGCTTAGTGTGATGAAAACAGAGTACAAAATTAATTGCAGAAAGACATATTATGGTATCGGATATACGAGTACATACAGGCATTACAAAACTGCGAATTAATAAAGTAGAACAGTTTGATTAATTAGATTTAATTAGATCAAGCCTCAATTTATCTTGATGACTTTATTTAATGTGCCAACAGTTAATTAAATAGGTAATATTAAATTGCAAGAATAATAATGAGAGTTCATAGATATTGAACCAGGAAAGCTAACCTCTATAAGCTAATAATTATCAAGTATAATAATTAGATAAGGGTATAGAACTTGTGCTTTATAAAAGCAAAAATAAAATGCCACTGGTTCTATTTATGTGAAAACTAGATATCCGCCAGTGGCTTCGCCCACGTGATTACATGAATACTTGACGTCACCTTCCGTTAGTCCCCTTTTTTTTAACGCAAGGGAAATGCAATGCAACCAGAGCTCTTCGACCTGCTACCCGGAGGCTGCCAGTATCCTTCGGGTAGGAAGGACCCGGGATCCGGCAAGGAGCCCGCCGGGTATCTACCGTTTGGTTCGATAAGGAGTAGCCAATATGGTTATCCAAGTGTGGAATTATCTGTGCACGAAATTTATCAAAAATCCATTCGATACTTTTTGCGCGAAGAAATAAAAAACATCCAAACCTACAAATTTTCACCTTTATGATATTACCACGATTGCATGTTATTAAGTCATCCATTCCTTTTGGCCTTCGTGAACAGACACTTGATTCTCATGCAGTCAAAAGTTTTTTTTTAAATGACACAGCCTAGACGAATGTTTTTTCATATAAAAATAACAATTATTTAATGATTAACGTTTTAATAAGTCACGTAATACCGATGACATGCAATCCAGAAATTATGTAATGAACAAATAATTACTATAATTTATGTAAGAACTTTGATGTGCATAACGGGTTATATCATTTTATATAAATAGAATATAAACGTAAAAATGTTAGATAATACAATAAGTAAGCTAAAACAGTTGCATCAGTGTCATCACCTAGATTAGAGAAAGATATAAATTTTTTACTCATATATCTCTTGACTACGATCACTGATGTAATTCAAATGTCTTTTAAAGTATAAACTTCTTCGACAAATAAAAAAAAAAATAACAATCCAAAATATTTTATTTTTAACACAATTGCAACTTAGTATCTTACATTCTTTTTTTTACAGCAATCGGAAAGATGGCGTAAACTCCGCAACATAGTGCAGTGGACGCCGTTCTTCCAGACTTACAAGAAACAGCGGTACCCTTGGATCCAGTTAGCTGGTCACCAAGGGAACTTTAAGGCTGGACCTGATCAGGGAACGATACTTAAGAAACTGTGCCCGCAAGAGGAGACCTGTTTTAAAGTAAGTCTGTTCTGCAGTTCAGAATAACTTTTTGTACGAATGAGTAACAGTTTTATTTTAATGGAAAATATTTATCACAGGTTCTTGGTATTTTAATAATTGTTCTAATATTCGAAGCTCCCGGGGGCTTCCTATGTTTTTAGTAAGCAAGTCAAACGAGGCTTTGGTAATTTTAAGACTTTTTTTACGAGTGACGTCAAAAAAAGTCATATCATCAGTTGTTTGCGTATACCATATTGGTAAAGTAGATGTGACGGATTTATAACTAAAGTTTGATTAATTAATTTTAATAAATTTATGATAAACTCTTGGCGAATTTTAAGCAAAATCATTTACGGTAGCTTAATCAATCATTAAGTATAATCAATTTAGAATAAATAAAGTCTATTTTGATGCAGCGGAAAAATAAAAATAAAATTCAATTTCAAATTAAATTTCCAAACGAAACACTTATACCATAATTTAATTGCGTTAACCACAAGAATTTTAAACTGAGTTAGTTTGTGTTAGAAGTTCATATTTTGCTGTCAAAGAAAATATTGCCTAATTGCGAAATAATTGAAACAAATTTTGTTATTCCCCGTCGATAAATTCCCCTGGCGGTGTTGTCTGATAAAGCATAATAGGTATTTTATTCTTTTTTGTGTTAATTAAATTTGAGTCTAGTAAACTCATTTCTTATAGACGAAATAAAGATTAACTATAAAGAAGAACTATTTCTTTCTATAAGAAAACATAGAACAGCATTTTCTATAATTTATAAAAATTTTTAACAACATCATACGTGGGTGACATAAGTTTTAATTTACACTGGCGAAATCGCTGGTAAATAGCTATTACACAAAAAACAGTTAGGTATGACAAATAGAGTGTTAAAATGTACTTTTGTTACGGAATTTTAGATAAATGGAACTTATAAAAAATAAATAATTTAAAGAAAAACAAAAAACCCGACTGCGTAAAAACGAATTTTAAAAAATAAATGAAAAAATTAACTTAAATAAAAACTAAAAAGAAAGAAACAAGCCCAGTAGTTTAAAATGCTGTTAAGTAATTCAGAACCGAACGACTCACGTCACCAATCGGTAGACGCCATAATTTTATGACTTTAACGTTTCCGAAAATAATTCTCTTAATGAATATCCGAAGATAACCGAAAACGATTTGAACGCCACTAAAAATTATTTCACCATTAGCTACTTAACGTATTATTGTTTAAGTGTATTGGTATGTACCTACCTTTACTTTATATTTAGTCTCCACATCACCTAAAGGTTGACTGGCAGAGAATGCCTAAGGCATTAAGTCCGTCTTTGTATATTAGTGCATAAAGTATTAAATAAAATAAAACTAGGGTCTAAAGGCGATTGGAGATGCTTTTTTAGTCAAGCTTACGTTGTGATATTGATCGTGAACGGCTACTTAAACATTCGTTCTTCTAACTAATATAATAAATTGGAGAGTTTGTGAATTTGTCCTTCTTTTACGTCGAGACGAAGCTTCTTAATGGTGTGATTTTTTGTATGAATATAGTTGAGAGGGTGACACAGGCAACTTTTTACATCATCATCATCAGCCTATTAATGTTCCCAATGCTGAGGTTCAGGTCTTGCCTATGAAGCGAATAGGGAGAAGAGAGAATTAGTTAGTGTTAACCACTGCAGATGCAACCAGGACCAACGTTTTACGTGTCTTTCGAAGCAGAGAGGGGTTAGAGATAATAAATTCTTGGTCACCCATCCTATGATCGACCATTGCCAAAGTTGCTTAACAATCGTATCGTAGACCGGTCGTGCTAGCCAACATGTTGCTTATCCATTTCACACGCGAGCTAAGACACCAGTAACCAATAGTACATCATAATCGGTCGCTAGGGTCATTAGAATTACTTTTAGCCGTCAGATAAGCTGACCAATAGTTGAGTTATTTTCAAAAGCAAGATATTGCAATGACGTTAACAAAACGGCCCGTTGACATTGAAAAGACAAACTCTGTATTTAAATGCTTATCAGTATACTTATGAACTTTTATATTTTTACTACATTAAAACGTTATGCGTTATCTCAAAATTAACATGGCTTATTTTAGGTTAAGTAGTATACCATTCACTCTTGATTTCAAGCTACGCATTATTTCACTACGCGTATTACTACATAGCGGTATAATAGATAACCCTTTCCTAATTAGTTTGTTTAGTTAATAGTGTTGTAGGGAGAAGTTTCAGTTTATCCTTTTTCTTTTATATCAAGTAGGACATTTGTATTACTTCTTAGTTTGAACTAAACTAAAAGTTCGACCCATATATTTCAGCTATTTGGCGTATGCAATGGTACTCGTAGATTTTTTTTTTAATCTGGCCATTGTTGTTGAGCCTATTTAATGCAAATAAACAGTCAAATGTTTCTTATTTATGTTATTAATATGTATAGATAATTTTATAGGTTTATAGTTTAATGGTAGAGTTGAGTAGCACAACATTTTATGTTAAAAAAAATTTGGGTAACAATATTTTGAATTCCAAATAGGATGTACTTAATGATTCTATTTTAATTACAGTTGCTGATGAAGGATGTGTTGCGGCCGTTCGTACCTGAATATAAAGGTCAAGTGACCTGCGAAGATGGAGAATGTATCCTTTTCGATAAAGAAACAATTTATTTTCACATTAATTATTGCTCAACGTTTTATTAAAGTCACACCCAGTTGCAAAAAAAAAAGGTTTAATGATGACTATAACATTAATAACGTAATGTTCTATATTTGAAAATTTGTATCTGTGAAGTCGTAAAGTCGCTTTAAAGTAATGCCTATTTTAATGGAAGTTTGTACATCAGACATATTCTAGGCGCAGAAAAAGAGGTTAGAATCATATTACCAATCTCTATTCTCGTACTTCTGCTAATTAATCATTTAAAAAATGGGACAGTCGAGCCAAACGTTAAATAAAATGGTTACTTGCTATTGTGGAAGTTATACAACCTTTGCGAGGGCTGATGATGAGTTCTTGGTAGTTATTTCATACTTTAATTTTTATTTAAATATTTGTCTACTAATCTATTCGCAACATCCATTTAATTATTTATTAATTAAATAACAATATCAAATAAAGAAAATTCAAAATTTAAGACACTATCTTGAATTATTATAATATCAAAATTACTTCATATTCCAAATGACTTAATTTTCTTAACCGAGTACTTTCAAACAGTATATTTACAATTGCAAGATTTATTAAGCAATTTCGACTGCCCCTGCGTGATGGATTGCAAAATTGGCGTCAGGACTTACTTAGAAGAGGAGTTGGCTAAAGCCAAAGAGAAGACAAAGCTAAGAAAAGTGAGTAGAAGTACCCTCTTTTAGAAATATTAAGTTATTTTATAAAATAGGGATACCATCCTAGAACCTCTACATCCCGTAGAATAATTACTAGGAAATAGTTTTTGTTCAACCCCTATAATGAGAGCATAATAAATAGACACTTGAAATTTGAGACCCTTTTATAAATTTGTTACTTGTCAGAGATCACTTAAATTTCGCTACATTTTAATAAAAAATAAAAAAGAAGTAACCATTACATCTTCTACCAATTTTCGAAAATTCTTTTTCAAAGCAGGTATACACTCAAATATTCCGGTAAAATCTTGCTAACTTATAATTCTGGCTGCATTTTAAGATATACAATGAGTCTTATAACATGTACTTCTTTTATAACAAGAAATCATAATTGTATAAAACTGAGATGTGTTTCAAAACATTATGAACCGGCTATCGTTTTATTACCTATAAAAAGAGTAAAAAAAACTAGGTTAACAGATTTGAAGATATTCTTGAACAGTTAACTTGCCGAACAACAAAAGATGTAAAAATAGAAGTCCGGTAATCTGATGATGGTCTTATTTATTCTAAAAGTATCGTGTACATTTTCAGGATATGTACGAGAAAATGATACAAATCGATCCTAAAGCACCAACAGAAGAAGAACATAGAAGTAAAGGAGTCACCAAGCCTCGATACATGATCTGGAGAGAAACAATCAGCTCAACAGCGACATTGGGCTTTAGGATAGATGGTGTAAAGAAAGCGGACGGGACAAGCTCTAAAGACTTTAAGACGACTAAAACGAGAGAACAGATACTAGAAGCTTTCAAGGAATTCACTAACAACTTCTCTAGTTCTGTGGTAAGATTTGTTTATTTTTCTAAGAGAATCGACTGATAAATTCGGAACACTGAGATCGGTACACAAATACATTGATACTTCTATTGTATTGATTCAAGTCACTTAGTATTTGCTTAGTCTTGATGTCCAAATTTGCTGTTACATACATTTCTCTATAGCTTTTAAATGATAATATTTATTGCATTAGAAATAAATTATGAACTCTTAATTCTAACGGAAAATAATATTCTATCAATTAAATTATGTAAGAGTCAATGACAGTTTTAAAATTTTCTATCTTGCGGTTCGTTTTTATTCTTCTCAATTTATATGTGTTCTTAATACCAATCAAAAGTATATCCTTCACGTGGTAAAAAATGCAAAGGCGAGTTTTTTATATAAATATATAGATGCATAAGGACAGCAATCAAGTAATCTTATAAACATTTATTTATATGCAGTATGTTGGATGACGCTTAATCCTCTATTGTGAGTATACAATTAGTAGGATTCCCAGACAATCTTCAGCTTCATTAATAGAATAAACTTACTTTGCTATAACAACACCTGCACAAACGTGAGAAAGAAAACAAGTTGTTGTTGTTTTATGATCACGAACTCCTCTGAAATAAAAAAAGATAACAAACCTTACGTAAATGCGCTTGTTGTTTATAGCTGCAGTAGTTAGTATAGTTGAAATATTCCAATAAACGAAGATAGCAAAAAGCATGATACAGGTTCAAAACAAACTTTAATTATATTGCTTAAATATGTTGTTCTACATGGAGCTCGTTTACTTAGTATACAGTTCTCGGTTTCTGGTTCGATAAGTAAAGTTTACCAACTTCCGTCAAGATCCAATGATTGATAAAGTCGATGAGATCTGATGATAGTAGATAAAAGTGAATATTAACTAAGTATGTCTGGTTTTTGGAAAGTAGTAAGTTTCCATCACATAGCTCTTGGTATGCATATATAACAAGCCATATGGCCTGGTGAGCACGTTCTGAATTTGAATGGAGATTAGTTTATGTATTATGGAGATTAGCTACTAGAGGCGCTGTGTCGGTTATCATCAAAAAAACTTACAATGAGTCCTCTGATAATAATATTATTAACGGTATTAATAAAAAATTATATTTTCTCATTACAGCCCAAATATTTGGAGAGGCTGAGGAATATCCGTGCCACACTCCAAGAGTCACATTTCTTTAGAACACACGAGCTCATTGGCAGCTCACTCCTCTTCGTTCACGACAAGAAACGTGCTTCTATCTGGATGATAGACTTCGCTAAGACCGTTCCCGTCCCAGATAACGTTAACATCGACCACAAAACCGCCTGGAAGGTCGGCAATCACGAAGACGGTTACCTCATAGGCCTCGACAACCTTATCTCAATATTCGAGTCATTAACAAAAGAAACAAATATAGATCAGTGTTATTCGAACTTAAGCTTAGATTTAGATAAAAACTTAAGACAAGATCGCTTAGCGACTTGATTCCTGAAGTAGTTCTCTTAGGAGACATGACTTATATTCACAACGTGATCTCCGTACTTTGGTACGGGCGTGACTCGACGTAGATACCTTTACGTCCAAAGTTCGCGACGATGGAACACCATATATAATATTGATTTGTTATTGTAAATAGCATTAGTGTTACAAAACCGTTCTGTATTATTGTTAAGTGTTGGAAATACTCATTTTAGTGTATAGGATAAAAAATCACCACCAATATCTAGTGTATATTTAATTTGTATAAATTAGCTCTTACATATTCATTATAGTTAAAAGATCGACTGCCTTCAATTTATATATATAAAATGTTATAATGATACAAACTGATGCACCAAATAATTTGATATTATCATTTAATTTGATTATAAAGACAAGACTTCAAATTTGAACTGGTAATTGCAATGTGTTCCATTTATTTTTGTTACATGCAAATTTGCTACGTTATTTATTTTGTTGTAAGTACACTATATTAGTGTAAATATTATAGATCCTACAGTATAGTTTTGATAGCAAATACACATAAAGACTAATCACGATCACTGTCAACGGTGGTACTAATTAAATTATATCACTTAAAACATGTTATTTTATTTTATTTAAAGAAAGTAAATCTATTCTGTTTGGTTACTTATCATCATCAGCCCTTTTACGTCCCCACTGCAGGGGCTCAGGCCTTCCTTGTGGATGGTTAAGGAGGATGACCCTCCACGCTGGCCCAATGCGGATTGGAGGGTATTAACGACTGCAAATGCAGCCGGGACTTAACGTGCCTTCCGAAGCACGGAGTAGCTCGAGATAATAATTTTTAGGTCACCCATCCCGTGACCGACCCTTGCGAAAGTTGCTTAACGATAACGATCGTGGTTACTTATTATACTATTGGTTACTTATACGAGTATTAATAGCAGCGGTTTTCTTCCGGCTTCGCCCGCGTAAATATAACCTATATCACCCGTGTCTCACATAGTTTTCAGAAGGTGAACATTTTTTAAAGTAGGTCCTATAGTTCCGGAGCCTGTTCAATGTACAACAACAAATAATTATGTCATCCGACTGTATAATATTAGTATAAATTATTATTGTTTCATTAAATTATTATGATAGTACAGTTCAAAATTCAATACCCAATTGGCGCTATATAAAAAATTTATTTCAAAAACTTATATTTTACTTTCGAGAGTTAACGTATGAAATATGTTGGGACACTCTTAATGGAATAGTAATAAGTTATAAAATAGCCTCTTTTAATTTCTGAATGGTAATAACGTTTTTCTAAATTAATTATGGAATTCTCATTTACGGTTTAAAAAAACTAGAATATATTGACACAAGTTTTAAAATTTTTTGTTCAGCTATGTTTACATAGCTATTTTTTTTTTTTTATACTAGACGAGCTGAAATTTTGATCAACAGTCTTAAAAAAACTTAATATTTAATTTAAAAAATAATTTCAAATAATAGGTTTGCTATCCTGAAATTGTAATATTTACCTTATAACACATTTGATTAAAGATCAATAATGAACGGTGGCTGAAAAGTGAAAAAGCAATTTTCTTAAAAAAATTGAAAAAAAAACCCGATCACTAGTCGAGCCAGGGAGTTCCTAATTTTTTAATGATACGGCTTAGGGTCCTCTATGTGACACTACAAGGACTACGCTTTAGCCCATATCCATATAAAACTTTAACACATATCCTAAAACTAGGTGACGCCATCTTTAGCCACCCGATTCAAGTAGATACACAAAATCTAAAACTTCTCGGTGCCAAGATAAAGTTGTTATTATTTGATCAATTGTGCTTTCACAATACTATAGGATACATAAAAAACGTTTATCCTATTTATTAATAAATAGGTTACGATATTTCGTTTTATAATGATAAATAAAAGAATAATGACTAAGTTGGTATTACAGCTATCGAATCCATAATTGTTCGTTCGTCGTTACTAAAGTACACGTCATAGTAGTAAAAATCGTATCCTATGCCTAGAATCATAGCTAGAGAGTTGGGTAGTCGCACTGCGGGTAACGAGACTTCAGTCCTGAAGGAATTTATCTGCACTTTTCGCTAAAAATTCGTCGTTTATGTTTTCTAAAGCAATCGCCCGGATTACGAAAGGCGGTGATTTAGAGTCCCATCTCGGGACTATTAAAGATAGGTAATAGATGATGACTATTTTTTGTTTATTTGTCCGTCAGGTAGAGTATAAAAAAATATTCAATCTTTATTTCTTTAGGAAGATCAGCCTTTACAAGCTAGCTGTAAATGAAACCGGACTGAGGCGGAAGAGTTTCGAGTGTGTACACGCGTTTTAAGTTTAATTTAATACTTTTACCGATCGAGATGTCTTCAGTAACAGTAATGTTAAAACATTGTAAAACATTAGGAGCAATCCAGCTAATGAAAATTAGTTAACTAAGTAATTAATTCATAATATAAATAGAAAGTTATATTGATTTTCTATTAGGAAAAATGAATGTTATTATTCTTAATATAATATTCGTTAATATTCTTCATGAAAGATTTATATCAAGAAATTTTCTCGTAGCATGGATTGCTGGTAATTTTTATGTAGGAGTTCAATGAAAGATGTAGTTATCGTTTTAAATTTGTTAAAACTGCTTTTATGTTTATTTCATTATAAAAAATATAGACTTCATTATATTGCACAACTTAAAATTTAATAGGTACTTATGTAGTTATCTTAATTCTAGTATAATTTAATAATTTAATCTCCCTATTTACATTAAATTGAAGTAAAGGCTATGTGAAAAATATAACATTACGTGCTGTCTTTATTACTGTCTATCACTATATCTGTTAAGCTACCACGTCTTGGACTTCCTTCTTCCACATTCGTAGTGTCTTTACGCATACGTGAGAAAAGTCTAGGTACTGGACCCGTGGATTTAGATGGGTCGCCTGGAGCAGGGGAATATCTTCTAACTCGCGGCTTTTGAATTTCTTCTGCATTATTACTACTTCCTTCATCTCTTTCACTGTAGGGAGGAGGTGGTGATATCATAGTCATACGATTTTCTCTTGAGGCAGCCGCAGTCAACTGTAACTCAGCTCCTGCTACAACGGTTTCTAATGTTGGAGCGAATAGCGGCGCGGCAGCTCTGGCTGAAATTCTCCTCCGTCTAGGACCAGGTACTTCTTCCGTTTCTTCGTGACTAGAAGTTGCCATTGTAAAGTCTGGTCTTATGGATCCTCGCCTTTTAGGTGGTGCGGCTGCTTCTGATAAAAGACCTAATAATCCGTGTGGCTCACTACTTTGATTAGCCGTCTCTAAAACAGCTAAAGCACGAATTAAGTCAGCTACACTTGTTTGTTCAAGAACTTTCACCTGTTCGTTTTCAGGTAGTTCAGAAAGATTAACATCAGGGTCAAATAAACTACCACGACCTCGCTTAGTTTTATTTCTGTAATTTTCTAATTCTCTTTCAAATGAAGTGCTCCCTTCATCTTTATTATTACCTGCGAAACAGCTGTTTCGCCCGCGCTTCGTTTGTCTCTGGTACTCCCGTATACTCGCCTCTAAGTCATTAGGTTCATCGTTTGTGCTGTTTTTCCGATCTTTGCCAAATGTAGGAAACAAACTGAGTCGACCATGTCTGGTCTTGTTTTTGTATTCCACGAGTTCATCAGAACTTTCTGGCATAGTTTCATCATCACTCTTTTTTGATCTGCCAAATGTAGGAAAAAGACTTAATCTTCCCTTTTTCGTTCGATTTTTATATTTTTGTAGTTGCTCTTCGTCTATAGTATCATCGTCTTCATCGTCGTTACTAGTCATTCCACTAAAATCAAAAGACGGGAATATGCTGTGTCTTCCTTTAGAAGTCTTTTCTTTATATCGTTTTGCATCATCTTCATCGGGGTCACTGAAATCGAATGTCGGGAATATACTGTGTCTTCCTGATTTTGTCTTTTCCCGGTAAGCTTTTGCTGCCCGTTCATCTTCGTCTTCACTAAAGTCAAACGTAGGAAATATGCTGTGTCTTTTAGTTTTCTGTTGATAACTTTTCATAGCTGCAGTATCTTCATCTTCAGAAAAATCGAAGCTTGGGAATATGCTATGTCGACCACGTTTGGTCTTTTCTTTGTAAGCACTTGCCATATCATCGTCACTATCTCTACCAAAGTCAAATGAAGGAAATATACTAGACCTTCCCTTTTTAGTTTTCTCCTTGTAAATATCTTCCTCACTTTTCTCTTGCCCTCTTAAATTGAAAGTTGGGAATATGCTGCCACGTCTTGGTTTGGATTTGTTTTCATTTACTTCTTGAACGTCGGCACTTTCAGTAGAACTTGATTTTCTAAAAAGTCTTTGAAGGAGGTTTCTTGGCTGTGATGTTTCTTCAATGGCAACAGGAGAAATTTGATTTGGTAATGATAGCTTTCCACTTCTAAAGTTAGCCTCTTTTCTGAATTTTTCTGCTGAATCACCATTTGTCCACGTGAAATCATGGTCTTTATTCATATTTACCACTGAATCCTTTCTATAGTTTGGTACCGCGATGCTTAAGGCCCTCGTTCTTTTAGGAGTGTTGGTGATAATATTTTGACCTATGCTGAATACTGGTGGTGATTTTTCGGTTGCTAAAATATGATCATCATCAAACATGTGAATTCCTTTTTCTGATTGTGACTCTAACCCTCCAAGAACATTGACAACTCTAGCTAGTAGCTCAGCAGGTTTTACAATGGCAGAAGCGGTGAATGTTTTTTCTTTGTCGATTCCTAGCAAATCGGTATCTGATTGGATTCTAAGCAGATCTTTTGCAGATAATTGGATATTTTCGGAATTAGCACGTTTTCGTTTTACAATAGGTCCTCTTGGCTCAACATCAAATGTAAATGTAGGACAACTTGAGCTTCGATAGAGGCATGGCGTGGCATCAACATAGACGGGCTGAAAATTAAATATGAAAATACGTTATATTATTTAATAAATAATGGAAGTATTGAGTGGAGACTTAAATAGTGTAAGGAGATTTTTAAGCTCACCTTTAATTTAATTAGATTTGCTTCATTAATTATCTTTCTTATGTTGGTTATGTCCTTCGTGAATCCTTGTAAGATTTTATTCTGAGTAGATTTTAGTTGATATGCCAATTTTTGCTCAATCCTGTGGACACTCTCTGATCTCATACCACTGGTAATAAAACCCAAGAGCATTACGATATACCCAAGCCCGAAGGTGATCCAGACTATTAAGAAGATTTGGTATGTAAAAAAATAACCGTATTTGAAGCCATTATTGACGGTACCTGCAAATAAAATGTTTTTATTTATAAACAGTTGATAGGATATTTCAATGAAATACCAAATGTATATTTACTATGTAGTTACATTTCTACTCTAATAGGAAATTTATCATATAGTTCGTACAATAGTAGATTTTAATGAAGTGTGAGTCAAATAAATAGTGTCAGCTTAGAGCGGATGGCTTATTTATAAATAGTGATAGTGATTTATGATGTAATGATCAATGGAATAATAGAATATTATTAATTGCTATTCACCTGCAACTAAATCGCCGAAACCGATGGTAGTGAGGGTAACGAAAGCGTAATATACAGCCGCAACATAATCCCACCCTTCGAAGACGACGAAAATGCATGCCGGTAGGAAAATGAAGAATAAAAATCCAGGCACGAGGTATAGGAAGATTTGACCCAACATTCCCAGGTTAGTGAAGTAATAATTCAGGTTGTTGGCACGTTTGATGTTACGCCTTTTGTACTTGCGGTAAACGCTGATTAGCTGAAAATGAAAAAAGTAGTGAGTTTCGAGTAAAGAATTATTAGATATTTATTATACACTAGGTTTTTTATGCTTAATTAGATATTATAAGATCTTAATTAGATAAAATTTTAATTTTGAAATCTATATGAAATTGACGATTTTTAGACAACATTGATACTTATTATACACATTAAAGAATACTTAGAAGTATTTTAGGTCTTTCCTAAAATACTTATTCTTAAAGATTAGTTCTCTTTGATTATTGAGTAAATACAAGTGTTAACCGGATATTATTAAGGCAGGTATTATAATCATTATAAGCGTAGTGAAGTGGTTAGCATGCTGGTTTTAAGGTATCTCCATCTCGGAGGTCCCAGCTTCGATTGCTGGTCAGATCAATATGGAAAATGAAATTTTCTATATTATCTCTGGTTTGGGTGGTTTAAATACTTAATTTGGGATTTGTGGTCTTATACTTGTTTATTTATTTAATTCTGCCCTCTTTTTCCGTGTAAACGGGCACTATGGCAAATTTCACGCTATTAAAAGTTTTGAAATAAAAACTTGGCCCAAAGTTTTTCGTTTTAATATAATGATGGTTATTTACCTGTAATCCAAAATATTCGCCGAGGTTAGCCAACAAGATACCATTGATAGGTATTCCGAAAAGACCGTAGAATATCATAAGAATTCTTGACAGATGAACTGTTGGAGCTAAATTGCCATATCCTGGAAAATAATTTAAAATACTTTTGGTTATTTGTGAAAAGAATTAATGAAATTTAATTTACATTTGCTATTCAATGCATATGAAACTTTTTATTAGTAAAGGTACTTACAAAGTAAAAGTAAGTGGTACTGATGATGTGTATAGTATATCTATTTTTTATTATTTTGCTAATATAAGTACACACTGCAGTACTTCAGGTTACCATAGAATGTCAGTATCTGTAATTGATTTTATCTCCACATTCAACGCCTTTAGGTTTAAAATTTTGTAAATTTTATAGTTTTGTATAACCTGAGGTGCTGTTGACTGTAGATATTTGTTGCCATGAATTATTTACTTGAATTAATTTGATATCTACTATTTTGATAATTACTTAAGAGTATTTATATCTGTAGGTATTTTTCATTTAGATTTCGTTTGTGAAAAATTTACTGCATAATTGTAGAACTTACCAATAGTACTGACAACAGTATACGAAAAGAAGAATGAATGATAGAAGTCCCATTTGTAAGGCTCCTCTTCGTCTTCGGTGGTGAAATTGAACATGGGTTTGCCGCAGTAGGCAGACAGCTTCCTCAAAATGCTGTCTTGTTTTTCGGGATCATCTGGAATATAGTTCTCGTACAAGAGATCTGAAAATGCAAAAATTTGGATAAATAAATAAATTTTAATTTCCATATTCATTAAACAAATCAATTTATATATATATATATATATTGTAGCTAGTTCTACTATAAATATTGTGAAAAATCATATTAAAGAATGTAAAAAGAATAAAAATATTAAAACTGGTTCAAATTGGGTCAATGTTGGTTTTACAATAAGAGTTTACCACGAACGATAATTTCGAATCATTGTTGTAATTTTTTTATATCATATGAATAAAAATTATCTGAACACCAAAGATAGTGTTAGGTCCTTCCTCCTTTGCATCATAAATTATCGAAAAGCGTTTGTTTTTGAAGTCATGTTAGCGTTTTAAAAAATAGAAGAAATCGTGTTACTTGGGAAACAGATTAGACCGTATGTTTTCTATTATCGCAAGATAACAATAAAATAATTCTCTTATGATTTTCAGTGGTAACAATTTGATTTAGTAAAACAAATTGTTTATTGTAAAGTTTAAATATTAATTAGCTTTGTTTCCATCTTCATTTCTATCATATTTTTATTTAATCTAGTCATCTACCAATCTATGCTTTATCTATGCTTCTAAGTGATTCAATCAGCCCTTATTTGTAAAAAACGAAATTAGGGCATTGATTGAACATTCTTTGGCTTTTTATCAGGGTCAATTTTACGGATGGCTCCACACAAATTACTCAAGTTTTTATTGACAATTACATCACATTACCCGAAGAAATTGAATCGTTTTGTAAGTAGCAAAAAGGCATAATGAATGAAATTTTTTTTTACGCCTAATTGCTTGAAGAATATCAATATACCTACTTGATAATTGATTCAAGACTCCAAGTTTGTTTTTGCCGATGAATCTTCTTGTTCTTTGGCGATATAGATTATTTAATTAATCTACCGTAATGTTACCTATACTGATATTATAATAAGGAAGTTATTGTTTGTTTTTCAGAGCCTACTAGTGGATGTGTGGACAAGAGTTCAACGCACGGAAGAGCTCATGATAATATTCATCCATCATATGACTAGCCTTTGAGAAATCTGCTTAACTTCCGCATTTGTCTTCTAGAATATATGAAAAGGTTAGTTGTATCGGGTGCATGGTATCAATGCACCTAGAAGACAAATTTTTACATACTAGTTTCTTATGCGCGCTACCATAACCCATTAAACTATACACGAGGTAGTTAATTATAGAACAAAATGAACTCTATTATTGAATAAGGATTTCTGACATAATCATAGTCAATACAAGGATTTAATATTGTAAACAAACACATTCAGTATCCTGTATAGTACTCATTTAGGACATAACTTAGCTATATTATTGTTTATAATTTATAATTTTGCTTGTTGTTGACACATTTTCCACGTGCCTTCGTGAATACTACGTCATAAGGGGAGCGTAATTTTTCTATATATTTTGCCTATTCCTTGTTAAAAAGACTATAAATATAACCTACACTATTATTATCAGGTAGCTTCTAATAGGTACTATTTATTTCTGGAATCTGTTATTTTTATTTATTTATAATTATGTAAATTAAAAAGGAAATCTAGTCATCCGGAATGAAAAACAAGCTAAAGAATACCAATGTAATAAAATAAAAAAGAATACTACATATTTTTGTGGTATGTATGTATTACTATTAATACTTTGGGCTATTAAACTGATACCATACTATACTACTATCATGATATCACAATGTTGAAGCTGATTTTGTTACAATTTATTCATTCATGTTCACCCATTTAGGCGTGTTTCAAAAAATGTCGTATAACTTAAATCGCAAGTCTTCCAATGCGAATGGGCTCAGACGCTTTTGGTTCTCACCGAGTTAATTATTTAAATATTTGAAAGTTATAAAGGAACTTTTCAATTTATATATAGGTATAATTTATATATATCAGCACATCAAGTTACCATAATAATTAACTGTAATCAACTTTGAATTTAATTATCAACAGATAAGGCTAGAAAATCGTAAAAAAAATGTTGCAACTGGACGCGACCTTTATACTTAAGATCTACACTTTACAACCAGTAAATATATTTGTATATTAACGAACAATCGATTAATTAATCATCAGTTTGTGGTTACGGAAGTCGTTAGTGGTATTTAAATACAAAACTGCATCCATTCATTGATTTTTATAAGCGAACTTGAAAAGGAGGTTGGTCAATACCTATTGTGGTTTGATTGTCATCGTACGAACATAAACCGATTTTATTGGACAACTGGTCAATCGACCCGTTGTGATTGCCAAGGTTGACCAGTGCCAAGATCAGGGACTGCAGACGTTTGTAAGCTATAGGAATATTTGGTCTGTCGGAACTTCAGGAGAAATGGAGATATGGTCGACACATGCTTCATTGACTCCAAATGCGTTACGATAGCATCTCACTTTGCAACAGCTATTGTTACGAATTTAGATGAAGTTGGAACACAGATTACTAGAATTTACTTAGACATACTTTGACGTTTCTGAATTGAGAACCTAAAGTCAAGAACGTCTTTACTTTAACGTTGCTTAAACAAGTTTTCGTATCTGATTTAAGTTTTTTGAATGACTTGATAAGTAGTTTGATAAAACTAGGACTTTTTAACTTTGTGAAACGTAGAAAACTTAAGTTATTAAGAATAATCAATTAAGATATTTAGTACTTTTCGAAATTCAGAAAACGGCTGTCAGATTGAAACAAGTACGACAATTTTTAAGCTATTAAAAGAGGACCCAAGATAATTATTCCAATTTGCTTACTGAAATAGATATTGTTGATCTAACTTAAGTAATCATAATACCACAGAGTAGACAGGACATGGAAAGAACCGATATATAGAAAACTAATTTTGATAATTAACCCCCTGATTCTAGTTTGAAATAAATCAAGTAACCGGGAGATCTGGAAGAAAAATAGCGTAGCTCGCACATTATTTTTGCTTCATTGACACACTAAACATGTAAGTGAAAATTGTACATTTTTTATGAGGTTTAATACCTTGGAGACACCTCTAATTAGAAACTAATTTCACAGGCACGAGTCGGCGAGGTCGCCAGTGACGCGCCTGTGAATTTGTGGAGTCAATAAAGAAAATCGACGGTGACAATTGCCACCTTTGTAGTTCGCTTCACAATAATTATCTTTGCGTCAGTGCTACTTTATAGGAGTTAAATAAACCTCTATTGAAGAGTTTTTTTTTATAGCAACGCAACATAACAGAAATGTCAAGATGTCTTATCCACACTTAAATAAATTCCGATCAAGTGCGAGTCGGACTCGCGCACGATGGGTTGAGTACCGGAAACAATCAATAAAATCATGTTTATTATATGAGAGCTCCTTTAAATATTTATTTTATTTGTTGTAGCAGCGGCAACAGATATACATCATCTGTCAAAAGTTCAATTGTCTACCTTTCATGGCTCATGAGATACAGTCTGGCGACAAACAGACATTGAAGTCCTATTAATACGGTTCCCGATTTACTTATTGTGTATGGAACCCTAAAACGACTTCAAAAACCCTAAATAGATTCATTCGAAAAATAACACTCGTGTTCAATGCCCAGTGTTTAGATCCTCAACCAGCAGTCGGGTCCCTAGCCATCACTTTAGACATAGGATATGACGCCTTAGCGATCTAGCCATGACTTTAGCTATAAGATACGACGTCTTACCGATGTTGTGGCGATAGTTGGTTTCATTTCACTACTTTGACATGTGCTTTATTACCTACGAACGGATGAACAAAGAATAATGATTATAGATTTGACAGCTGCGTTACCACTTAGTCGTTTACCTTCCAAAAAGACATAGAGAAGTAGTAAAACGAGACGAAATACCGCCATTAAATCGCTAAGACGTCGTATCTTAGGCTTAAGTCATGGCTAGAGAGTTAGGTGGTCGCATCTCAGAAGTACCGACGATCGTATTATTGGTATTATCGATAGGCGTGGAATTCTATAGAGGACGTCTATGATTCATGATGATAATGATGGCTCAGTTCAATAAGAGTTAGATGCTTAATATTATCTACATATAGGCTCGTCTTAAGCACAACAGGCGCCCGGGTGCAAGTAGTGCTCTGGCGCCCCTCAGCCCACTTTTTACACATATTTATATTAGAGACCATCATCGGTGCGGCGCCCCCCAACGAGCGGTGTCCGTGGGCATTACACACCCTGCACCGCGGGTAAAGACGGGCCTGCTCTTAGCTGTCTTAGGGAGCACCGCGGCGCTCCCTGAGACGGCGGCGCCTGTGTGCATTGCACACCCTGCACTATAGGTTAAGCCGCCCCTGTCTACATAAAACCTCCGTCCAAAGCATGGCCAGAAAGTAATTCGTCCGAAATTCCGAATTTCGTCCGCCACCAGGTTTTTTCGTGATTATATCATGATGACATATAAGTCGGATAATATATAAGTTTTTTATATATATAACAATATTGTGTAAGTTTATAGGGAGAAAAGCGAGCATGTTTATTTTCGCTTAAGGTATTATCCTCCTCCATTGTTAGATCGCAAAATGTCGGTAGGTATTGTTTGAAAGACACACTTAAAATAAATTTGAAAAACTAACAAAAAGGCAAACACCGATTACCACAAATTATTTTTTATATCTACCAATGTTTTTAATGTACGATTGACATATTTGTCGCAACTTAATTAGCATCATAATGTTTTGAAATTGTTCATAATGTCATTGACTTTTCTGTTGACCATACAAAGTTTTTAGCCCCCGTTCCCTTATGGTATTGTCATTATTACTATTACAACAATAAGAATTAGTCGTATTGTAATCATTAGTTTTTTTTTCCCTCCAGATAGCTACGAGTATTCCGTTACAACAATAGCCTCGAACTCACCGTCGTACTCAGCGTTGTCGTAGAGTAGAGGTTCAATCAAATAAAACCTACTTCAAAAGGTAAAAAAAGGTTCATCACATTGAATGCTGTCATAGCGCTGCGCTCAAAGTCGGCTTCGAGGTTCTTTTTTAACAGAATAGCATAACAGTGCACGCAGTCTCAATGTTTAAAGTAATCGCAAAGCTCAGTTACTCAGCGATTAAATTTGACAGCTCAATAAATGGGCTAGCGAATATCGTAACTTAACAGTTAAACCGGGTGGACTACACTAGCTAAAATACTGCACCTGACCCCTAGGGACCCCTAGGGTCCTTCGCCCGCATGGACCCTAGGGAAATGTTTAGTGGGATAAAAAGTATCCTATTATCTAAGTCAGCTAATACCCTATCTGTATACCAAATTTCATCGAAATCCGTTCAGTAGTTTCGGCGTGATTGACGGACAAACATCCAAACATCTAAACATCCAAACAAAGAAACTTTCACATTTATAATATTAATAATAGGATTACGGTCCTAGCACACTTACATAGCATACGCTGTAGTGTAGTGTACTACTGATAAGCTGTAGTTAACCCAATTATATCATAGCGATGTGATAAAGATTCTAAAGAACACCGATTCATCATCACAAATCGAAAAGCTGATGAGGCCATTTGTTTTCTATCCTTGTTATACAAAATTTTTCCTTAACGATTTCCTAATGCGACGATGGAATAATAAATATGTTCTAGAAAAATAAGAGTGGGGAGTACTTGAACTGTGTCGGTCGAGCAATTAAGTGCAATCTTCACGGGGTTAATATTAGGGAAAATTAATATAAGGCACACTGTCCTGTGAATTTTAGAAGCTTCCTTTGAATTTAGCTATGCTAAAAAAGCAAAACGTAATGTTTCATATTACCTTTACAGTCTGCATTATTTTTCTGTTCTAAAATTTTCATACTATCATTATTATCAGCTTAGTAATATGTTCACTGCAAGGGTTCTCCTTTACTATGGGAGAAGGGACCATAAACCACTGTGCGGGCCACGTGCTGGTTGGTAGGTGTTAGCAACTACAGATGTAGTCGTAACCAACCTCTCAACGTGCCTTCCGGAGTAAGAACTCAAGATTAATAGATTTTTGGTTACCTATCATATGAACGACTCTTGCATAAGGTTTTTAACTACCGCATTGCAAATCGAACACGCTCACAACTCCGCCATTGACCTATTATAGTTCTTTTTAATTCAAAATTTCCTCCTTCATGGTAGAGTGCTTTGGAATCGGTTTCAGTGCGTCGGCATATTTAAACGCTTGTATTACACTTCTTTCTTGAAATAAACTTAATACTTACTCAATGACAATTAGTTCATTCAATAACCACGCAATATTGAGCTAATTGGCGCTAGTGTATCAGATCAAGAATACGAACCGGTACGATTGAAATGTCGAACCATCGCGATTGCGTTCGAGAGTAAACATGCTTACTCCCGGGTGCGATTCCCAGCCGGATTAACTTAGAAAATTTACTTTTCTGTATTGTTTACTTACATAGCTCGAGATCTAAGCAAAGTACGTGATGTTATGTTATATTGTGATAATACATATTATTTTGGTGTGACATGATTTATGTAAATGTCATTACTTATAATAAAGAGCTGGTAAATTTCTTTCGCTTGTTCTTCTTGTCAGCTAAAAGACGTCCTGAACAAGTGGTAGGGAAAAAAAATTTTTTTGGACGATTCAAAAGTGCTTGTAATAGCCTACTTGAATAAAGATATTTTAATTTCATTTACTTATCATTACTTTATTTAGTTCAATCGATTTCATTCGTTTAGGAAAGGCCTGAGCCCTAGCAGTGGGTTCATTAACAGACTGGTGTTTTATGATTAATAAGTAAGCAATGGATAGTGGTCGATACTGAATTTAATTAGATACTTGATTGGTGTAATAAAATTTAAGGTATTATTGTACAGAAGCGATCCATTCATAGGAGTTTGTTTACAAAAATATTTTCCACTAGTTTTGGACTATGGAAATCGGGTTTTTGACCTACCCATAAAAAACACAAGCATATAAAATACTACAAAAAGAACATTTATATATATGTCACGTTTTATTATAAATTTTCATAGTTTTATATGTTAATCTTAGATAGTTAAGTTGTTACGTCGAAATAAAGTTTCATAATGGTAAACAACATTTTTTGTGCATACTTTTACGGCTGTAAGACGACGTCACGTATTTAATTACTTTACTGGTACTTAACATTTCGAAAACTTTGGATTCCTTTTCAATATATTTCAATAAATAAAGCAGGTACAGCATCTTTCTATACGCAAAGTTAAAAACGTAGTCCAAGACTTGTTTAATTTTCTTTTACGTAATACTTACATCCATTTTTATATCATGTGTTCAGAAGAAATTTGAGATCAACCCTGCGATTCTGTAAAAACCTAAATCCGAATTCGAATTCACCCAGGTGTCCGAGAGCACTTCAAAAAGCGGCAAATGCTCAATCTTGAATTGGTAATAATGTTTCGTGGCATAAGTGAAGTGAGTTTCAAAGTGACATAGGAATAGAATATCTGAGACAAGTATATTCTATCAATTTTGTTTTGTATTTTATATACAAAAAATGGCATAAATAGAATAGAAATTCTATTGATTCCATTTTGTCCATTCGAAGACATGAATGCATTCGAATTCGGGACTGGGCTGATCGTATTTTCGTAGGTTCAGAATAAACCGTTTTTATTTAGGTAAAGCCTATTCTCTTATAATGTTCCGTTCCGCTCGGAACTGAATGCGTAGTGAAATTCAAAAAACCCGATAATTCTCTTGGTTCGTAAAAAGCAATGTTCTTACGCTTTTAATGCGAATTATATCATTTTTAAGCGACGACATTTATCATACCTGTGTACGGATGTTATAGATAGGAGTAAAGGCACTTAAAAACCGCGCTGAAGTTTGTGAGATCATTGTTTGGAGTCATATTTAAACCGGTTAATTAAGAAAACCGTATTTCTAGTGAACCAGTTTAAAAACCTGTTCCAAGGAGCTGAACCTTTTATGTAAAGTTGTGCATGTACTTACGTCGAACTCGGAAGGAAAGAAACTGTCTTTCAATCTGTGAAGCTCGAAATCTCACACTTGCCAGCTTCGAGTTGAGGACAGGTATTGAGATCTCAGATCGGGAAGAAAAAGAAGAACAGGATGCTTTAGAAATAAATGTGTGAAGACTTTCCTTCACACATTTATTTCTAAGAGAAAGAAAGGGTTTTAGAGAAAGCAAGGAAGAGGAAAGCAATGTGGGAAGGAAGGCAAAGGCACGTAGTTGTCGTATGCCAGATTAGCGCCAAGTGCTACGAGCCTCAGTTCGGTACTTATTTAAAGAAACGATTTAACCGTTTGCTAATATTAGGTAAGAGGTTTTAAAAATAATCAGTTTGACCCACGAGTGTATCAAGTTTTTCTTTGACTAACATTGAATAAGGCACAGCTAACCTACTTCTAAAGGCCTAATCTTACGGATCCTCTAAGCAGATTGTATAATTCGAAATAAGAAAAACTTTTATATAACACATTTGTGATTACTTGTATCAGCCGCTTACATCTTACTCTCCCACGACGCTTTGATAGGCTGGAAGAAATCTCTTCGGAAGATAAGCCAATCCATCAAACAAATTAACTAACATGTTTTTTATGTAAATTTTTAAGGCTTGTAATTTAACGTGGAAGGTTAATAAAATATATATTTATCACTTAAACAATGTCGATAAGAATACCCTCAGATATACAGTCATAAAACTATTAGTAGGGATAGCAACAAATAAGTGATAATGATAAGAGCAGTCGTCCGGATTGCGATAGTTCACAGGTTGGAATACTATCTTGGGTACCTGGGATAGGACTAGTCTAATTTTCTCTCGATATATTTCTATAAGATAAACATGAATATAGATAGCATTATGCTATATGAGGGGTTCTATGGCGTAGTGGGTAGCGTGCTCAGTCTGCGATACGATTTTTAAACAATTTTCGCATGCGTTGGTCTTAGGTTGGATAGAGAAGGCCCGAACCCCAGTAATAGGAACATTAATAGGCTGATGAAGATTGCATTATGAATGCATAATTTATAAAATTTATACGAATATTAAAAGAGAGACTATTGGATCGTTTTTGAAATTTCTTTCACCTACCAGAAGCTACATCATATGTTGGGACATAGACAATGATTTATGCAGGTGAAAATATATGAAAAAATTTACTATAATAATATATAAAATTTCAGTTCTCGCTCAATTTTATCTTTGACAAGGTGTATTGTAAATAGTCCTCTAATGAATAATTTTTCCTATAGTTAAAATCATAATGGGTAGGATTTCAACACGATCACAATCTGTGATGCGAAACCGATTGTGTAATTATAATAAAAAAAATCCATGAAATATAATGGCGTCGCGCAGTTGTCATATATGACGTTACCTGTCTAAGAACACTTAGGGTATTAAGAAAAATCTAACGATACCTAAACAATCTAAATCCGTTCAGCGGCTTTAAAGATATGAAGTAATAATGAATATAATATACAAGATACGCGCGAAAAAACATATCCCTTCTTTTGCAGTTGGGCACAAAAGCGCCCTATAACAGAATTTTGTATGATTATATCATTGTTGTATCGATCTTGTGCAACCTGCATTCAGTTTTTCCCAACAGTCCTTTTGATGTCATCATCCCAACGCATTTGAGGCCTTCCCGGAGGACGCTTTTGAGCCGATGGTCGCCAGTCAAGCAGCCGCTTCCTCCATGAAGTAGTATTGCGAGCAATATGACCAGCCCAGTCCCACTTCAATATGGCTACACGACTGAAGACATCTGTTATCCTGGTCAGCGATGTGTAATGTGGTGTAATGACGATTATTTAGCGTCAACGTCAAAGCTGACGTATTCGGTTATTACATTATTCGATGACATAGGTATAAAATATCACGACACGTTATTACGTGTGTTGCTGACAGCTTTACAATGTTTTTGATACAATATTACTGACCTCTTTAAGGAGGCTTTTATACTTATTTTTAATTTATATATATTTTTTAATTTTGACTTTTGTCAATGTTTGGTTTTTTGCCGTTTGTCTTGTATGTAGTGTTTTTTTACGTTATGCATGAATAAATCTATTTCTTTACTAAAATTATCTTATTTTTAAATTATCTACAGTCCATTGTGCTTGCTGTCGATTAAAACGTGTATATGTGTTATGACCATCTTTGCAGGGAGTTGCAATTCTGAACCCTTTTTTACAAAAAGTAAAGACAATGGTGAGAGCTAGAGTTAATTTACAAAGAGTTCAGAAGCTAATCTATACTAATATTATTAAGAGGAAAGATTTGATTGTTTGTTTATATGCATCGAATATGGTCCGAAACTACTTGACTGAATTTCGAAAATTCTTTCAGCTACGGGAAGCTGCGTCATACGCGGGAGAATATAAGATTCACGCGGGCAAAGTCACGGGAAAGCTGCCATTGTTCTTATTTATTGATTGGAAACACACACCATGCCATACAAAACGAGATAGATAGATAACTCAATATTGGTCATAATAACGGAAATAGGGACGTACATGTTAAATTTTTTGTTTTTTTTTTTTCAAGTAAATACGTTAATACAAACTCCTTTCTAGTATTTATCCAGGCTGATATTAAGTTAATGAACAACTTGTTCCGCTCTGAAAAAAAGATTTTACGTACGATAGAAGAACACGCATTGACGGAAAATGTTCTTTTAGGGGTTTGTCCCTAATAGTCACTCTTCGGAAAGACCTATTTGATGTCTTATCCACTTCAGTGATTAATTTTCCGGACATGTTAAAAAGCACATACTTTAATAAACCACTAGCTAATCCCGTGAACTTTGTACTTTAAGGATAAAGTAGAGTTAAATTACGTAGTCTCTCTTTGTTATGACGTTCCCTATCAACATCGTTAATTAGCAAATAAATTTCTTCTTTAAGTTTAATAGTGATTGCAATGTAGGTACGCTGTTCCTGTTGTACCTACAAAGATATCAGAACTCGTATTTTTACAAGCGTTAATTTAATTTGCTGTGTTAGTTAGTGTGTTAGTGTAAGTCAAATCTGCCAAGCTAAATTAGACCTACTTCCAGCTTTTAGAGTAAGCTAGGTTTAAAATTTTTAATTATCTTTAACTAGTTTACCCGGCGCTCTTCGTATCACTTTATATCCGTTTAAAAAAAGTCTTTTACATATACAAACCGTGCCATGAATCGTGGAATACATAAAACATAGAATCACCCAATTTGGTGCATTCGGAATTCGGAAGTTATGCGCTTACGTATGTATGTACATTTCGGCGATTCATTTTTATTCATCGATATTTAATAGCTCGCCCGGACATATTTTTTATTTTTCAGTAAAACCTTCCTCAAGAATTGCTCTGTCTATTGTTGAAAACTGCATGAAAATCCGTCCAAATCCGTCGCGATAGACTTTTCGAATTTATCGCGATCAGACAGACAGACTGAAGCAGGGGGACTTTGTTTTATAATATGTAGTGATTACAGTTTTAATAAATTTTGAAATTGTCAATGAAGTTGGATTAATAATTTTAATTAATGAATGTGAATAGTTAATATATATAAAATAATGAACCACGCTTTAAGAAAAGTATCATAAACAAAAACCATATCTAAATAATAAAAGAAAAGAATTTCAAAGTTACCCATTAAGAAAATAGCTATCTCTTTTACTCAGTCATGATGATATTAACAAAATTTAAAATGACGACTTACGTAGTTTTAAAAACCCCATCGTATATCTGATATACGTAGTACTAATTGTACTGTAAAAATATATCAGTGTTCATTTAGGTTGACAAATTTTATATCCATTATAAACTCGTTGGTGTTGCTTTTACAAAAATATAACCTGTAAGCTAATACACTTATAATTTAAGCTTCTAGTTTACTCCACAACGTAGTTACAGGGGTTCAAAAATGGCCCGAATGGCTCCGAGAAAATAATGGCACGGTCGTGCTCTTTCAACTTTTTTGATTGACTCGGCGGGTACACTTGCGTGCCCCCAGCTAATAACATAATTAATATTCTCTAAGATGAGAATCCACAACCTTTCGCAGTCTGGGCGACTGCTCTAACCACTGAGTTACCTTTGACTTTACAGGACTGACGAATCTTTCAACCACTTTTTCGCTACTATAGAGCATAATCTCATCAATGTTCAGGCAATCCAACCAAACAACCGAAAGAAATATTCTTACAAATATTTTAATAGTATTGTTGCTATATAATTACATATATAGCGATAATACTAAACGTTTAACTTTATAACATTCGCAAAAAAAGTATTACATTAGTACTTATAAAGAACATGTCCTGATTTACTGACTCATCATAGACGAGCGTATACTATTGAAGTTGGATTAATAATTTTCAGTCAGTAATCAAAAAGGAAGGATTTTTGTAAGTTCAACCCTGAAGTCGGTAAAATAGGAGTTGAATATTTTAGGTTACTTAACAAAAAGCTATTTAAAGTGTCTAAGGAAATTCAATACTTAGGAAGAATTTAAAGATTGGACGGATTGCACATCCGTCATCATCCCTCAAGCGTTCCTCTTAAGGTATTCCTAGCAAACGTCATTACACAATGTCTCCGTCTAGCAGTGTCCCATAAAGCTATGTATCGCGGACTTCAGCATGGACCGCCCGTCGATTATTTGCAAAGTTATAAACGCATCGATGAATGAATGAATGAATGAACACTTGATTGTTTTGAACACAATTTCAAGTAACTAAAAGCGGCGGCCTTATCGTTATCGAAGAAATATCTACTAGACAGTACATTGAATTGATGCATGCATACATTAACATATTGTATTTACAATTTCAAATATTTAAATAAACAATGATCATCATGAGAAGTAAATAGAGACCATTTCACTGTAAATTTTAAGGAATGATTTTCAGAAGGAAGGAGCCATACATTGAATCTTTGTTTGTTCAACTTGTAATTAAGTAAACATCAAGTTTAAAGACGCAGTTATTAGTATTAATTAAGGCTTTTCTTCATGTCCGAAGCTATATAAGCAATGTTTTAATGTTGGGTCATTATCGTTTTACGAAGCATCGTGAACAGACTCTAATGGTTACTATACAGTATAAGATTAGCAAGAAATCCTAGTAAGTTATTTCAATGTATAGTAATTATAATGCTGCCTTACGGATATTGAAGAAAATGCATGTGTAAATTGATAAGAGATACTCAAAGGTTGTTACTAATAAAAAGTTAAGAGTTTAATTTTATAAATAAATAAAAAATGCTTTATTTATCATGTTCCTCAATATTATAAAAAAAATCTTAATAGTAACGATTTGCATGACGAATATTTGCGTTACAATGTACATAAGATACCTAATGGTTTGCAATCACCGATACTTAACAAATGTTGTAATGGATACCTATATTTTTTTTATTTATAGCAGTCCTGTAAATAATTACCGTGTGGATTATAAGACGCATAAAGATGGAAATAAATAAGTTTATACTGATTAGGGAGAAAAGATTTGTATCCTTTCCTAAGGCGCCGTAACATAAAAGGAAAAACGGAACTCTTACTCTCGCATTCGGTCGTCCGTCTGTCTGTTTGTCCGTTAGAAGTGTTTCAGGGTTGAACTACAGCTGGAAAACTGGTGAAACGATGATGTCTAAGACGACGGTGAAGATAAAATAATATCCAACAAAAAAAATAGTTTTTTATTTTTTATTATTTCAAATATAAATATTAATACACTTACCCGTTTACACCAAACACATTATTAATGGCGCTAGTTGTCTTAGTTGAATTGAGTACAAATTATTTGAATACTCATTATAACAAAAAATGTAAATGTAAGTTTGATTTCGCATTCTAAAGGCATTCTTTCTTTCTGTGTTCAGATTACAGATACCAAGCGAGTGTACTGGGTATTACTGTATATTTGCTATTTATTCATTGTTTGTTAACCGACTATATTCAATTATTCCATGAGAGTTAATAAAAAATGAAACAATTGATCAATCGACACTGAGTAAACAGTAGGTCAATTTAATTTAAAACGGCTAATACTTAGTATTGCTTACGATTTCACTTACATAAAGTATATTTTATTTGATCAAATTGGATTAAGGGGAAGAAATTACTTACGTTCAATAAAATGATTATTTTATATCTATTATTTAGTGATATATTCTATATATACTAATATTAAGTACATATTATAAAAGCGTTAAAACTTTTAAACTAATTTTTTCACTTGTGGTTAGCTACGTCATACGCGGTTAAAATAGACTGTAATTTACGCGGGTGATGTTTCGGGAAAAACAGTTGGTATCAAATATGTAAATACTCTAAAATTGTCAATGATTATATTTCGAATTATATTGATGCTAAAAATTACTTCCAAACGGGTTTCATCGCAAGTCATTTTTACATAGGTTTATTTGTTTCTTTTTTACGTTTTTAAAATTCCAAAATAGTTTTCGTAGCAGTGTTTAAAAATAAAATTATAGACACACAACTTATTTTCAGATTTAATAGTAACTAACGATATCGACTTATGAGATGAGGAAACTTTTTTCAAACAAAAACTCATAACGTTTAAGAAATTAGAAAAGATGTTCTAGAGAATAAATTCTTGGGATTTAGTTAGGTATGACTAAATAACTCTATAGTTTCTATTTCATTTACGTCTCAAAAAGCCAGTTTAAAGTTATTACACCTCACTAATAATCACAAAAAAAATACTACACGGGGTATCTCCATTTTTGATGAAAATATACCCACATTTACTGGCGCAAATACCCGTCGATAATTTTTTTGTATAACAGTTATATCGTACCAAAATTTAAAAAAAATACGGCTTTTATATTGACAATTAATCATGTAGACGGAAGACGTTATGACGAAAAAATTTTGGGGACTATAAAAAATTTTCGGCGAATTTCCACAAGTCGTATATACAAATCGGTAGAAAAAAAACTGTGAAAAATGGTATATATAATAGATTAATCCAAAAGTATCGATATCATTTGCTTTCAAAAGCTGTTTTATTGAACAAATATAGGCTATATAATCGTATGATAAAAAAAAATGAATGATCACTCGTGAAAAATTGATATATATTTTTCAATAATATTTTCAAAGTTACGATACTGAAACTGTCATTGCGTTGTGACAGTTGATTATCCTTTTGCCTATTGATTACGAAAGGGCATCGTTAACTGGTTTTTTTATATCTATTTTTATCATTCACATTATGTGGTGTCACGTGACTTTGTTTGACAGCGTGAAATTATAGTGAAATCTTTCCGTCTTGTTATAAACCGAGGACTTAGTTATTTTACATTTTTTTAGTTAGATAACCTGAAGTAAGTCCTAGACGGCTTGTGTTTTTATAAAATGAGATAGAGGAAAGCGTTACTTTTCCGTGTTCAGACTTTAGTTTCTTTCGTCCTGTTCCAATTCTACTTGGAATATTTAGTAGTCGAATAATACTTCTATAACAGTGTTTATCTGAATTAATCGTCAATATATGGCATCAGTGTTGTAGGCAATTAAAACATTTACTTTTTAACAAAGATATTTGTATGTACATAACGAAATTACTTATCCTTTTTTGGATTAGTAATAATTTCGTTTGAGGCAAAGGGATCTTAGCCATACAGCCATATAGCCAACCATACATCTTCTGTAATTAGTTCTCTGTTTTCCTTAAACCGTATCTCATTAAGCGTGACCCATTCGTGTTCCCGCGCTAAATCGGAATACTTTTGTCAGCACCTATGCACCTTATTGATTAATCTATAGTATACTTATATAAAGAGAAAAGATTTGATTTGATTAATGAATAAGCTTTGGAACTCTTGGATCGATTTTGAAAAATTCTTTCACCTACGGGAAGCTACATCATATGTAGTGCAGTAATTTTATCCCGAAAAACAGCAAATAAGGTAATGTAAATTTGTTTAGGGAATAAAGCTCTTACTGTGGTAGCCATTATTTACCATTAATTATATCCATGTCAAAATTACAACACTTTTATGACCAAAATCAACTATATAAATAATAAAAATGTAGTTATAAACTAACACAAACGTATGGTATCGTCAGTTCCCGCTAAAAATCCTCTCGTGTCAACATCAACTAAAAAAGGTTTGGACAGAGTAAAAACTATTTGTTAATTATTTTCCGTGTTGCTACCCAAAAAATGTACTGGATTCCATTAATGTTAAGCAAGTTTAGTTACGGAAGCCAACGATACACAGGAAAGTGTTTTGTTTTTCCCCATATTGGCAACATATTCAATGACAATGACCTAACGGATAAATAATGAAGCAAACGCTAAGGAATTAAATTTGCAATAGCATCCTTGTAACTGGCAATAGGGATGGTGACTGGGTAAAAAAAAAAAGAAATTCTATTTAGTCTGTC